>CP092722.1:7750257-8350257 GCA_030273425.1 Microplitis manilae
TCTTTCGCCCCTATACCCAGTTCAGACGATCGATTTGCACGTCAGAATCGCTACGGACCTCCATCAGGGTTTCCCCTGACTTCATCCTGACCAGGCATAGTTCACCATCTTTCGGGTCCCAACGTGTACGCTCTAGGTACGCCCTTTCTCAATGAGAATAGAACGTCCTGAGAATGCGGGATTACATCGTAACGTAACCTATCTTCTCTCAATTGTCTTAAGACAATCTATACTTTCATTACGCCTTTAGGTTTGGTTTATATAAATATATCCCAATGACTTGCGTACATGTTAGACTCCTTGGTCCGTGTTTCAAGACGGGTCCTGTAAGTACCCAAAGCAGTAGCATCGCTAACCGGTAAATAAGCCAGTTAAAGACATTACACAGCTAACAGCAGACTTTTCCCAGCGACGGCATTAAATCCGCACTACCAGAAGAAAATCACGCTTGCGGTAAGTCTAACGCAAATAATTGCGGCTCAATACCATATGTATACTGTCAAACAGTTTATCAGGACACCAAAGGTCTTCAGTATAATAAAATACTAAAGGCTACCAAATGAGCCATAGATAAACATCCAACAGGTTGCGACGTTCTACTAGAGGAGAAGTGCACGCCGACGAATTTAGCAAAAATAATACAAGCACGTATAATCTAGTGACCACAAGGATTCTATTATCACATCATAGCTTGCATTAATACTAAAAACGCTGACGATGAATCTCCCCATTCGATCTTTTGGGTTTCACAGGTTTACCCCTGAACGGTTTCACGTACTCTTGAACTCTCTCTTCAAAGTTCTTTTCAACTTTCCCTCACGGTACTTATTCGCTATCGGTCTCGTAACAATATTTAGCCTTAGATGGAGTTTACCACCCACTTAGAGCTGCACTCTCAAGCAACCCGACTCTAAGGAGAGAATCACCCGAAACAATTTCCAGTCACTACGGGCCTGGCACCCTCTATGGGTAAATGGCCCCATTCAAGATGGACTTGAACATGATAATAAATCTCGGGTTAAATGATTCCTCCTAAACACTACATCTCCTAATGGCATAACCATAGGATTTAGTGCTGGGCTAATTCCTGTTCACTCGCCGTTACTAAGGAAATCCTTGTTAGTTTCTTTTCCTCCGCTTATTAATATGCTTAAATTCAGCGGGTAGTCTCACTTAATCTGAGGTCGTCAATTTGATTTTAAAAAATCAGTGAACAAAAAGTAACAACGGTTTTCGGTCCATTTGGCTTTATAATTCGTAGACTCGAAAATCAGTTGTAAAATATTATTATAACAATTCACTGATTTAAATAAATATAATATTTTCAAACGACATCATCTCATTTTATAATCAAATACTGATGATGAACGTTCAATATACATTCTCTCGCTAGTACATTTAATGTAAGCAGTTTTTATATAATAAACGACCCTCAGCCAAGTGTGGTCCGGGAATTGGATCCGTGGACCGCAATGTGCGTTCGAAATGTCGATGTTCATGTGTCCTGCAGTTCACAAGTTGACGCGCAATTAGCTGCGTTCTTCATCGATTTACGAGCCAAGTGATCCACCGTTCAGGATAATTATCTCTTATTAGAAAATGATTAAATTTTCTTTTTTATGCTTGTTGACTTAATTTTTATACATTGACAAAATGTCTTTCACATTAGAAACATATTATCCTATTCTAATGTAAAATTGCCATCTATACATAAGATGTATATGGCAACGAAACTCTGTTGATATAATTCAGTCATGGCGTATATTCATTTAAAAACCTTATCTATACAAAATGCACAAAACATTCAAAGTATAGACTAGTATAGGTTACCATGACAACGTGATAAATATGATCAAACACAAAGTTTCTGAAGATACTTTTTATTAACTTGAGTATTCATTCGATTTACTTTTTACATAACGTGCGTTAACACTTTTGAAAGTAATATTTTCAAGTATATATATTACAGATACAAAATTTTGTATTGTATATTATACGTTAATGATCCTTCCGCAGGTTCACCTACGGAAACCTTGTTACGACTTTTACTTCCTCTAAATAATCAAGTTTGGTCATCTTTCCAACAACATCGGCAATGCCGAAACATTGCCGCGCATCAGTCCGAAGACCTCACTAAATCATTCAATCGGTAGTAGCGACGGGCGGTGTGTACAAAGGGCAGGGACGTAATCAACACGAGCTTATGACTCGTGCTTACTGGGAATTCCTCGTTCATGGGGAATAATTGCAAGCCCCAATCCCTAGCACGAAAGAGGTTCAGCGGGTTACCCGGGCCTTTCGGCCAGGGAAGACACGTTGATTCTTTCAGTGTAGCGCGCGTGCGGCCCAGAACATCTAAGGGCATCACAGACCTGTTATTGCTCAATCTCGTGCGGCTAGAAGCCGCCTGTCCCTCTAAGAAGATATTTATTTACGTTGGTAGTAAAAATCACTTGATCCGAAAATCAAGTAAATCTTTCAAGATACCAAAAACGCCTATTTAGCAGGCTAGAGTCTCGTTCGTTATCGGAATTAACCAGACAAATCGCTCCACCAACTAAGAACGGCCATGCACCACCACCCACCGAATCAAGAAAGAGCTATCAATCTGTCAATCCTTCCGGTGTCCGGGCCTGGTGAGGTTTCCCGTGTTGAGTCAAATTAAGCCGCAGGCTCCACTCCTGGTGGTGCCCTTCCGTCAATTCCTTTAAGTTTCAGCTTTGCAACCATACTTCCCCCGGAACCCAAAAGCTTTGGTTTCCCGGAAGCTGCCCGCCGAGTCATCGGAGGAACATCGGCGGATCGCTAGCTGGCATCGTTTATGGTTAGAACTAGGGCGGTATCTGATCGCCTTCGAACCTCTAACTTTCGTTCTTGATTAATGAAAACATTTTTGGCAAATGCTTTCGCTTCTGTTCGTCTTGCGACGATCCAAGAATTTCACCTCTAACGTCGCAATACGAATGCCCCCATCTGTCCCTATTAATCATTACCTCGGTATTCCGAAAACCAACAAAATAGAACCGAGGTCCTATTCTATTATTCCATGCACACAGTATTCAGGCGAAATAAGCCTGCTTTAAGCACTCTAATTTGTTCAAAGTAAACGTACCGGCCTACCTCGACACTCAATTAAGAGCACCGCGATAGGATTAAATTGGACCGCCAAGTTTGACCTCAGCTAAATCCACCGGTAGGACGTTCCATAACATGTCAGTTGACACCGCGAGCGATGAACCAACAGTATGAAACACAGATTCAACTACGAGCTTTTTAACCGCAACAACTTTAATATACGCTATTGGAGCTGGAATTACCGCGGCTGCTGGCACCAGACTTGCCCTCCAATGGATCCTCATTAAAGGATTTAAAGTGTATTCATTCCGATTACGGGGCCTCGGATGAGTCCCGTATCGTTATTTTTCGTCACTACCTCCCCGTGCCGGGAGTGGGTAATTTGCGCGCCTGCTGCCTTCCTTGGATGTGGTAGCCGTTTCTCAGGCTCCCTCTCCGGAATCGAACCCTGATTCCCCGTTACCCGTTACAACCATGGTAGGCGCAGAACCTACCATCGACAGTTGATAAGGCAGACATTTGAAAGATTCGTCGTCGGTACTAGACCATACGATCAGCAGAAAGTTATTCAGAGTCACCAAAAGTAACGATGGACGAGCCACCGATTGGTTTTGATCTAATAAAAGCGTTCCTTCCATCTCTGGTCGGAACTCTGGTTTGCATGTATTAGCTCTAGAATTACCACAGTTATCCAAGTAAATGTGGGTACGATCTAAGGAACCATAACTGATTTAATGAGCCATTCGCGGTTTCACCTTAATACGGCATGTACTGAGACATGCATGGCTTAATCTTTGAGACAAGCATATGACTACTGGCAGGATCAACCAGGGAGCTTCGTTATATGTTTTAATATTCTAAAACATCAGAATAACTCCTCTTTCACTTTATACATACATAATAGCATTTTAAAAATCCTATCTGTTGTTAAAGTGGTGCTGTTTTTATAAGCATGTGCTTAATACAACACTTTAAACTTTTGAATCTACATTAATTATTCACAGCATTGAATAATAATTTTATTTTTCAAACATCCTCTCGTTGTTACAAATTTTACTCTCGCTAGATATTTCATTATCAAAGCGACTTGGTTTTTAATATGCACGTAAACGTGACGTATTATTCTTGCTCGGAAACAAGTAAGTCGATACTCAGTTTCATATTTATACACTATTTTTTAGTTATACATATTACTATATAAACGCCGTAGCGATTTACCACATAAAGAGTCATTCAGTCATAGACATCGACCCGTGGTACTGATGCGTTGATATTATATATCTCGCCGTAGTCAGTATTCGCCAGCTCTTACTCGAACCGCTTCAACCGACTACTCTTTCATACTAGTACGAGCTGGCGTCTAAAAGAGTTACAGTCGCGCGCTAACTGCCAGCCGCGTCTGCGGCGGCGGATACAACGGTTGCTCCCTGTATCTAAATTACTTGTTGCCACTTGTACAATTTTTTTAATATAAAATTATTTATTTTAATACACATAGTATTATTATTTTTTTTTTTTTAATATAATTTTATTGCTTCGATAAAAATATCAAATTATTTATTTTATTTTTTGTTTTTAATTGAACATTAAATAATTTTATAATAATTTAATATTATTATAATATATTATAATACTAATGCTAATAATATTAAATGATATTATTACTTACTTAAAATAACTAATTCATATCATTTATTTTATAAAAATTACAAATGAATAAATTTAGTAAATTATTTTCTTTTAATCTAATTTTATTATGTCGATAAAAATAATTAGTTCGTTATTTTCTTTTTTATTAAACATAAAATAATAATATCGAAATAGTTTATTATATTTATAATAATAATTATAAAAATGTTATTATCGCTCATATGAAATAACTAATTCTCATCATTTATTTTATAAAAATTATAAATAAATAAACTTAATAAATTATTTTTTTTTAATATAATTCTATTATGTCGATAAAAATATTTAGTTAATTGTTTTCTTTTTTATTAAACATAAAATAATAATATCGAAATAGTTTATTATATTTATAATAATAATTATAAAAATGTTATTATCGCTCATATGAAATAACTAATTCTTATTATTTATTCTATACAAATTATAAATAAATAAATTTAATAAATTCTTTTTTTTTTTTTTTTTTGTTACAAGTATCGTTTACATTTGATTTATTGATAGCATTCTATTTATACGATTTTATATGGGGTATTCCACGCCAAATCGACAACTTTTGACCCCGACCCCTTTCGATTTGGCTGAAAGTTTTTCATCGTTTTCTGCCCTATGAAAAACGTTTCTCATAATTTTTTCAAATTTTTTTTCCCACCCAAAAAAAAGTTATTAATTTTACAAAAAAAAGGCCTTTTTATTTTCAAATAGTCATAACTTTTTCAAAATTTGACTTATCGGGACGTCTTTTTTTTCAAAAATTTTGTTATTAAATGTAGTTTTTGGAAAAAAATGGTAAAAAAAATTATTGATTCATCTTTAACGTTTATTTTTTAAATTTCGACAAAAAACGAAAATTTTGGGATGATTGACATTTTTGATTTTTGATTTTTTTATGTTATAACAAACTTTAGCATTTTCTACGAATTCTCTGAAATTTTTAGAGTGGCTTTTTTTTTTTATATTTTTTTTTTTCGAATGAAAAAAAATTTTTTTTTAAACTACGGTTATTTTTCATAAGTAATTTTTCAGAAATTTTTGACGGTATTGAGTGAACATCAAAATTTGAAAAAAAAAAAAGTGAAAACAAAAATTGAAAGTGACAATCATCAATAAAATTTGATTTTTTTTCAAAATTGTTAAATAAAAAATAGTAAAAAAACTTGGATAATTTTTTACTATTTTTTTTAGAAAAATACATACAAAAACGAAAAAATTAGAAAAAAAAATATGTCGTTTCATCAATTTTCTACCAAACTCTGAGCTTTTGAATATTTTAATATTATTAATTTAAAACGAAATTTTGTTATGTTTATTTTTTATATATTTTGCTTTTTTTGATAATAAGTATGCTATATACATGTATATATATATAAGTATATATATGTATATTTATATATATGTAGAAATATATATATATATATATATATGTATAAATTATGCTATATACATGTATATATATAAGTATATATATGTATATATACTTATATATATACATGTATGTAGCATACTTATTATCAAAAAAGCAAAATATATAAAAAATAAACATAACAAAATTTCGTTTTAAATTAATAATATTAAAATATTCAAAAGCTCATAGTTTGGTAGAAAATTGATGAAACGACATATTTTTTTCTAATTTTTTCGTTTTTGTATGTATTTTTCTAAAAAAAATAGTAAAAAATTATCCAAGTGTTTTACTATTTTTTATTTAACAATTTTGAAAAAAAATCAAATTTTATTGATGATTGTCACTTTCAATTTTTGTTTTCACTTTTTTTTTTTTCAAATTTTGATGTTCACTCAATACCGCCAAAAATTTCTGAAGTGGTATTATGAAAAATAACCGTAGTTTAAAAAAAAATTTTTTTTCATTCGAAAAAAAAATAAAAAAAAAAAAAGCCACTCTAAAAATTTCAGAGAATTCGTAGAAAATGCTAAAGTTTGTTATAACATAAAAAAATCAAAAATCAAAAATGTCAATCATCCCAAAATTTTCGTTTTTTGTCGAAATTTAAAAAATAAACGTTAAAGATGAATCAATAATTTTTTTTACCATTTTTTTCCAAAAACTACATTTAATAACAAAATTTTTGAAAAAAAAAACGTCCCGATAAGTCAAATTATGAAAAAGTTATGACTATTTGAAAATAAAAAGGCCGTTTTTTTGTAAAATTAATAACTTTTTTTGGGTGGGAAAAAAAATTTGAAAAAATTATGAGAAACGTTTTTCATAGGGCAGAAAACGATGAAAAACTTTCAGCCAAATCGAAAGGGGTCGGGGTCAAAAGTTGTCGATTTGGCGTGGAATACCCCATATACAAGCCATTATAAAAACATCGTTTGGATAATATTAAAGCAAATAATATTATGTTTATTCGCTATTCTGTAAACAAAAAACTTTATTGAGGTAATGTCCGGTAATAAAAATCTTTCTCATTATGTTTTATATAAATACTTTTTTTGAATACATTTATTTTATATATTGTTATAAACATAAGCGCAAGAAAAATAATTTTTGGAAATAAAATAATAATAATATTTTTCCTATATCCAATTTCAATGAAATACATGCTCCAACTTATAAAAACTTGACTATCTTGATTCATTTTTATATTATTGAAACAACGTTTTACCATGAATATGTATGTTTCTTAAAGGACACGATATCCCCGTTACTATAAAATTATACTATCATTAAAATCAATTATTTAATATAATTATCATTATTTTATTTTATTTATTTATTTAATTATCTTTTTTTTTCAAAAAGAATGGCTTAATCTGATTATTTTATCTACACGTAAATTAAAAAATTCTATAATAATCATACAAATGTATTTTGAGATTTTATATTGTTATTTTCTTACATTCAGCAGTTGACTTTTTATATAAAGTTTTAGTTACTCTACTATTACAGCTACAACATTTATTTGTTCTCAAGCAACATTTTCAATATCAATGTTTTATCTTATAATCAAATATTTTAACTATTCTTATTGATTTTACTTTTATATTTAATCAATTAACAAGAGTTTATACCAAACATGCAAATTTTAATAAAAATTGAATGAAGACAATATATATTTATTATTTTTTCCTTTTGTCGTCATTTAATTTATTTTCAATTATATCACTCAAATATCTTTTATTCTACATATATTAACTATATTCAATTACCATAACAGTATAAATTATATTATAATAAAAACATAAACATCGTAAAAAAAAAAAAAATAATTATGATATATCTATAGTTATTTCATTTTTATTATTTTTTATGTTTTTCTTTATAATTATATTTTATATTTTATTAATTAATTTATAATTAAATAAAAGATAAAACCCAGTATTATTATATTGACTAAACTTCAAATGACTTGGTAAACTACGGTAATACTTGAGCTAGGCTTTGAGCGCAGTTAGCTACGGCAATTGCTTAATGTGCAACAAACCGAACTAAAATATATATTTTGTACATTATTAGCAATAAACTAATAATCACTACATCAAAAAAAGGCCTCTAACTTTAATAAATTTTCAACTCTATTATACACAATTTTTTTTCTTTTTTTCTTGAATTTTACTTATTTTCTAAGATAGATAATAGTATATTTTTTTATTCATTCAGCTATTAATAGTATTTTTTTTTCTTCCAACTGCTTCATTCAACTGCTCTTAGTAACCAAACTATAGTTTTAGATACCAGCATTATCAACTACTTCACAGTATTCATTCTATTGTACTTTTAATATTAATTTATTATCAATCATGAAATATTGACTTAGTATTATATTATAATTATTGTTACTATTTTTATAAAATCAAAATATTAAATAATTATAATTTTTATGACATTCGGCTGTAATAAATTGAAAACTTTCTTAAAGTTGTATGATATATTAAACATCTTCTATACTCGCGAGTCAATAGCAGCAGGAGTATGCCTACTTTACTTTATGCCCACTACTAGCAACGATTTGCCTCAACCAAGTAATAACCATTATCCAACATCATTTTATTTATTATCATAATTTTTTTATTTTTCTAAATTATTACATATTAATTAACAAACTATATTTATAATATACTTATTATTTTTTGTCATATTTTACAATTTCATTCGTTTCTTATTATTATTATTTTTTTTTTTTTTATTAATTCAATAACCCCGTAAAATATGAAACATATATAACCATGCATGAAAAACGAAGTTCACTTTTCGTTGACATTTAAAGCCCTATAACTTTTTTCTCATTCATTTGAGCTACATATGACATCAGATTTGAAAAAAAAAAAAAAAAAAAAAAAAAAATCTTTTTTTTGATGGAATAAAAATGAAAAATAATAAAAAAAAAATTTAACACTGGGAAAAATTGATTTTTATTGATTTTTGAAGTCCCATAATTTTTTTTTCCAGTTCGTTTGACGTACATAATGCATCAGCACTTTTTTGTGAAAAATTTAATTTTCTACAATATTGTACTAAGTGGAATTGAAAAAAAAAAATTTGTTTCATAGTCTGAATAACGAAAAACTAAAATGAAAAATTTTTACGTGTATTTTAAACAGAAAAGGGGACCCCCCTTTGTGATAGCTCAATTTTAAAGATATCTGGCTGAAATTTAGTAAGAATTTTTTTTATAATATAAAGTATGTTTTGAACCCATAAGACGTTAAAAAAAAAATTTTTTTTTTGGGACAGTCTAATAGTCATACATAACCATGTATGGCCATATATATAGCCTTCCATGATTCATATATAGCCATGCATAACTTTTTTAAAAATTTAGTATGCCCATGTATGAACTATATACCGTCATGCATGGTAACAAATGTTTCGTTTTTTACGGAAATTAATTATAAACAGGATGTTGTAGTGCAAAAAAATAAGAAATTTTTTTGATATAACTAACAGCATATCGATGATTATATTTTGTTTTATCAAAACTGATTATATTCTTTCAATCTTACGACTAGTCGTCAAAGCGTTGGTCTCTCTTACGGAAGGACCCGGGTTTTTGAATCATACTAAAGTAGGTATGATCATTAATAAGTCTAGCGTTTTTTCTCTCAATTAAAAATTTCCAATTCGATTAGGAATTTAGTTATTCGTATAGCTGATAATCTCTGCGTCGCGCAAAATAATTAAAAAAAATTTTTTTTTAATTTGGTTAAAATTTTTATACACGGTCATATCTGGTCATGTCTGACCAATTTCTTCTATACATGGCCATATTATATGAATTCATATAAAATGTGACCATGTATGATTCAATTTTCACGGAACTTATCATTAATAAATCCATTTTTATTAATTATTTTTCCATTGATCATATTTTTTGAAATCATGTGCTTGTTAAAAAATTTTCATTAATATAAAAGAAAAACAATAACTTTTGAATTAATTCATAATAAAACTCCATTATCAATAAATTACTAACGTATGTCTCAAACAATATCTTTTAAATTTAATATATATATATTAGACTGTTTCAAATTAAGGGGCTATTTTTTTTTTTTTTAAGAACATTGAAAAATCGAAAGGGTATTTTAAAAAATCGCGTCAATTAAAATTTAAGCTCTTAATATTGTTATTAAGAGGTGGCTATTTATAATTTTTTATTTTCTATTAAATAACAATGTGAAAAATTCATAACTTCCGAACAAATCAAAATACAGAGAATCTCTTTCTAAAGATTTCGTAGCAAATTTACTGATCTACAGAAAAAATCTCTTATGATTTTTGCATAAATTCAACGAATCACAAGATATCCAACGTCAAAGTTTAATTCAATTCAAAAGACTTGTTTTTGTTCGATCTGAATTTTATATAACATGCCAACTAATGAGAATTTAAAAATTACTTATTAATAACAATATTCGTCATGAAAATCAATATCCACACACCAATTTTATGAATAAAATAGTGTATTTCTGTAAATATTCTTATTTGATTATTTTTATTTTTTTAATTAAATTAGTCATTGTTAAATATTTATAATAAAAAAATCACTCATTATTATTAATTTTTATCACCAACTTTATTTTTATTTCATAATACATAGATTGATATCTGAGATATTCAATATAAAGATTCTATAAAATTTATTAATTTCGTTATATTTAATATTTAATTCTAAAGATCTTATACTCACATTACATATACCCATACAAAGTTGCCGTTAATGGAAAAAATGCCGTAGGTTGGCCGATGTCCAACTGCAGTCGCTCGGCCAAGCATTGGCAATTAGTAATGGCCCAAACTTGGTTAATTACTAGCAGCCGATTAATTTTTCATCAAGATAGCGTAATCAATTTGAAGTGATATTTATTTAAATTTTTGGATGTATATGTTATGGTATTACTGGTTTCATATCGGAATATGACCCCGTATCGGAAACGACAGTCATACGACGCTGCCGATGGCTGGCCAATGAATGGTTCTTTATGACTGGCCAATAAATGGTTACCTATGACTGGCCGATTATCGGTTTGCAACGTTGGGCCACTATTTGGTGAATCAGTGGGCCATGAATGATTCTTGTTAAATGAAAAAATCTACTCATCAATTACTAATTATTCAAATAACTTATTATTACAGTTTTCTTTAATTAATAATTCGTTATTTTTGAATTAAACTAAGTCTTAATTAATAAATATTTTAATTTTCCGATTAAAATTATTTACAACTAACAATTAAAATATTTTTTAATTCGTTATTATTTGCAATCAACAATCGCAAATTTTATAACTTAACTTATAAAAATTAATTTATTTAAAAAATAAGACATATATTTTAAAGTAAATATTATTTTTAATAATAGTGGTAGAGCAAAATAATTCCAGTGGGTTCTTAAGAACTAATTAACTAAATTTAATAAATTTTATTTTAAAAAATCATGTAATTATAATAAAAATAGTACGAAATTATTTTTTTAAATAATCGATAATATTAATTAAATTACTCGTTACATTTCATAAAACTGAGTGGTTGCAGCAAAATGAATAAGTAGATCATTTAAAAGTATCTACTCAACATCAGCAGGTTCGTCCGGTAGCCAGCGTTCAGACCCAGTAATCAGAAGGACGGCAGTTCGCGCCCAGAGCCCAGCAGAATTTTCACCGAGTTTTTTCACATCATTTACCCCACTTACATAGTTTAAACGTTAATGATTACGAATTCTATTAGGAAGTTAAAAAAATAAAAATTTTTTTAATTTAATTTATTTGTTTGCTTGGCTGATTGCTGGCTGCCATTGATCGGCCGATAGTCGAGCGCCATTAATGGCCCGAGGTTATCATTCTGACTATAAGCCGTTTATCGGCCAATAAAAATTGCCATTGCTGAGCCATTAATCGACATTCTTGGCCTAGTAATGGCCCGATGCAGGGCCGATTTCCAAACTTTGTATGGGTACTAGTAATTATAATAACTATAATTTTGATTCGTTTATTCATTTTCTTTTAATTTATTCACTAGATTTAAATAATATAGCAGTATCTATTATAATACAATTATTTTAAAAGTAAATATTATAATTATAAGATCATAAATAAAATAGAAATGTAAACTAAGTTTATAATAATAATAATAATACACTATCATTATCATTCCATTTAAAAAAAATATTATTCATCATACATCAAATTCAAAAAATAATTAGAGCATGACATCTGAAATTCTTCAAGGTTACATTAATTTTTGTACAGTCTCTAAGAAGTTTGTTCCACACTCTTATTGCACTTACAATAATCGATTTATCATATTTAGTACTATGACAATTAGGAAGTACTAGCAGGTCTTGTTTATCACCGCCTCACCGGAGTCTAGATTCAAGAATAAATAATTCACTAAGAAATAGAGGCATTTGGCGCATTTTAATTGCCTTGTAAATCAAACAGCAATAAAAGAATTCAAGTCGAGTTTTTAGTGTAAGCCGGCTTAGATCACGTTAGTATAGAGTAGCATGTTCATAAATTTGGATTTTTTAAATTATAGCGCTCACAAGAACTTAACTTTTTTTTGCATTTTTAACTGTTGTTGTACAATTATGTTACTATATACTACTGCACAATGATTAAAGATAGGCCAAATTAAAGTGGCAACAAGTTTTTTCCTTGCACGAAAATTAAAAATGTTACCATACATTTTTAAATGACCAAGCGTTCTCATACTTCTATAATATACATCATTTAATTGTTCCGATCACGATAATTTGTTATCTAAGATTACTTCTAAGTATTTATTACTTTTAAATATTTTACAACAATATTTTGAATTGAGAGTGAAGAAAAAAAAATAGTCGTTTCAAATGAATCACCCTAATATTTATACTATTATCACTTACATTTATGTTTTATTAAAAATCTTTTATACTCGCGCGTCAACGCCGCAAATAAAACTACTATTGTACTTCATACTCAACACTACTAACGCTTCGCTTCGACTAATTGATACATGTCTAATTTCTTTTTTTCTTCATATTTGTATTACTTTCTAAATTATTACACATAAATAAACAATATATTCCCATTGTTTTTAGTCATATTTTACAATTTATTTTATTTATTAGTAAAATTATGTGTATTATTTATTATAATGTATGGCTTGCGTTTTTTACAAATAAAAAAATATATATCATTATATTATTTGTTTAGATGTAATTATAGATCTATTTGATGATGTGCATCATCTGCATATTAAATTGACGGAAAACCCCTACTCTCTTCACAACGATTTTTTGCTTTCTTGAATTAATAAGTTAAGACTTGTGATGATTGGGCTTAGATCTTACAACCTGTTGTTATTAGAATGTATTCGTTAAACACGCCTCCGCGAAACATCTAAACGTGATACACAAATCTTATCACTCTACTATGGCAGTTAAAACATATTGATTTATAAAGCTTTTGTTTTAAGAATCCCATCAAAAAAATCCATATAGGTATTCTAAATAGATTTATCTATTCATGATTTTCATCTACTTTTTTTATTATACAGAAATGATGATACCTATTTAGCAATCAACATTATTTTTTTTTATCAATTGCAACAATTTATACCCAATATCAAAATATCTGTAAAAATTGAATAAATATATACTACATAGTAATAATTTTTTTTTTATTAAACATTCCATTGAAATAACATTTACATTTGTAATATCTTAATATTTTGCCAACTAGATGGCTAATTTTATTTATATTTTATTTTTTATGATCCAACTGTATACAATTATTATAGAATATTGATAAATTATTTATATATTTATAAGTTTAATAAATATAGTTGCAAATTATTTACAGTTATAAATTCTTTGATTGGTGTATTGTTTTCAATTAATTTATAATACTGGCAATCTAATCCATTTTCAATGATATTTATTGGTGATATTTCATCGGCCCCTCTGTGACAACATCCTTAGACCACTGTTAAATTACAAAATTTCACATATTTGTTTACTATTTACATTTTAAATTAAGTTTTACTAGACAATTTCTACAAACTTACAATATTTGTGATTACGGAAAAGTATTTTAATTTTACATCAATTTTAATTTATTTATTTATTTATTTATTATTTTTTTTTTGATAGAGATTGATAGAGATGGAACATAATCAATGTATGTTGTTTCAAGCAAATGCTTCTGACACGAAATAATTCAAATAATTCAGACACTTTCATATAATACTTTTTTTTTTCTTCGATAATTTTTACAAAAAAAAACTGGAAAACGGTTAACCCTACAGGCCAGTTTCGGAACTTCCCATCACCGATTGGAGCTCAAGCCCTTGACAATACCTGTAAATATATTGGTATTTTCTAGCCCTTCGAGCTTGAAAAAAACTACATTATGTATTAATCTTCGAAAATTAAAACAAAATTGAAAATAATCCATAAAGATTGTTTTTAAAGTTATGTATGCTAAATTCTATGTTTTGGTCGGAAACTTATAGAAATGATCAACATATATTAGAGTTACCTGAACTTTGAATTAAACTAAGCGAGTTCATTTATGAAACATCTGCAAAAAAATGTTAAAGACAGTGATTTTTCTAAATCTTCGTTGATAACATTATTTAAAATAACCGCAATAATTTATCTAGCGATCATTAAACACTAGCGAGGCCAAATAAGGGCTGATATAAGTTTTGGAACATCTGAGGAATTACAATCTGCATTATTAGAGAATAATATTATTGTTATTTCTTTAATTTTTTATTGCCGATATCCTTCGTACTAATTAACCGAATTTGATGTTTGAGGTGGTATTTTACGCAATATCATATGTCTTATTTTCTTGAATTAATTTATACAAATCTTAACATAGCTTCAAACCCACTTCAGTTTATATATCTATATATTATCAACCATATGTTTTTATCAACAGCTCTTGTTATTTAAATATCAACAAAATCGATTAATAAATTTAAGATTAATAGCTATCCGAAAATTTTTATGTAAAAATTTTGTCACTTTACTATGGTAGTTAAAACATTAAAGTAACGTTTTTGAAATAAGAATCTCATCAAAAAAATCCATATTCAAGTCGATAATAGATTTATGTATTTATGATTTCTATACCTGAATCAATTCTTCGTTTCAAGCTTACTATGGACCAATATTGTGGACGTTTATTATTAACAAAATAAAAGTAGATGCATTTTGAGAATCACCCAACACTTAGCAAAAACAATTGTGTTTTCTCTGTAACTCAAATATTTTTATGTATATTTGTATACAAAAATCAATACACCCTTCAAGTTATTAGAATGATTTCATTTGCATTTGAGACCCGGGAAATTTTGTTCATAAAATTTCATGAAAATTTTAAATCTTCATAAAATTTAATGAAATTTTACATAATTGTTATTAGGATCCTAAGAAGTTATTGGTATGAAATTTTATTAGAACCCGTGAGATCATTTTCATAAAATTTTATATAATTTTGAAAAAGGCTAAAACTTCAATTTTGAAAAGTTTCATAACGTTTTAGAAAATTTTATACATTCTTATAAAAATTTTTTAATCCTTTTTAAGAACATACATTTATTCAAAAAACAGTAACTATTTTTAGTACACTACATAATTAACATAGAAAATATTTTGATGTGTAAATTATATCAATGTAAGTATATAAAATGAATATACAATTTTCCACAACCAGATTTCATCTGTATGTCAAAATGTACCCCAAATCCTACCATTAGAGATCCCAATATTTTACAGATACCATAAATTAACTATGAACCCACCCCAGCTACGTGAGTGCTTCCCATGGCTGCCAAATCTAAGTTACCAAAAATTCCATCCTTAGTCCGCCCTTAAGTAATAATAAAACAGCAGATGAGTAAGGTGATTAAAATTTTAAAAAATCGTTAAATTAATAATAATCTTTAAACAACATACTAGAAGTCAATTAACACCCTATTAATGACAAACCTGGACAGTAAAATACTTCTTAAAATCTATTAGAAATAATTGACAATTTTTGAAAACGTAACAATTTCAACGTAACACGGTGACAACTAAGATGTCATAAAGATGACTTTTAAAAGGTCAGGACAAATTTTATTTTGTTCCAAAGTTAAGTTTTCTCCAATAAATAAGACGTAAAAATGTTGGTCCTAGTAGTCATAGAAAATTTATGTTCCTTTTTCCGTCTTAAAAATGTCATTTCAATTGAAAAATAGTTTAGATGAGTTATTTGACAATTATTTATAATTTACTTTTTGTCGTCACTTGTATCAAGTTCTTTAAGCAGATATTTTTTCGGTGACATAAAGTTCTGATTGTTTATCAACATTTTGGTGTTATATCGATAGGTCAAAAAACAGCCTTAAAACTACTATCTTATAGATGTCACGAAGTCAAGTGTGCTACTTAGAAATAGTCATTTTTAATATTTTCTTATTTTTAAAAATACAATTTCAATTTTTTTTAACCTCAACAACAAAAGTTATCAAAACATCACTAATAATAAATTGATATGTACATTTGAAAAAACAAAATCGTTTTGACTGATTTATTTACTTAATTTTTTTTTTTATTAAGAAAAAAATTTTTACAGAAGAATATATTTTTCATAATTATACTTTACTTTGCATTTATTAAAAAAAACGTTATGGCTTCAAATAAACAAATAGTTATTATTGTCATTACTTTTAATGTTTTTTCATGGACTCTTAGTACATATGGCTACTATTATTTGCAAAAATATTTATGTCGATCGAAAAATAACTGTTTACTTCAGAACTTAATTTAAAACATGAAAAAAGAAAAAGATAAATATTTAACCGAGTATATTGCTAAGCTTTTTTTGTAATAAACGAAAATCTTTCAAGAATGAAATAAAATTAAGATCATCAAATTCATCAGCTAATTATTCTGCAGACGATAAAAATCTTGCTGATAAAATTGAAGAAACTCCCGTCAATGTTGCTGATGAAAAATCGAAAAAATTTAATCCAACTATTGATATATAGATCCAAGGTTATTTTATTTATTTCTGTTATAAAAATTTTTTATTTATTAACCCTGATTAAGAAAAATGATTTGCTCCATGTTAAATATATATCTATATATTGGTCGATTCAAATTGTTTTAAATCTTTTCTCATTGTTTTGAATTATTCCAAATCATTTTTTTTTAATCAGGGAAGGCAGTTTTCTACTTTCAGAGTGCGAAAAAGCTATTTTTTATGAATTTTTAATGAAATTATGAATAAAGATATACATGCAGAATTTGTTAGGCTTAATTAATACACTATTGAAATACATTAACTAAAATTTTATCATATATTTTATACGATGAACAAAGAAAAAAATAAAGTGATTTTTTTTTTGCCGCTATTTTGTTATTTTTGCATGTACATCAAAAATCCTAGTTCAGCCAGTTGCTAGAGATATATTGAATCTAAAAATTCAAAAATTTTCTTTTTCAGATTGTCTATTTTTGAAATTTCAACACCAAGCGCAGACCCACCTACTGATCGAGGCGTTGTATTCGATTGATGTTTATGTATGTAAAAAATGTATAAAATATATGATAAAATTTAGCTTAATAGATTTCAATAGTGTGTTAATCAAGCCTAACAAATTCTGCATGTATATCTTTATTCATAATCTCATTAAAAACTCATAAAAAAATAACTTTTTTCGAACCCTGAAAGTAGAATACTACCTTAATGTTAATCTCAATAAGTTGATTTTTCTATTTTTTATAAGGTTTCAACAAACAAATCAATCACTCAGGTGTTATGTACATGGAGAAAAATGGACTTAAGAAATGTACGAATTTTTATTATGCTATCGATCCAACTTGAAACAGGAAGTTGAGTCGCCAGAAAATTACTATGCTGCATTACAAAAAATATTATATCCTGAAAATTCATTGATTAATTGTAATGAAAATTATTTTTCTAAATTAGGAATTATTGTCAAAAATAAAACATTTTTATCGGCTCACAATAATAATTATAGTACAGCGTGATAATTTTTTGGCGACTCAATTTCCTGTTTAAAGTTTGATAGACAGCATAATAAACATTCGTACATTTTTAATCTCCATTTTTCTCAGTGTAATGTACACAGACTATTACCAACGTGAGAAAGTTCTCAGAAAAAATGAAAAAGCTTGTGAATGGTTTAAAGATACTTTTTAAGCATTGCCCAAAAGAATGGATGTAACGCTGGGATGATCTTCTTTGTCGGAACCCTCCTGAATTTCGTTTGGATGAAGAAAGAACTCAAGGAAAATTTCCAGGACATTCTTATGAAGACTTAAATTTATTTTTAAAAATATTCAAATCTACTCAAAGATTACAATTAATGCAATAAATAAATAAACAACACATAATTAAAAAAAAAAATATTCAACTTTATTACACAGGTACAGAACGTGTATTTTTATGAGGTATATACGTTATATATTTACACTATCCAAAAACACTATTTTATTCCAACGAGTCTAATGAAGTTGATATTTATCGATATATTTAGATCTTTAGATTATTCATGTAACTTAAAATTTTTAAATATTTTTATACACTTTATCTCTGATACTTCTTATGTTAATATTTACGTTGTTTTATAAACTATATATAATATGCACGAACGTTTTATATAAAAGCTCTTTTCACATCTTCGTGAAATAAAAAAAAAAATTCATCGTTAATAATGAGCACGTTTGAAAAATAACTAAAAAAAATTATATAAAACAAAAATAATTTTTCTTCCTTAATCTTTAAATATGAGTTTATATTCACTGAATATAATTCTGCTAAAAATAATCCGATCAACTTTTTTTGTTTGTTTGTTTGTTTGTTTGTTCCTGAAAAAGACAACTTACCATCCGCAGACTGATAGATAATCGGTCCAGAATCGGAATCGCCGGATTATCAAGTACAAAATTATCATCTTCTATAATTAAAGTCACTAATGTATCTGAAATAAAATGATCGAAGAAAAAAAAATCA
Source organism: Microplitis manilae (assembly GCA_030273425.1). Lineage (NCBI taxonomy): Eukaryota > Metazoa > Arthropoda > Insecta > Hymenoptera > Braconidae > Microplitis > Microplitis manilae. The sequence goes on from CP092722.1 coordinate 7,769,494, forward strand.
GTTTAAAGTATAATTATACTGTACTAATAATTAAATATTATTTAAATAATCTTTATGTTAATAAAATTTAAATAAATCATCTATCAAGTACTAAACTGAATAAACTTCAAGAAAGATGTTCATCAAAATATTATAAAAAATAAATTACAGATTCTTCATATTAGTTAGACTATAGAACCATCTTACGTATCAAAAAATAGTTGAAATCTCTCATATTTGTAGCGTTAAATGCTACGATGTGGGTCTGCGATTAAGATGAGCGTATATACAAGCGTCGTCCTTACACGTTCCTTTCAATTCGTAAGGACACAAAACTGCATTTGGATCCAAGTTTCTGTATGAAAGCAATAAAAAAACACAAGACATGTCCTCAGAGCAATAAACAATAGCTTAATTAATAGTATCAATAAAAAAACAGTTTTTTTTTTTGGTCACAATTTACAATTTACCCTCCGTCTGTCACGCGGTTTCGCCACTCTTCGTTCGTCGCGCCGCGGCGTTCCACCACCAAGTATTTAATATTGCGGTATTGCCAAGTATCATACCTATGATTTTCAAAATTCAAACCACACAAGCTTATACGACTAGACAATTCAAATTTTTTTTTTAGAATCTTTTTACTCAAATAAAAATTTTGTATTATATAAAAATATTAAAGAAAGAGATGAATTAAATGAGCTAGCAATGAGTCGCTGGTAGTAACTGGCAGCACTACGCAGAAAATGTCAGCGACAAGCCGCCGCGTTTCTCAGGCTTTCCAAAAAGAAAAAATTATCTTTTAAATATTTAAAATATCAGAAAAGTAATTATCATTCATTTACTCGATACTAAAAAGTATAGTAGAAGAACTCATAAAATTTCAAAAGACTAGTAAATTTATTTCATTTTTAAATAATCTTTCAATAAAAATTGCGGTACTGCGCTCATAGCGTGACGGACGGAGGGTTAATATAAAATAACAATAAACTCACCTAGTTGGATTAAATGCTGGTAAAATTGACTCATAAGATTGTACTGGTTGTGCCGGTTTATTTTTATCATTGTCTTTACGTCTACCTGGTAAATAATTTACCCGCGTCTTTGATGAACTTTCAATATTTACTTCGGGTTTTGTCTCATCAAACTCCATAGTATTGCTAAGGGAAGCACTAAATTGAGCAGTATGTACAGTTGGCCGAATTAATGAAGAGGTTTGAACAGGTTTATTACAAAATACTGGTAATGTAGTGTCAATTGAAGGGTCAATTTTTTCTTCAGTCTTGGGTTGAATAGAGTTTATATTTTCTTGTATCAATTTCGTAGTAGTCGGTTCATTTGGGCAAGATTCTTCAGGTAATGTTGGATCAATTGGAGTTAAACGGGACTCAAGTTCATTATAATCATCCAGTTCTTTGTCTACTTCATTTTTAGCAATAAAATTCATTTCTATTTGATTCAATTCATTTTCTAAATTTGGATAAGATATATTTGATTCAGAATCAACTGGTAGCGATTCTAATTCAATATCTATAATCTCTTGTTTAATAGGCGTCTCTTTATAATTTATATTACTATCATAAGTATCATTTTTTTTTTCTTTGGATTTATTTTTAACAGATTTTGAACTCGATGCAGATTTAGCCGATGCCGTTTCTAATTTTTCATCAGTAGGATCTTCAGTTTTAATAGTTACTGAATCATTGATAGATGTTTGATAATCTGTGTTAGCTGCACTCACAGTAGTCGAGTCTTTTTGATTAATCACTAAATTTTGTGATGTATCAGAATTAGTTGGCAATGGTTCTAATAATTCTTGACTATCCAAATTTTCAGTTTTTATTAAAGTTGATTCTTCAGTTGATTTAGTATTATCAGTTGTATTTTGTTCATTTGTTATTATATTAGTTTGATCTAATTGAATTTGAGCATCTGACCTATCATTATTTGAATTATCTATTGATGATGTTTCTGACGTATCATCAGTAGACTGTTGATTACTATTATTATCACCCGACGAAACTTTTTTCTTAGCTAATCTTTTTATACGACTTGCAACTTCTTTGACTGCTTCCAATGATGATTGACTTCCAGCAGGTGGTACTCTAAAATAATAATTTTATGAATATAAGAATAATAAATAATAAAAAATATTAATAAAATTATACTGTACTTGTATTCTTTTCCTATAATAAATAATCCCATTTCAGTACAAATACGCGTATGTTTAATACACTCAAGTCTTCGACTATTAACTGTAGTTTGATTACTCAGTACTTCCGAAGTTATACTAGATACTTTATCTTGTTGCGTTTTCAATCGTTCTTCAGCTAACTTTAATTCTGAACGCAATCTTTTTACTTCAGCAGATAATTGTGATTGAACTTCACGTTCAACTTCAAGTTCTTGTAGACCTCCAGCCAAACGGTTATACGCATCCAGCCGTATTTGTCTAAATTAAATGGAAAATATGGTTTAAAAAATTATGATTATTAACACTATTTAGGGGCTGTACTTAAATTACGGAACAAATTTAAAGAACAGGGGGGAGTCAAGCCTATTTGTTACTTTTTGTTATGGTATAGGGAAAATCTTTTTATTTTTTGTATATAATTCATTAGAATATATCAAAATTTATAATTAAAAATAATTTAGAAAAGAGACTAAAAGCTTTTACAGAGTGCGGATATAATCAAGAGAGAATCGATAGACTGAAGAAAGAAGGAAAAAAGGTCTGGCTAAAAGAGGAAGAGAAAAAGTGTAAAATTTGTGGGCAAGGAAACGATTTTTTTGAGCACTGGCTGGAAGAATGCAGAGAAATTGAAGGAGTGAGAATGAATCTGAATGAGATTATGAGTGATAGAGGTGAGGAGAGCGGTAAAATGGCTAAGAGAAATTGAAAAAAAGAAAAGGAGAAAGAAGGACGAAGACAAGTGATGGAGAGGAATGAAAGACATAGAGGATGAGAGATTCTACCAAAGCATCAAAATAGAAAGAAAAAGAAAATTTAATAGACTATACTAGTAGTTCAATTTGTCATCTTAATTAAAAGTGAAAGTTTATGGTGTTATTCTATTTTAAAAATTTTTCTATTGTTATAGTGGTTTAAAATAAATTCATGTAATGAAACATAGTTATATTATGATATATCTAATATATGTAAAAGCAATGTAAAATAACCAGTCCTATTTCAAAGCCACCAGGCTAAAATATAAATAAATAAATAAAAATAACAAATTCAAAATAATAAAAAAAAAAAAAAATTTAATTACATATGGTGCTTTGCAATTGGCCTATAGTTAAATGTAATTGATTTGAATAATAAGTAAATATATCATAATAATTCTTAGTCTCTCCCAATCCACCATAGATTTGTATTATATATATCTATTGATCAATAATTTCTAATAATAAAATTAATTACGCAAAATATAAGAGAAGGAGGGGAGGGGGGGGTAATTTCTGATACGATCTGTTACATAAAAAGGATTGGGGTTACAAAATAATCCTTACGTAATTCAAGTACGAACCCTTACCAACCAGAAAAATAGTAATAAAGTAATTGTAATATTACATTATCTAAAAAATATAAAAATTTATTTGTATAAAAAGTTACCTTTTCTCAGATAATTCCTGTTCCATCGTTGTCAATTTAATTCGTTGTTGTTCTGAAGGAAGATTTTTATATTGTTCAACTTCAGCTATAACTTCAGCATTCATTTTTTCCGATAGTTCTTGTACCGTTAATATTCGATTATGATTTTCATTAACTGATGATGCTTCTGCAACTTCTTGATTTTCTAATTGTAAATTATCTAATCTAATAGTTGACTCTAATAAACTATTTGTATCAGAATTTACCGACTCATTTTTAGGAGCAATAGTTATTGAAGATGACTCAGAATTTTCGTTTGATTCGTTAGTTGAAATAAATCTTTCTTCAGCCTCAATATTTATATCTATTTTAGTTTCTTCAATTGTTATATCATCAATTAAATTATTATTATCACAATTCATAAATACATTAGTATTATTATTATCAATTATTTGTGGTTCACTAAGATGAATTTTGTTATTATTATTATTGAGTACAGGATTTTCTTTTTCTTGATCAGTTTCTTGTATATTATTAGCTCGCATATTCAACTGATCGGCCGTTAAAATTCTTAGGAACGGTGCAGTAGTTTTTGGAGAATTTACTTCTTCTGATTGATCCTTGTCTTTTTTAATAATACTTACTTGTCTACGTTGTGGTAAGCCAACATCACGACTGTTTGAAATTTGAATAACAATGTTTTCTAAAGTATTATTGACTGACGGATTTTCTGTCATCATTGTCGGCCAATTTATAACATTAGATGGTACAAGTGTTTCAGAAACACTCGCAATAATATTTGGATCAACTTTTTGTTCTTCGAAAGTAAATGATTCCGACATAGGATCATTCAAATGATTAATATATTCAAATGAATCATTATCAGCTGCACTAGTAACAGTTTCAGTTATACTACTAGTAAGTTCTGCAGTATTAGGTTTTATATCTAGAGTTTGAGCAATTGTTTGATCTGTTAAATTATCAACAGTCGCATCATTAACATCATCATTAGCCTTGAATGAAGAATGAATTTTAGAACTCGCTCTAGGAATGTTTTTAAGAAGTTCTTGAGTACAATTGGCAATTATTTTTAATCGATTCTCTTCATTTTTCGATGATGAATCACTTGAATCACTTGATAATTTATTACTAGTTACTGAAGTTGACAATTTAGTAGTAGTAGTAGTAGTAGTAGTAGTAGTAGAAGCAGTTACAGTTGTTGAAGTTTTTTGAGAAACCGAAGTTTTTAAAGCTTTTTTTGGCTGATTCTTTGTAGAACAAATTGATTCTATAGGTTTAACAACAGGTGCAGACTTTTCAACATTTTGCGATCGTTTTTCATTAGTAAGATTTTTTGTTTTTTCCAGTTCTGCGACTCGCTGTTTAAGACGTCGATATTCTTCTTGCTTATTAGGTGGTAAATGACGCATAGCCTAAAATTATAATTTATTCATGTTATTCACACTATAGTATTTTTTAGTTTGATAAATATATTCAGTTAGTAAGTAATGATTTTTAATAAATATTAAATTTTAAATGAAAAAATGTCATCCGACAGCCGGAATCGAAGTAGATTTCTCATTAAATTGACTTAAAATCCCAATAAGTCGATAAAAATAATCGTTAAAGAAAAAGTAAAAACATTAAATTAAAGATTATTTTACCAACTTTAACGTCCGACTTACAAAAAATAAGCTTGATCTTTCTATTCAGAATTTACCTAAGAAAAAAGACATCGCATTACTAATTTTAAAAGGACTTGTATTTTCATACGCACTTTTGGCTTTTGCAAGCTCTCTAAAACTAAAAGGGCGTATAATTTTTTTTATTGTCAATCGTTTTGTAGACTTATTTTATAACTAAAAAATGAAAAAAAAAATTCTGTTTTAGAATATGTTACGTGTGAGCTTACACCTGAATGTTCTTACTGCGTAACCGATCTTACCGTGCCTAGCTCAACGTCTCTCGAAATTCATAAGGATGTTATAAAGAGATATGAGTCGCTCAGTAAAGGAATGACTATATTTGAATTATATGGATATTTATTTATTGGGCATCCCCAGAATATGGAAGTACCCAGTAGAGACCCTGAAAATCTATTCTATGAATCTAAGATAAAATATACATATACCAATTCAATATTCTTATTAAAGGATAAAGACGATAAAATATTTTTAAAGTGATTTATAAGGACAAGCGGCACAATATTTAGGCGCGAGCAGACGTCTATTCGAATCAGCTTAACTGTGATGCCTACTTTTTCTTTTCATTTACCTCTCCTGAACAAGAAAATATCCTTCCGTGCTTTCCAATGGGAACTATTTTCTTCCCACAGTTCAAAAACTGCTGACCACGTGAAACGCCTGCTCGTCGCACTGTTCATATATATAAAAAGTAAGACTTAATGCAACTAACGTAACGTGATATCAATGTGCAGTCGCGTAGCGCCTAATAAAAGTACGATACAACTTCTTATAATAATATTAATGCTCCATCTGAATGTATTACTTTTTGAATTAAGATATATCTATTTATTATTTTATTAATCTTGGTTAAACAGGTGGGCGTTAGTCTGCTCGTCATAGAATAAGTCTACAGTATGATTAGCAATTAAAAAAGAATTATACGCCCTTTTGATTTTAAGAGGATTTTTCATCTATTCTCTTTCTCACAGACAAGTAAACAAACGAAACGATCCTTGCTGCACTTTCATTAGCAAATGGAAATTTAAAATGAGCCGTTCTCAGACATAAACTGAAATTTCCGAACGAGAAGCATTTCATTTGATAGATGATAACTTTACGCATCGAATGAAATATTTTACTTAATGATTGTGATCTTCATTTATGAAAACGGTTCATTTGAAAATCACCTATTTCACTTTTTTAAACTTAGTGCGTAGAATCAAAAATGCGTATAAAAATTTAAACCCTTTTGGAATCAGTGACGCGATAAGCAAATCGCATTTTTCGTTGATTTAAAAATTTCAAATCGCCACCATTTCCAAATACTAAGCCAATTTTCAAACTTGATCAACGTTATCGTCCAAGCATAAGTATATAAAATTTGCTTAGCATCCATCGAAAATTCTCAAAGATATGATAATTACATTTTACCATGATACCAGAAACCAATCAAGTAACTTAGATCGTTTATTAAAATTTGAAAAATTATCTTAAAATAGAAATTTAAAAAAATGAAATATAACTTATTTTCATTGCTTTGACCTTTTTTGTACAAAATTGAACTAGGTTTTTCCATTAAAAATCTATTAAAAATAAACTCATAGAAGTAACTTTTTTCGTGATTTTTTTAATTTTAAATGGCCGCTATTTCTAAACTAGACCGATTTTACTCATCATCGGACTCGAACAAGATAATTGTCTCAAGAATAAGTATAAAAAGTTACACTAAGTCTCTTTAGGATTGTGAGTACTATCGATGCTACAAAACACGTCATATAAATATATATGTAAACTTTTGGATCAATGATATTTTTGAAACCTAGACTAATTATGATAGACTATGGGAAAATTTTATGAAAATTCCAGCATAAGGACAAAAGCGATTGCTAGGTTTTAATGAAATGTACTAAAAATAATTAATAAACTTACTTGTGGTGTTTTGTTAAGATCTGATGTCTTATTGGATGTAGAATTAGATGATTTTGACGCAATAGCTTCTGTTTTTTCTCTTTGGGATCGTAAAAATTCTTCGAGACTTTTTTCAAACTCTGTAGTAGGTATAGATAAAGGTTTAGTAGGTTTTGCAGTAGGAGTTTTAAAGTTACTTGGTTTTGATGTTGTCGTTGATGTTGTTTCTGAATCAGTATCAGTATCTGAATCTTCACCAAGATTTATCACCATTCGTTGTATCTTCTTTGACGATGTTATTTTCGAAGTCGGTAGCTCAACTGGATCGTTGATCTTCACATTGTTTTTAAAGATATTAGTCTGTTGCAGTAATGAAGCTATTTTCTTTTGGTTATGAACTATTTTATTTTGTATCACTGAATCTATTGTGCTTTGAATAGATTCAGCAGTAGATTTATCAGTTGGTTGAATTGATTTTTTAATTATTTTCTTGAGTGGAGCTTGAATATTTGTTGTACTTGGACGTTTACTAGCTGGAACTGGTTCATTTAGTATCTTATCAGATGGTACATTAATCTTCGAACTTATTTGTTTTTCACGATTTTGTATTGTATTTGTAGTAGGTAAATTATTTGTTGTTGATACTTTAACAATAGTTTCATTTATTTTTTCTGATATAAGTTTATCTTTTGATAAGTCTTTAGTAGAATCCGATTCTTTATTATTTGAACTCGAAGATTCAGATAATTTAAGTCGTTTTGGTAATGATGCTAATGCTAATGCGCGCAATTCTTCTTCTTCAAAACTTGATCGCCGTTTTTTATCATTAGATTTTGTTCCACTTAAAGATTTATCAGTATCTAAACTTTTACCAGTTTCTTTTGTAGATGAAGTTCCTAATTTTTTTATATTTTTAACTTTTGAAACTTTATTATTAGAATTATCTTTCTTTTGTTTTATAACTTCATTACTTTTATTTAAAACATTATTATCTTTGGAGTTTTCATCGGATTTTTTATCTAATTTATTACTACTTGTCACACGTTTTGTTATTGAATCTGATTTTTTTGGCTCTTCGTTAATCTTAATATTATTTATTTGTTCTTTTTTTGAACTGTCACTATCTTTAGAATATTTTTTATTGAAGTTTCTATCATTCAAAGATTTTATTTTATTAGATGAAATTGAAGTAGTACTAGTGGTCATAGCATAAGTAGCATTAATAGTCTTTTTTGTAGTTATACTTTTCTTAGCTGGTGTTTTAGGTCTTCCAGGTTTTCTTTTAGATTGATCTACTACGGTTTCTAATTCTTTGTCCGCATTAGTATCATTTGATGGTTCATCAGAAATTTTTAAACTTTGAGTTGTTCTACCATTACTTTGTTCACTTGGCAATTCAATACTTGTATCATCATTTAAAGAACTGTAAAAAGCTTCTGCAGAAGTTGATGCTAATGGTTTTTTAACAACCTGTGGAAGCTTAATTGGTTTAAATGTAGCATTAGTTTTAACAGATTGATTAACATCAACAGGTTTCATTTCTGCGCTTTTAAATACTTTTACCGGATTATTATCAATTTTTTTCTGTGGTAATGGTTGTTGCAAATGTTTGTTTATTCTTAAAATTGGGACTGGTACCAATTTATTTACGTGTGTAGACATTTTATTTGTATCTTTATTACTATCAGAAGTATCATCACGGCAAATAGGACCATAATCTTCTTCAAGATCACGAATAACTTCATCATACAGTTCATCTTTTTTCTTAGCGCCACGAATTGATGAATGTATTACCGTATCCGGTCGTTGAATTGATTCTAATGTATTTGGAATAATTGAGCTTTGAAGTGGAGATAATACTTGATAAGAATGAGTTAAATTCACTGGTAATTGTGAATTTATTTGTTCTAATGGCACTGATAGATTATTTGATATACTATGATTAGAAATAAGTGCGTTTGGATGCACTGTACGTGAATCATTAAACGCTGAACTTATATTGTTCTTTGTTGGATCATTTGAAGTAGTAGGTGTTATTGAACTATTGATAATTGGAACACTTAAAGGAGATATAGATGATTCTATTTTATGGATAGTAGGATTAGAAGTTGGTAAATAAGATTTTGTAGGATCGGGAATCACGGGTATTGTGAAATTCATTTCAGGGGTAGGATAATTAAATTTATTAATTGGTGAAAATTTGTTAGCTGATATATCTGTTGGATCAGATGGTGAATAAGGAGTTTCAAGATCAATAATTCCATTTTTATTGTCTTCTAAATCATTTGAATGTCCATTAACAAATGTATCTCCTAATATTACGTCTGTTGGTGAATAAGGAGAATAAGGTTGAGAATTTATTTTCTCTCGTTCTAAATCAGAGTCTAATTCCATGTCAGCAATATCACTACCTCCGTTATGTGCAGTTGAAGCTGCAGGTGAATATATTTCTTCACAATTATCAATTACATCATTCAATAAACTATCGTCATAAGTAACTTCACTTTTCACTCCTTTATCTCGTTTTTTTATTAATCCCTGTTTTTTTCTTAAATTAAATTTATTTATTACCGCAGTTCTAAGTGCATCAGCACGTAATTGTAATTCTTCAACATTGTGATCATTACTATTGAAAGGAAGAGTTGGTGTGTCATCAGATCCTGCTGAATTATCGTCATGGTTTATTTGTTGCTCATCATCACATTTAGAATGTTGTGTATCCAGAGCAAGACGTCGTAGAGTGTCAATATCTTCCTCATCAATGTCTTTTTTTATGTCATTTATTTCTTTACGATTATTATTATCACTTCCTTTTGAATCTGAATGTAATTTACCCATGTTACTTAACTTGTCCTTCAATGAACATTCTTTATGTCGACTTTGTCTTGCTGGAGTAATTGCTGTAGTATCATATTCTTTAACTTTTTTCAATAAAGATGAATTGTACGTTTCATTATAACGTCTAGCTGGTGAAACTTTGTGTGGACAATGTTTAGGTGGTAACGAAGAAGTTGATGGTTTAGCAGGTGGTAAAAATCTACGAGGTGATCTTCGACGTGGCGATGGTGAACGTGAATGATGGATTGGAGATCTATATGATGATTTAATTGGAGAACGATAATGTTGTCTTGAAGATTGGGAAGGTTGAAAACAGGATTGATGAGTTGTTGATTCACGCATATCGTTGTAAATTACCGGTGGTGCATTATAAATTCTTGGTGGTGGAATAATATCTCTGTCATCTGCAATTCTTACACCAACAACTACATCTGATTCTAAATCATCCATTGTTAGCATTCTTGCTCCTGCTGTTTTTTTCTTTTTTTTTTTTCGTCTTTTTTTCTGCCCCGTTCTGATAAGATATTGCTTTGAACTTCCGGGCATACTGATAAGTTCTGTATCTTCGTCGCTAGATATTGGTAAAAACCCATCTTTCGAATCTTCTCGTTTAATGATTATCCTATGATCTGATGCAACGAATCCGTTGGAGCATTGACGATTTTCCTTACCGCAAGCTGCATCTTGAGAAGGAATATCAACTTCGACTAGGATTAGAATATATAAACGAAAATAAAATAAAAATAAAATATAAGATATTAATCTTTGATTAACTTATTGCGCTTATAAAAAAAAAATGTTAAAATTTTTTGTTAATATCATTGTTTGATCTAATTTGTTGAAAACTTTCTGCTGTACTGTCTTCAAGCTCAAAATAAAAATTTATTTTAAACAAGAAAATAAAATAATCGATTGCGTACAAAATTTTTTAAGTCACATTTTTAAGACTACATAAACTAAAATTCTTAAACAAGTTTTATTGATTGTAAAGATTTATATTTTTTAAATAAATAAAAAACAAGAAAATGTACGTGAAATCATATATGAATACTTTGAATAAACATATAGATGTTCATATCCTGATAACCAGTTGAGCTCAATTTGACGTCAAATAATATATATTTACGGACATGTTAGCATGTTTGACGTCGAATTGAGCTCAACTGGTTATCAGAGATGTAATTTAATATGTTATCAATAGTTAAAATATTATATATATATATATATGAATGCTTATGTTGAATAAATGCTTATTAATGAGAAAAAAAGAACAAATTAATGTACGATGACATCATAAGAACTGACTAATAGATTTGATATTTTTTCTCTTCCAACAATTAAAACATGGACTTATTTTAATAAAACTAATGACACTAATCAGTTCATAGATTTATCAGTAGCATAATAATTCCTAAGTAATAATAAAAATTTTAAATTGTTTCCAATAATTAATTGAGATTTATGTATTTATTTTAATCTCTAAATCGTTATTTTTCAGAAAATTTCAGAGCTCAAAGACATGAAAGAAAAAAGTTACAATTTATAAATGAACAGCTAAAGAATTTTGAATTCGAATTTTTAAGTTATTAATTTTTTTTTATATTAGTGTAAATTTATTTTTATATATTTACTTAATTAATTAAATCAAGGATTCTTTGCTTAATAAAAAATTGAACCAATTTAATGTACTTCTACATAACATAAAACATATTATAAAAATAAAATAAAACGATTTATAATATTTTATGCAAATACAGAAATTAATTAAAATAAAAATGGCCACTTTGTTGTAATGCAACACATTGTTAATAAATCGTGAAATACTTTACATAAAAATTTGACAAAGCAAAATTTCATGAGTGTTAATGTAGCTGACATCAGACAAATTTTAAATTTTAAATAAATAGAATAAATAATAAAAGAAAATCTAAAAAAAATGCGCATTTAAAAAATTTTGAAATCAATAAGTGAATTTTTTATTTATTTATTTAATTATTTACTCCATTTATTTATAATTTTAAATTTATCTATCTACTACATTCACATTTGTAAAATTTCATTTTAAAATAAAAAAAAAATATTTCATAGATTAAAAATTAAAAAAAAACAATAATAATAATATTAATTTAAAAAATTAAATGAGCGGTACGAAAAACTTTCCTTAATTAAATATACTAATTTTATTCACATAGAATGTGGTCACCAAAATGTATGTGTATATCTATATACAAATGTGTGTACGCATTTAAAACTGCGTAAGGACTTAAACTGTACCCTAAAATTAAAAACTAATTTAAAATAAAAATAAATTGTTACCTCGTCTATCACCCATTTTTGTTTTAGATGACTTATTTTTATGTGATCTGGATTTTTTTTTTCGATGATTATTTAAATTTATATCTTCCGACGAACTCACATCTTCTAATGAAATTTCACCTTCTTCTTTTTCTTCCATTCCTCCTACAAAACCATAGATTACAAAGAATTTTTTTTTTTCATTCAAACATAGCCATTCTCAAAATACAATAATGTATTTTAAAAAATATTCAAATAATTACTAGATCATGATGATAACAAAACTAGTTTATGTACAATAGTATACACAGTGTTGAATATCATTTAAAAAAAAAAAGAAAACAAAATTATTTAAGATAAAATTTGAGTCATCGCGTCAAATTACGAGTTTTCATTAAAATATTACTGATCTTTATTTACGACACAGCCAAGGTTAGCGGATGTAACTTTATTTTCATTATCCTTATTTTATAAATATTATTAAGTATAATTTTCATAAAGTTTATTTAATTGGCAATATATAATATAGTAATTATTATTCAATGATTAAAGAGAAAATTATTGATATGTACTCACAACGCTCTAGTCAATGGTTCAATTGACAATGCTTGCACTTTTGTAGACACTGCGGAGAGAAACCGCCATTTTGAATTATTTTGTATAGTATATGTATATTTATATAATTAAATGAATATATATATAATAGATGGATAAAAATTTATCATGTAATTATAGTGCACTGCTAGCGACAATTATGATCCAATTTTGGCGCAGGTTTTAAACTTTTTTCTTATTTTTCTTAAATAATTTAATTAAAACTACAAGAAATTTACTTAAAAAACTACTAACGCACTTTTCAAAAACAAATATTGTCATCGTAAATATTATAAGTATTTTATTATGAAATAAAAATATAATTTTTGACTTTCATACAACAAACAGACAATTGATCAAAGAAAATGAAAAATTTTATAATAAAATTCTCATCTGAAATAAATTTAAATTTCTTAATTAGTTTTTCAAGGCTTCGTTACTAACATTTGTCAAAATATATTTTTTACTGAAAATTAACAGACATTTAAGAAGGTTTTTTTTGGTTTTTACATAAATTAAATATTATTGTAAAAAAAGATATTTTAAAATATGCACACTAAGATGTTTAAAAGTTCTTTATATGTATTTTTTAAAATTGTTTTCTTTTAATATTTAAAAATAAAAGGACGGTAAAGAAGACTGATAAATTCGATGTCAATTTGAAGTCAATTTCAATAAAAATTTACTCGGTATATTTTTTTTGCTATTTCATTTTAATATAAAACCGAGGCTTTATTTTGACGTAAGACATCAGTACAATTTTTTTTCAAGTTTAATTATATAATAATTTAAAATATCAACTTTTTAACAGAGCTAACAACGTCACACTGTAATATTGAAGACACAAATAATTTTTATATGAGTATTATATTTATCACATAATTAATATATATTAAAATTATAGATCAAATCAGCAGCAATTTTTTAAACCTAAGAAACTTGCATAATAATTCAATATGACACTGAAGTTAGCCGACATCTAATAATTTTAAGAATTTTTTTTAAACAATAAATAATAAAAAAAAAAATATTTTAAAAAATTGCACTTAAAGTTTTTTAAATTTTCTACATGTCCATATTTTTAGTTTTTTAATTTTTGTAATTACATAGTTGAAAATAAAATCCAAAAATTTTTAATTGTCTGTTAAATTCAGGATCATGAATTTAATACTATTTCAAATAAAAATTGTTTGTAAATTGAAATTTTCACTAGTAAATAGTTAAGTAATTTTCATTAGTAAATTTTTTGAGCAATTAGAATTTTAATAGGGTATTCAATATTAAGTAGAATTTTTTTCTGTATTTAGTAATGAAACTTTTGTTTTTTGATTTAAATTCCGAGTACTATGAATTTATCAGCGGTTGAAATATAAAACACCTGCCGTATACTCGCCATTGATTACTTCTACCGGCGTTGGTAGAGCAACAAGTCACAAATTAAAATGATTCTGCATTGATCAACAAAATCATCTTGATCCTTTATATGTCCTTAGGCTTAAGGGACTGAATTTGAAGCCTGAGGATTATAGATTTAGATTTGTTTTGTTTAATCTATAATTATATTTATAACCATTATTATTAAACGGTTTTTTTTAAAATCTTATGTTTCTATTTAAACGTAGTATTATAAATTTTAATTACTAATCAAAAAATTTTAAACTTCTAAAAGCCAAAAATTTTATTGACATTAAAAAAATAGATGACTTCAAGAAGATTCGTGAATTAAAAAATCATAAATATCGCAAAATATGGCAGCTCACGTTATGTGTTTAACTTCATCTGGAGGTATTCCTATTTTTTTACGAAAAAGAGGTGAAGGAAATATTGTAAGTTTTGTTTACATAAAAATTTTATTATTTTGTTACTTATTAGCTTTTTAAAATAATTGTAAATATCTGGATTTTTTAGATGACTTTTTCAAAAATGGCATCATTAAGCGGAATTCATATGTTTTTAAAATCACAAGATATTAAATTAAATGACACTCAAATGCCAGATAGAGTGATCTCTTGGAAAGAATATGTTGAATCAGTTACATTGATAGCAATTGCTAACGGAACAACTAGAAAAATTTTAGATTATTTTATTGATGCTGTATTTAACGCAATGATTTTTGTTGTTGGTATTGAAGAAATTAAAAATCCACGTAATATTGAAAAACTTAAAAAAGATTTACGTGCTTGCAGTACTATTATTGATAGATTATTTGATTGTTTGGATATTGGTGAAAAAACTTCTAATAGAATTGAATTAATTACATTACCAAGCTGTATATTATGCCCAGAAAATAATTTGTTACGAGTACATAAAATATATATTCTTTTTATATTGATATAATAATACTAATTATTATTATTAATTAGTTGTAAATAAATTTATAAATTTTTGTTTTCAGAATAGTCTTGAAGTCTTTGTGGAGTATTTAGATTCTTCCTATGGTTGTATTCTTGTTCATGGTTGTATAGCAATAGCAACTGAAAGCTGGTGGGATTTAGATTCTATTGAAATAAAATTACTTATAATGTCAACATTTATGGATCGAAATAGTACTTCATGTGATTTGCCAGTATTTTTACCTAAAATGAGTCCAAATGTATTGATATCTTAATATTTTAGTTATTATTTATGAGTGTGAATGTAGCAGACATCAGACAAATTTAAACTTATTAATAGAGTAAATAATTAATAAAATAAAATTTTTTAAAAATGCCCATTTAAAAAATTTTTAAATTAAGAAGTGCATTTATAATAAATATAACTTTTCAAATTATTAACTCTATACATTTGTAATTTTAAATTTGTCTGATGTCTGCTACACTCACACTCATTATTATTTAACTATTTATTTAATAACAAATGTATTTATGTTTTAGATAGCATTTAGATTGATAACAATAACTTTAATCGAAGGTGTTCAAATATTAGCATTATGCGGACCAAAACCAGATTTAGTAGAAATTGAAAAAACAGCAATTCAATGCTGGAGAAATCATATTGATATTTTACGATCAGCTGAAAAATGTTATCCTTACTGTTTTCCCTCGACAATTTCGTTGGATCCATCCATATTGGGGTAATATTATAACCATATAGTATTATTTTTTTCTTGTTTTTATTATTATTCATAAAACAATAATTCATTTATTGTAGATTTTTATTAATTGATTATCAAACTGGTAAATATGTTGCTGGTAAAAATCCAAAACCATCTTCAAGTCATCCCACAGGTACTCAAAAATTGGATATTTTACGATCATTTTATTATCAAGCTGTTGAAGTGTTTTTAACTTCTGAACCAAATGATAAACAAGATCATGAAAAAAATACAAATAAAAAACCAGTTATTAGATCAAAAGAAACATATTGGTGTTTAGAGTATCATAAATGTCATGCATTAAAGGAAAAAGATAATATTATATGTATTTTATATACTTATACAATACCTATACATACAATAAGACTGATCACACGTAAAACATTAAAAACTTTAATATCCGACAAACAAGTTTGTTGGTAACTAAAATATACAATCATTAAAAATTAAATTTTTATAAATTTTATATTTTTTTATAATAAATTTTAAATTACAATTAATTTCGACTATTCAAATTTCCCGCTTAATTAGAAATTCTCCTTTTTATTTTTGTTGGTTATAAAATCGTGTTCAGAAAAATAAATATAAACAAAGACATCGTCGTAGCATCTTCTGTAAATAAAATATTTATTTATTTAATTATAATTATTAATTTTTGTATATAAAAATAAAAAAATGTCTGAACCATCAGTAAATAATATTAAAAAACTGGATCATCATATACAGCTTGATTTATGTCGTACACGACCTCCTTATAGACAAGGAAAAAAATTAACAGCAATTAAGGTAGCATTGTATCCTAATAATATAAATTATTAATTATAAAAGTTAATTATATTAATTGCAAGGCTAAAGAATGATTATGTATTGTTTTGTGCTTTTTTTATAAATTTTTCCTTGACAATTTAGCTCTATTTAACAGGTTTATACAGTCAATGATGAATCACAACATATTAT
This sequence comes from Microplitis manilae, assembly GCA_030273425.1. Taxonomy (NCBI): domain Eukaryota; kingdom Metazoa; phylum Arthropoda; class Insecta; order Hymenoptera; family Braconidae; genus Microplitis; species Microplitis manilae. The sequence goes on from CP092722.1 coordinate 7,786,436, forward strand.
AATATCTGGTGTACCAAAATTAAAATTAATTGATGATTTGAGAAAAATCATTATACCTTATGGAGTTATTAAAGAATTAGTTGTAATTAATGATTATCCAGATGAAGAATTTACAGAATCATACCATGTACGCTATGAAAGAATACAAAGTGCTAGGTATTGTATCTGTAGACAAAAATATTAACTTTTCATAAGCAATTGTTTTTAAGGGCATTATACGACAGTACTTCCTGCTTTTTTAAAATATTCGATGACTTTCAGTTGTCATAACTATATAAAAATTTTATTAATTAATTAACCCTAATCGGTTTAACATGGGTCATTTGTGTCCAAATATTCTACTGTGAACAGTCTAGATGCCTCCGAATTTTGATGAAAATGTTTATTGAAAAAGGGATTTTCGGAGCTGGCAACAACTCTGTTGCACAGTTAGAAGTATAAAGAATACCTATGAATTTATTCAGATTTTTTCTTACAGAATAACATAGTTAAATAAGTGGCGGCCACTAATAACCCATGTTCAACGTTTACGGGTGCTGAAAAAAGCGACACCGGATTAGGGTTAAAAATAATTATCGAAATAAAAAAAAAATTTTCAATATAACACATTTTGAAAACGGACTAAAAAGTATAAAATAATTTCTCTAAGCCTTATGAAGATTTAAAACCACATACAGATTCCGAGCTTCTTACAAATAGTCCTGAAAATGTATGATTGTAAACTTGTAATAGCTGTGAAAATACTTGTAATAGTTCTTGTAGATGCATTAATAGTTCAACTAACAATTTTATTGTCCTGCAAATGATATAAATCGATGTGTAAATGTTCTCATTGAAAGCTCCTTTCTACACTTCTTACAGTATTTTCATAGCTATTAAAAATTCACAATTATAAATTTTCAGGACTATTTGTAAGAAGTTTAGAATCTGTATGTGGTTTTAAATCTTCATAAAGCTCAGAAAAATTGTTTCATACTTTTTAGTCCGTTTTAAAAACGTGTTATATTGAAAAATTTTTTTTATTTCGATAATTATTTTTTCATTTTCTTGCATTGTCATCTAATTCTGAGCTATGTTCCAAATTTCAAGTCTTTAGTTCATCGGGAACAGACATACATGAAAGCGAGTTAACAAAAAGTTGAAGCATTAATTGATGAAAGGGCAACGTAGTTTTACGATATCACTGAGATATAGATTTAAAAGAAAATTATTATTGTTATCAATTAGGACTTACACGAAAGTTGGTAAATAAATTTCAGTAAAATCTTCATGTCAATATTGTAATTTGAAATCAAATTTTGTAGGCCAAAATTTACTGACCACATTTAATTCAATTCCTAATTAATAACAACTGTAAATAATTATTTGTCAAATCTATATCTTGGCAAAATTGTAATTACGTTGTCTTTTTTTCAATTAATACTTCAACTTTTTTTTAATTAATTAATAAATTATTAATACGGTTATGACAGTTGAAGCCTATTAAATATGTTTTTAATTGGGGAGCACTGACAAGAATGCCTTTAAATTAGAAGTAATATTTTATGTTATTAATATTAATTATTATTTGTATTTAGAATAGCTAAACGTTTTTTGGATGGTAAAAATTTTTTTGGTGGGATTTTACATGTATTTTATGCTCCAGAATTAGAGTCAGTTGTAGAAACTAGAAAAAAATTGATTCAAAGACGTAGAGATATTTCAGTAAGAATAAAAAGACAAAAAGAAGAAGCGGCTAATTTAAAAATTGATCTATTCGAAGCTAGGTGCTGCAATAATAATTATATATTTATAAGTTAAATAGAATAAGTTTATTAATTAGTTTGATTCCAGGCCTCAATATAATAGACAAAAAAAATATCCAACATTACCACTAACAGAAGAGAGACTGAGTAAACAATATCCTAGTGAATCTATGACTAGTATTTATAATGGAATTCCAAGAAATATAGATCCCCGTCCAGTTTGCGAACCAAGTCTTCCTTCACCTAATGAATTACACTTACAATCAAGTAGTAAAAATTATAAAGGTCGAAAAATTGATGATAGTATTAAAGTTAGAGTTGAACGGCCTAAATTAATTGATACAAAAAAATTATCGCAATTTAATGATTCTATAAAAGATGTGAAAATTTTTTCGGCTGTAAAGAAAGTTGATAAAGGTATAACAATTAAATTGCTTCCCAATACCCAAGGCACAAAAAAACGGATTATTATGAAAGACAAAAAGTAATTATTATTTTAGTTGCGTAGTGAATTTAATTTAAGTGGGAAAAAGAAAAAATCTCTAATTAAATGTCTAAATTTTTTTAGCGTAACAAATTTACTACCTAGTGAGGATCTTCAAACATCAATTGCATCAGCAAAAGCTCGTATTCGTGAAGCGATGGAAAAAAATTAATTTAAAATATTTATTAAGTGGAACAAATTCATATTACTAAATAAATTATTTTTACGTATAATTTTTATAAAATAATTTGAATGGTTAATTGATCTTAGGTTGTAAAATAAAGATAATTAACAAATATTCATTATTTTTCTTTCATTTTAAAACCTCTTAATTAATTCGAAGAAATTTTAACAAATTAAAATATTAAAAAAAAAATTTTTATTAAATTTACTTACAAATTGCAAAAAAAAAATTGTAATTTTTACATTTTATTATTTTGTTTTAATTGCTTGGTAAAAATCTAAACTTCCTGTGGTAGATACAGGTTTGTCTTTCATTTCTTGAATATAATCATCAAATTTTCCGTCAATAAAATGTCCACTAAAAGTAACAGTAGTTTTAGCAGTATGTTTTTTAGGAATTTGAACGGCAGGATTGAAAACAACTTCTGACGGATCATATTGAGAATAAAGTTCTTCAGGTGATAATTTAGCTATTTCTGGATTCAAAGATCCTTCTCCAGTAGTTGGAACATTATATGCAATATTTTTTGCCATCCTTTGAACGATACAATGATAATGTCTCTGCAGAGCGATCAGTTCCCATAAAGCTGCACGATGTGCATTACAATATTCAGGATCATCTAATTCTGGTTGATAAGTTCCATCTCCAACATTGTTATCAGTGTCTAATAAAATTTCTACAGTTTTACATAATTGAAATAATTTTTTTACTATTCCAAGTAGACCCAGAGATCCATGATGCTGTAACTGTAGAGTAATCATCGATATTCGTTTGATAAATGACACCAGACGTGCTTGAGTTACTCTTCTTCTACGATTTATCAAAGCTTGAGTGAGACATTGGATAACAATCTCGCAGTTTTCTTGATTACGCCCCAAATCAATGTTGAGTAAAATTTTATACAGATGTGAATAAAATCTGTCAAGTAAATTATAATATTAACAAATTATACATTTAGACATAGAATATATTAAACAAATACACATCCAAAAAATTAAAGGAACAAAAAAATTTTTTTAATTTTCTTGGTATTTTTTAAAGGCTGTATTTTTGTAAAAAATGGTCGTATTAAAAAATTTAAAAAAGTAATTTGAAGCTTGAAATCTCTAGTTTGAAGATCTTTTAGCAAAAAATTTTTTCGAACCTCAGTTATTGCGTAATTATAAGAAAGCTTGAGACAAAAATTTTCTAAATTTTTTTGTATTGTTTTTTAGGTCTACGAGCTCGAAATTTTTTTTTTTTCTAGAAAACCAATGCAGACTTAGTTAGCAAATTTACTCGCTACAGTTTGCTTTTTTTATTTCGGTACAATAGTTTTTTTACTGAATTATCGGTCTTTAAATGAAAAAGAATCCTTTTTCATTTGATTATCGATATTTCAGCAACTAATGGTCGCACAGTAACTTTGATGGCAGCTTAAAAAACTTGAATAAATTTCTCCTAAGTCTCATTTTCGATTTAAAAAAATTTTTTTTTCTCATCCTTAATATTTTTAAATTATATATTAATAAATTATATTGAAAAAAAAAATAACCTGTGGGGATCAATAGTTAATGATGAACCGTGTCCAGATAGAATTGTAAATACTGTCTGAATACAATGTAACTGTTCTCGTTGTCCTAAATTTCCTTCTGCTAATAATTTGTTGATGGCATTAACTAAGTCTTGATAAAAATCTAAATTTATGCAGTGAGCAAATCTATTTAAATAAAATAAATTTATTAATTAAATTAAGACAATTTAAATACCAACATTTTAAATTAAAATGAATATACTCACTTGGCCAATCCTTCTAAACAAGCAGATAAAATTTTAGAATTAGGAGCATTCTTTATAACTCGGAAATAAATTGTAAAAACAATAGTAGTAATTTCAGTTAAAATTTTTTGTGCTTGAGCTTTATTTTCTTCAGCTTTAGTTTCAAGTAATTCTTTTTCAACTTCTTCTAATTTTTTATTCCTCTTACGTTCTCGCTTACTCAAAGCAAGAATTCTTTGTTTATGGCTCATTAACTTTTTCTGTTTCAATTCATCGTCACGTTCCTTGTCCAAATTAACATTTCTAATTCTTAATGACAAAAGTACTGACAAAGCTTCAGTATGCAATGAATATTCTTTTGATTTTATAAATTGATTTAATTTACGTACAATCGTTAATGTTAATTCGGCTTTTTTATCTTCTTTAAATAGTTGAGAAAAACATTTAGCAATTATTTCTCTTACGTTTTGACGTTTGTTATTTAAATAAGGAATTAAAAAGTTTGCAATATTAGACGAGTAATTGAAGTATGGATTTGAAGATAGTAAATCACACATGCATGTAATAGCAAGTTCTCCAAGTTGCATTTCCGGTTCAGCAACGATTCTAGTGTCACCTTTTTTTTTTCTTAATTTTTCAGCCAACTTTTCTAATTTTTGTAGATAGTTTTTATAATTTCTTAATAATGAAGCCTCATAATTTTGTAACTGAAAGGTTTCCTTTTTATCTAAAAAATAAAAACGATTAAGTTTAATAATAAATAACAATAAATATTTAAATAAATAAGAATAAAAAAAAATTACGTTTTACTCCTTCTTGTTTGAGTTGATGAAGATGGTAAGAAGGTAATATATCTTTAAAAACTTCAAGCAATGAAACTGTTGCAAGTTTTTTTATAGTAATATCAATACCGGGAGTTTTTTCTTCCATAAAATCCAAGAGAATCGTAAAATTATTAAGTTTTAATTCAGGATTCTCTAAAATACCACTAGCTGTTAGCCCAATTTTTATTCTTCGTTCATTCAATAATCTACTCCTGTGGGCCATAAGCTCAATATCTGTCATTTCTTTTTTAGCTTTAACATTTTGTTTTTTCATTTTGAAGCTTTCAATAAATTCATTATCACTGTCATTTTCAACTTCATTATCATTATTATCGTTTTCACTTAAATTTTTCTGTTCTTCTTCTTCTTCTTCATCTTCGATTTCTTCCTCAATAACTTGTTTCTTAATAGATCCATCTTTAGTTTTCAATGGTAAAAGATATCTAATTCGTTTATTACCTTCATTTTCATTTATTTTTTCTCTTACTTCTTCATATTTATCTTCAATAAATTCTTGATCACATTTTCTTTTATTTGATTTCTTAACCTTCATTTTTTCATAATTATCAGTAAATTCTAATTCGGAATTTTTTTTAACTTTTTTTACCACCATTATTAATTTTATTGAAAAATAAATTTACTAATTTATCATTTACTATAAATAAAATTATAAATAATTTTTATATATTCAATTTAAATTATAAACAAACACTAACACGTGAAAATAATTTGGTTACACGAGGTAAAGATACGAAAGGAAAAATAAGAGTATGTTCGCATGTGAATTCATAAAAATTAATTGAGCGCATGCGCCGTTGTATAATTTCGCGGGATTTTCAAATAATAATAAAAAATAAATAAAGTTCACCCAGTGAACGGCATAATTGAGGCTTTATCCTATTTAATTATTTACTAAATTTCCTTCAAAATTTTTCAAAAGACTCAATAATTATTTACAGTGATCTTAATTTTAGTTTCATAATTTGTGATAAATCAGCAAATGATGCGACTAGAAATATAAAAAAATTTTTCATGGTATCAATTCAATTCTTAATACAAGAAAATATATTCTTGATAATTATAAAGATATAATCTTCTTTAATCAAAAAAACTTTTATGGAAAAAGTATGACTTTCTGAGTGATAAAAATTAACTTTAAATTTATAATGTAAAAGATCGTGATTCTGAAGTTAGCCGACGTCTAATAACTTTTTGACTTTTGAAAAACGATAAATTAAAAAAATGTGTATTAAAAAAAAAAATTGCACCTTATTGAGTTTTTAATTTTCTACAAGTGCATTTTTGGGTTTTTTTTGTAATTAATTTGTTGAAAAAAAAAAAAATCCGAAAATTTTTAACTGTCTGGTAACCAGTATCAGAAAAGATGAAATAAAAAAAAATAAAAATTTATGATGTCTAAGAAAACAACACAATTAGAATTTTTCTACACATATATATGGTATAATACATCAATAAATGGAACATTTTAGTGATTGTACTTTATAAAATCTCTTATATTTATTAGAAAATTTTAATTATTATTAATCAAAGCGATTAATTAAATTGATAAAAGCATCAAATGCGTTAAAAAAAATGTATCTATTATCAATATTAAATATATTATGTTATGATTATTTCTACGTGTCATTAATTGAAGCATCACCTTTCACTTTAAAAAAATTTACTTTATTAACACACTCGTACACTCAAAAAAAAAAAAAAATATAACATTACAAAATTAGTAAATAAATTAATTATTCCAGAAATAATGAAATTTACGGTCATTAAATATCATTAGATTAAAAATACATTGTTAATTTATTAATGTAAATAATAAAATAGATCCAATAATTATTGATTTTTTGAAGTTGTAAAAATAATTTAAAGTTTACAACTGATGTAAATACGAGACTATAATATAAGTTTACATATTAAAAATAAACGTTTAAATTGTTATTAAATAATAACAGTTTTGTCTAAATCCCAATGTGCATTGCTCGACTTAATTTTAGAGTTTAAATTTTTATTACGTGGGGGTGTATTCTCTTGTTGATATGGTTTCGCTGAAAGAGCTTTATTTCTAAGTATTTGTTGAGGTGATTTAGATAAAACTTGAGATTTTCGGCTGTTTGATCTATTACTTAATGGTGTACGTACTCCAACAGTGTTGGATAACTTTTTATCATTTAATAACGGCTTAGAATCTTTCCTTTTGTGTACAGTCTTCTTCTTCTTTACAACAGGAACTTTATTATTTGTATTTTTATCAATTACTTCTGGCAAAATATTATCAGTCTTATCGGATTTTATAATAGATATGTCTTTATCAAATTCAATAATAATTCCTTCGGCTTTAGGTATTATTGTTTTCGACTTTGGTTCTTCAAAAAGTTCTGGTGATACTGAATCTCTCCAAATACGAATTTTTTCTTCAGTATCAATCTTAGATTTTTTATTATTTATTGTATTTGTAACAATAGACACATGTTCTATATTCTCATTGATTTTTATTATTTGTTTACTGTCACACGCTAATTCTTGTTCAATTGTATCACGAGTGTTTGGCAATTGTTCGTTTGCTTTCACAGCTTCTACATTAGGAATAACAGTTAATTGTTCTTCTGAATCACTTTCATCAGAACTACACTTAGTAAACAAGCAATCGTCAAAGCTATTATTAAATTCATCATTCAATTCTAAACGTTTTTTCAAATCTGATGGTTGTTGGTGATGAGAAACAATTTCAGGCAGAACCTGAATTTCAGGTATATTGAAATCACTTGTAGTTTCACAATAAGTCAATTGTGGGTTTAATAATTCTGTGCCACATTCAATTGAGTTATTTTGTTGAACACGTGAATCGTTACGTTTAGGTGATTTAGGTTTCAAAATTGGTGTTCTATCAAAATTGATTGCCGGTGAACGTGGATCAAGTCCGTTGACAGAAGTTTTTGGCGTATCCATTTCTGGTGCTTCTTTTATCAATACGACGGGAGACAAATAATCAGATGAAGGTTTAACCTAAAAACAAAAAAATAAAAAATTAACATAAATATATAATATTAATTATTTAAATATAAAAGTTTCATTTACCATAATAGGAGTTCGCGTGCAAGGAGCGTTAGGCGATCGAGGATCTAATACTTTATGTGTCGATGATAATGATGGCATAACACTATCAATATCAGTCTCAAGATATTGTTTCGATTGTAAGTATTTAGGTATTGCTTTTGCCACTCGTCTAGATACAGCAGTAGGAGTTACATCAAGCTACAAAATAATTTAAAGTTACAGTAAAAAATTTTACTTATTGTTAGAAAATTTTTTTTAATAAAAAAAATTAATATTTTATCAATTTAAATAAATTACCTCGATCGGAGTCCTAAGTATGCCAGCAGAAGCAGATCGTGGATCAGCTGGCAAATTTTTTTTTGTCATGACCGGAGTACATTGATGCTTCTCTTGATTTTTTTCAATTATTCCCATTTTAATATGACTCGGTAATTTTGATTTGCCTTCTTGATCTTCATCGTTTAAGAATAATTTACTTGTTAAATTACCCATAATTTAGTACGTTGAAATAAAATAAAATAATTTTTCAAACGTAACCGTCGTTTTATGGTTGGAATGTGAAATGACAAATAAAAATGTCTTGTAAAATCAAGTTAATTTTCTTTAATTGGGTTAATTATCAATAAATTATTTTCACTCAATTTTAAATTCAGAATTAATGTATTAATAATATTTCTATCATAACAGTTTGTTAATAATTAATAAAATATCAAATTTACGAATCACAAAACTCTTCACTATTTCGATGGCACATATTATGTGTGGTAAATTTTCGTTTTATGTTATGGTCCTTGTACGTTACAAATTTTGTTTTTAAATCCAACCAATCACACATTTCTTGTTCATGATCCTGAAGTTAGCAGACAATTCAAAATTTCAAATTTTTTATAACAACAAATTGATTTAAAAAAAAAAAACTAAAAATATGCGCGTATAGAAAATTACAAAAGCTACAAGTGCAATTTTTTAAATATTTTTTTTTTATAATTTATCGTTTATAAAAAAATTCAAAAACAATTAGACGTTGGCTAACTTCAGTATCATTCTTATTCATGGGTGTTTTGGAAATTAATTCTTTTGGAATTTTATCAATCGATCCATTGAATGCTGACTTTATCAACAGTAGTTAAAAAATTAAAATAAAATAAATCTATTTACATCAACATAACCTTTAAAAAACGTAAATAAATGTTTGTTATTATATTTATTAAATAAATAAAACAAATATAAAATAATAATGAATAATAGTAAAAAAATAAATGTTAATTATTCATCATTGGTTGGTTTAAAAGCAGAACTTTTACGTAAACATGCAGAAGTTGAAGAAGCAAAAGCTAAAATTGATTTTACAAAAACAAATTTACCAAAGCCAAAAGTTAAAACGAAAAAAATTAAAAATAAAGATGAAAAAAAAATAAACAAACCAGAAAAAATTACTGAAATTGAAGATATAAATTTGTTAAAGAAATCAAAATATATGCTTGAAGCTAAAGCTAGACTTTATGATAAATTGAAGAAACAAGGATATGATGGTGGTGATAATGATAATGATGATCATAATCGTTATCTGGTTGATTTTTCAAACAAATCAGATGAATCGGACGGTGAAATTTATCATGAAGATTATAATGATTTAGCTTCGGATCCTGAAGAAGACTGGGTTGAGTATCAAGATTGTTTTGGACGTACAAGAAAATGTTTGAGAAAAGATTTACCGAAAATGAAAGAAAAAGATAATTTAATAAAAGATGAAATTGTTGAAAAACCAGTTGAAAATGAAAATAATAATAAACCACAGTACAAATTTATTCCACCGGAAAAAGAGCCGGAAATAGAAATAATGAGAAAAAAATGGGAAGAACAAACAGAAAAATTAACTCATAAATCAGATATTCATTATCAAGATATTTTGTTTGATGAAGCACGAGCTCATGGTGTTGGTTATTATGCGTTTTCTCAAGATGAAGATGAACGAGCTAAGCAACAAGCTAATCTTGCCAAACTAAGGAAAGAAACTGAACAAAGACAAAAAGAAGTCCAAGAAATTAAAGAATTAAAAAGTAAAATGGAACAAAATAGATTAAAAGCTGCAAGAATTAGACAGAGGATAAGAGCTGGTCTTCCGCCAGAGCCAACTGAAGAGGAAATCACTGAAGAAACTCAATCAACGATAACTGGATCTACTTCAACTGAAGCAGATAAAACGAATAATATTCCTAATAATGAAACAGTTCTTTCAACTACTTCTGAACCAGAAATTTCTAAAGAAACGGATAACTCAAGAGATTCTGAGCAAGAAAAAAATAATTTGAAAACAATTGAAGATAAGATTAAAGCATTTGGAGAACTTTTAGGCAAACGTCCGAGCTGGCGTGAGTTGTCACAAGAAGAATGGATTGAAAAACGTCGAAAAGATCGCCATGGTGAATTCGCTCCAGTTTATGATAATTTCAAAAGTGGAGGATATTTAAAACACAATAGAGACTATCAATTAGTAGCGAAGCAACTTGATAATGAAGATGATCCTCTGAGACTTAAAATTAATGGACCAGATCCTACCGATTTATGGGAATCAACTGGTCCAGATACTGCTGATGATAATAACATCAAGACAGGAGTAAAAGCTGCAGACCCAATTATTTTTCCTGATTCATCGAATGATCAAGATAATAAAAATTGTACATTATCGCATATATCAACTCAACCAGATATTTCTGCAATTAATTTTTCCGAACCTCCTCCACCGATATATTCTGTACCGCCATCTTCATCCAGTACCTCTACACTCCCTCACTCTCTTTGGGAAGTTCATCCTGCCGTCGTTACTAATCGTTTAAGTACTGACTCAAGTGACGATGATTCAGATATTATTGGGCCAATGCCACCGACATCAGTAATTGACAACGATGCAATTCTGTCACAAATTCCACTTCCAAGTGATACTCATGCTGAAAATGAAGAGACAGAAAGTAAAAACAAAATAGATTTAAATAGTGATAAAATAGCCCAAGGACTCAAATATTTACGAGAAAAATTTGATAATGTAAATAATAGATAATGATTGTAATTTTTTAATTTATTTATAATTGTTAATAAAAAAAAATTTAGTTTTAGATAATTATTATTTATTAACCATAATGTATGAAAATATATTGTTTGTACCACACTTAGAGCCAGTTTTTGAAACCGGGTTTAAATTAATATTACTAGTATATCTATACATTAATAATATATAGATACACCAGCAATAATAATTTAAACCTGGATTGAAATAAACCCGGCTTGAAAAACTCGCCCTTAATATTACAATTAAAAAAAATTATTTTTTTTTTTTTAATTCAAATTTTTTCTTTGAGGTAAGTGTGGGTATTACTTTTTTTTGTAATCAAAACTTTAATGAAAACCAAATTTGAATTTATTTTCATCTAGAATTTGCTGTTACAATCATTTTTTATGATAATGAAAGTAGCAGACATCAGACCATTTTGTAATTTTTATAAATAAATTACTTATAAGTAAAATTCAACTTTCAGACTGCAAAAAAATTTTTCAGTTTTTGATATGCAATTTGAAACATTTTTTTCTATAAGTATTTTAGCTGTTCATTTAAACAAATATATGTTTTTTTATTGTCTGCTATTTTTAATATCATAATTTTTTACACGTGTGTTCATTAGTGGGACTTTAATAAGCTGCATTATTAAATGGTTCCATTTGTCATATGCACATGTACCGATTACTGCTGTTGAGACCATTCTCAGGCAGCCCCCCCCCCCACTGTTTCCAAATTTTCAATGACTCAATTGTCTTAAGCGTATCAGTTTACTTAATTAATTAAAAAAAAATTAAAACTTTAATTCAAAAAAGGACGTCTTAGAACCCTGATTAAGAAAAATGATTTGAAATGATTCAAAACAATTTAAATCGACTGATAAATAGATATACACTTATTACCATGGATTAAATGATTTTTCTTAAACAGGGTAAGTAATTTTGCTGAGATATAGAATTTAAAAAAAATTACTTACAGTTGATATCAATTGAGAATTAAACGAAATTAATTAAGTAAATTTAAGCTTACAAAATTTAAAAATTCTAATTAAAAAAATGATGTGAAGATTTTACTGAAATTTATTTAACAAATTTTGATAACTTCCAATTGATATTAACTGTAATTATTTTTTAATTCTATATCTTAGCGAAATTACTTCTACGTTGTCCTTTTTTCAATTAAAGCTTTAATTTTTTAAATTAATTTATTAAATATGAATGCGGTTGACAGCTTAAAGTCATTGCATATTTTTAAAAAGTAGGGAAGACTGTATAAGAATGCCTTCGCAATAAACACATTCCTAGTTTATCAAATTAATATGTTATTTAGTTGTCTTATATTATATGAATATACAATGAGAAAAACACTAAAAATTAAATTAATTAATTAATTTAAAAAAAAGGAAAGTAAAATTGATAAAATAATAGTAAAAAGAAAAATTCAAAAGTCGAAAGTGAACTACTTATATAATTAATCAGACGAAAATAAATAATAAATTGTGATTGTGAATGTAGCAGACATCAGACAAATTTAAAATTATTAATAAATGGAGTAAATAATTAATAAAATAAAATTTTTTAAAAATGGGCATTTAAAAAAATTTTGAAATTAGTAAGTGCATTTTTTATAAATATTATTTTTTAAATTATTTACTCTATTTATTTATAATTTTAAATTTGTTTGAATTCTGCTACATTTACACGCGTAATAAATTTGATGTAGTTTTAGTTTTTATTTTAAAATGCGGAAATCAAAGATTGATGAAAGGAATGTAATAATTTTAAACATGCGCAAAATGAACAAACAGCTAATGACATCTATAATGATAGAGTAGTACACACATACACGAAAATAATAAAAGTGTGTAAAAGCAATTTATCATTTTCTTCGAGTTTCTCGATTTTTAATTCAGTTTCCACAGGAATGGCGTCGAAAAATCATCGATGGCTTGTTGACTCTGGAATCCTACGTAAAAAAAATAATGAAGAGGAACCGCAGGAGCTATTGGTGTTTGGATACAGCTGCAAATTATTTCGAGACGATGAGAAGGCCAAAATGATTGATCACGGGAAGCATTTGATACCGTGGATGGCTGATAACACATTAAAGATAGACAGGTCCGTTTTTATAACCTAGAATCAAATCTAACGTCTAGGATATAATTACTATTATTTTCTTCTTGTTAACGCACCAGTACGTTTTAAATACGTAAAGGTATGACCAACAGTGACAAGAGGACGCTGATGGAGAATAGATAATCAGAGATTGTGACATTCTATTTAAAAAAATGCTTCTTCAAAATACTGATTAATGATGTCCGAGAGATTAAATTTTGGATAAGAAAAAATCTGGAGACTGTTTAAGATTTATGCAGGTGTTACGCTGAACGACCTTCTTCCGGAGTGGCGCGCCCGGCACAGGTGACAAATGGGGTCCTTGAATCCTTGTGAAATTTCAAGAAGTATCCTTGTTGTCACCGAGCTTCCCTCCAGCAAGGTGAGAGACACAGGGTAGAGAGTCAATCGGCAGCCGAGGATCGTATTTCTTACGATCGCTCGGCACGGTATGTATTAATGTCCAAACTTCACCAATACGGCGTGGTACAGAGTGAATGGTTTAGAATTTTTTTTCCCACTTTAATTTATGATAATAATAATAATTATTATTAATTATATTATTTATTGATAATTTTATTTATTTAATTTACAATAAAAAATGTAAATCCTTTCTTTATCCCTACTATTTTATAAAATTTTATCATTCCTTTCTAATTAATAAAATTTATACTTTAAAAATTTATATATTTTTTAAGGCACAATATTAAAAATCAATCCCTCTGGCCTACCGTTGAAAAAAAAAAAGAAATATACTTCCTTTGTACTTATTACCCATTATTGCAGCTTACAACAAAGAGGACTTTTTTATCACTAACTTTTTTTTTTATTTTCAGATGCCGAGCGGAATTAATAAATAATGATCTATTGATAAAATAATTATTTATAAAACTCTAACTCGATTTTTATGTGTCTTTAGATACGATGGACGCGGGGCACTGGCGGATTTGCGAGTTCACGAGCCGCCACCGGGTGGTTTTGACGCACGTACCATACTTACCGAAGATGAATTTAAAATTGAGCAGCTTTGTGACGAAGAAAGATATCGGTCTCTCTACAATAATGATGCTGAAGAATTAATGTACCATGGTAAGTTACAATTTTGAAAAATTTTAATCAAAAAGTACTTTTTATTTTAATCCAATAATTTTGTTGTTTTATAGAGGAAGAAATAAAACGATTACATCAAGCCTTGGGAAGTGATAATACTTATGGACAAGTAGCTTACAATTATGATGATCAAGATAATCGTGCGGGTGTAGGTGAAGACTCAATGAGCCCAAAACCATCAGATGGTTCACAAGATGATGATGATCAAGCTTTTGTTCTTCCACCTGAAATAGAGGCGCCAGAAGGAATGGTTTTGGTAAATATAAAATATATGTGTATATAAATAGAATAAGATTGATTTGATTATTAAATAATTATGTATGTGTACTAAGTATAAAAATTTATTTTTACAGCCGGAAACGCAAAAACTCAATGCTATTATTACTAAGACAGCGTTGTTTATAAGTCGCCAAGGCAGCCAAATGGAAATATTAATAAAAGCAAAACAATCTAATAATCCACAATTCGCATTTCTTTCAATAGAAGGAGCACTTCATTCTTATTATAAACTTGTACTTGATGCAATAAAACAAGGAAAATATAATCCTGAGAAACAACCAGAGAAAGAAGAACTTGGTATGTTTTATAATTCAGATGAATATTTATAAATATATTATTTATGTAAGTTTTATTTATTTAATATTTATTATTTCAGAGTCTGACGAAGAGTCTGATGAAAATGATGAGCCTTATCTACACCCTAGTCTTGCATCATCAATGACTAAAGTTGAAGCGGTAGGTTGATGGAAATTTAAGTTAGATAATATAATAACTGATAACAAAGTTTAAAATAAAATATAAAATGTCCATTGAGTTTATTGTCTCTGTTTGGTGAGTACGGAGCTGAAAACTTTATTGACATTTAAATGACGCAGTTCTTATCGGAGGTTTGTGCAATTAATTTGATGAAAGATAAATTATATTACAAAATATCATTTCTTTTTATTACAAACTTTATCCAATAAAGAAAAAAAAAAAAACAAGCCTTCGAATTACGAGCTTATAATAATAAAAAATATCATTTATTGTTCTCACTCTGCTAATTTAAATCTGAAATATTTCTGTTTCCAGGGCTGGTTCTGGTATGCATTTGGATCCACTGTTGCGTCCTTTGCTTTTTTTTTAAACCACACTACGCATTACGCGATATGATCGATCTTACGATATTTGTAGCGAAAAAATAATAATATTAAACAATGTAATTCGTTCTTTTCATATTTATAAATATATAGCTTTAAATTTAATTTTATTAATTAATAAAATTAAAAAATTTCGCTAATACAAGTATCGCTTGACGGATCAAGTTTAGAAAATTAATTTGTGGTTTTCATATGATTAAAATTTAATTATTTTTTTAAATTGTTCAACAGGCACCCAGTATACCGAGTATACAATACAAGCCATCAGCAGATTGTGCGTATTCTATGTTGGTGAACAAAATTACGGGTAAACCACCGCAATCCAGAAATCCACCATTTTCACCTGAAGTACCGAGTCAACAAGTGCCACCATCTGGATATTGCCCACCAGTATCAACACAGGTAAAATTTTAAAAAATTTATTCCTTATTTATAAAAATTTTTTAATACTAACATATTAAAATCAATAATTTTTTTTTTATTAACAGAGTTACGCACCTTATCCACCAATTCCACAGCAATATTCTCATGGTCCAGTAATTTATGGCCCAAATGGACAAGTTCAATCACCATCAATACCGATGACAACAGTGCCAGTATCTGATACTCCCTTGACACCAACAATAAAAGAATCTCCAGCGCCATTAGTACCTTATGGACCAACTCCACCGAAGCCTTTGAGTAGGCCGTCTTTTATTGTCCCACCTGCTGATGTACAAATAATAATTGATAAGATGGCCAGCTATGTTGCGAAAAATGGTCGGGATTTTGAAGCTATTGTAAAAGCAAAAGGTGATGCTAGATTTAATTTTCTTGAGCTATCGCATCAATATCATGGTTATTACGCACATAAGTTAACGATTTATGAAGGTGGTGCTAATTCTAAAGCACTTACTGAAGAAGAGTTGTTACGCAAACATGAACCGCAAGAAGAAAAACAGAAAAAACTAGAAGAACTTCAAAAAAAACAACAGAGAATGGAAGAAGTACAAAAGAGAGTGAAGATGATTCAAGCTAAGAAAAAAGGAGACAAACAAATTACAACAGTATCGTTTTCTATTAAAAAACCAAAGGACAGTGATACAACTGTGATGGAAAAACGCAGTGCTTTACCGATGGAAGAGAGTGATGATGAACAAGAAGATGAAAAAAAACAAGTTAATAATTCTAAATCAAATTCACCTATGCCGAGTCTTGATGAAGACAATTCTTCAGTAAAGCAAGAAAAGGAAATAAATAAATTAGAAATAACTTCGAATAATGAAACAGAAGAAAAAGAATTGGTTGATCTGACTGATGATATTCTTGAAGATTGTCAAAATCAAGTAAAATATAAATCGATAGAAACTAAACTCAAAGACAAACTTGCTGCTGCTGCTAGAGATAAACTTGCATCTAGTTCACGTGAAAAACAGCTTCAACTTGAAAGAAAGAAAAAAGCTGCTATGTTTCTTAGCCAAATTCAAGCGCCTGCATTATCTAAATCAAATGCGGAAATGAGAATGGAAGATGAATTGGATGAAATTCATTCGATTCCATCACCTACGCCTGAGGAAGTTGAGGATTCGCGTTCAAATCATAATTCATTAATGAATAGACTTAAGAGCGCGGATCTTGGGGCCAAACGCTCAAGGCCAAAGTCAATGTCAAGATCAAGATCTGGTTCAAGATCAAGAAGTCGAAGCCGCAGTTACTCCGATAGACATAGATTTCACAAGAAACACAAGAAAAAGAAAAGTTCTCATAGAAGGTAAACATAAATATTTATTGAATAATTATTTTATTATTAAAAATATTAAAATTTAATTTTTTATTACAGTAATTACGACAGTCCAAGTGCTTCAAGATCCCACAGAGTGAAAAAAAGTAAAAAATCTACGTCAAGGCATAGATCACGATCAAGATCACAGAGTCGAAAAAGTACAAGACATTCACGAAATCCAAATGATTCCAATGATTCAGACTCAAACACATCTTGAATAAAAAATAATTAAATTTAATTAAGATATTCATATAAATTTGTATATATGCTTGTCAAAAGATTTAATACAATCATTCATAAAAAAAAAAAGAAACAAATAATCGTTTTTGTATTGTTATTTTACTATTATGTGCGTCAATGACTATCAGTTTGATAATATATATTTTATAGTAAAATAAATACAAATTAAACTCTTATCTTTGACGTCAACATTATCATTAAAAAATTATCATGGCATCGATTAGTTGAAAAATGTATACAAAATATAAAATTAAAAACACATTTTTTAATGAAATATGACTAATAATAAATGTCAAATATTTTTAATGAGTATATATTAATTTATATTGATGGCCTGAATTTTCAATATCTTAAATTTGTAATATCAAAAAATGAACTACATACATTAATTATATGAAAATATTTACATATTTAAATGCTTGATTTGATCGACTCATTTTCTACGCCAAATAAAAAAATTAAAAAAATGTTGCTCGAGTGATTCTAATAGACTGAATTAAAACACAATAAATATAATCTAGAAAGAGTACTTATTTCATTAATGTTACTATAACGCAAATAATTTATTTTTATTGTTAGACTTAGCTAGACAACTTCTATTGTTATAATACGAACGCATTTTAAAAGGATTATTCAATCATATTACGTACGTTTGGGTGACTCTTAAATTGTGATTATAATTTATGGGAGCTTAAGTACGTTTTAAATATATAAATGTCATAATAAACTGTTTGTTTTGAAAGTCATGAAAAAATATAACTATCGTATATTATGATAGGGAAATATATAAATAAAAAACTAAGTTATTATTTATGCTGATAAGAACTAGTAAAATATGACTGCAAAGATTTAATAAAATTGATGGAAATTTTAAATTATTAAAATAATTATCGCGATGATTTTATGTATGAAAAAACTTTCTATTGGTTTGATAAAAGCTTTGGAAATTTTCCTTTCCCACTGGTGAGATAGATTATGAATTTTTAAATATTAAAATTTTTTTTTATAAATAAGATGATAAGCTTTAAGATATTGGCGATGTCAAGGGTAAAGTGGACGGATTTATAAAAGATCGACAGTTAGTGAGATTAGTGTCAGTTCGCGATATCAATTACTCGGAGTGCATTTCATTAATATTACGTAATATGGCATCCAAATTATCTGTAAGTATATCATTAGAACTTTCATATAAATATAAGATATAAATTTCATGATTTTTTATTACGAACGCAATCAAAGAAAACGAGGTCTGATGCATAATATATAATCTAGCAACCCATGCTCATATTTTTAGAAAATTTGCATATGTTTGAAAAAAAAACGTGAAGAAAGTTTTGAGTTACTGTGTTTTTATTAAGAAATTAAAATCCATTTTTATAAAAATATGGTTGTGAGCTCATTATACTCAACACTATTTTCTTTAAAGCATTAAATTTTCAAGACCTTTGAGCTCAAGTATAATTTTGAGTTATACTATTATAGAACATCAAAAAGGGATTTCGAGTTTTTTTTTTGCGATAAATTTCGTTTTGATATTTCGTTAACGAAAAATCTGATTAATTTCGGAATTCAATCAGATGTAAGTTTTATGAACTCTTTTGATAGCGACGAGCCTTATTTTGATAAGCTAATTGGTTTAAAAATATCTTTCAAAAAATTGACCCTGCGGGCCAGCCTCAGAACTTCCCGGTAATTCCAATCACGAAAACATGATTATATATATTTTCAACTTTCAATTCGCATATTTTTAGAGATATCCGACAAAAATAGTAGAGAATTATGATTGCTATGAAATTTTAGGGTGACACGATATTTCAAAACTAACTGATGATGATTCTTACAAAAATGGATAATGATCGAAAAGAACAGATCGAATGATTTTAAGGCTATTTTCTACAAGATTTTGCAGATTACTCCATTAGAAATTCAATAAATAAATTGTTTTTAATTACGCGTTATCTTTAAAACAAATCGACTGATTTTAATGCGATTTGTGTCAATTGAAATGGTTCATCATGACTAAGATTTGATTAATTTTTTGCATGCACGTGTTTTTTAAAGTCCACTTTAATTAAGTCGTTTGTTCAAAAATAATAAAAAAACAATCTTTTAGATTTCGAAATACTGACATCTGTTTTTAAAACTCGTACTTTGAAAACATGACAAACTATTTTTTTGTTTTTTTTCCTTGAATAAAGTTTTTTCGCTCTAATAAATTTATGAATTCCGTAAACTTTCATGACAATTATTGCGGTCAGTTTGGAAATAAATAAATGATGTTTATGAGCTAACAGTTTATCGTCAATGATTTTTAAGTATTGGATAATATCAAGCCTACAAACCGATAATTTTATTTTATTTTTGTTTTTTTTTTATAATTGATAATAAAAATATCTTGACATTAATTAGAATAAAAAATGCTTTTGATCGAACTCTTTCAGAATATGTTATTTTCCTTGACCGAAATGTACTTATTGTGTGGAGAACCACAATTGGTCACAGGATGACTGAGCCAATAAGGTCGTAATTTTTCAGTATTTTAATGTATAAGGATGTAATAATATTAGAATTGAAGATCTAAAAGCTGTCAATAGTTAGTCAAAAGTTAAATAATGTTTATGTACTGGTCGTGTTCATTCACTATACACAGAAGAAAAGGATTTCTTAGCAGAAAAAATTTTTACTTGCCTCAAGAAATTTTTTAAATTATGAATTGAAAACGTAAATTTTCTTAAGATGAGAAAAAATTTCTTGCGCTAATAAATTTTTTCTAGTCGTAAGGAAATTTTTATTTTCATTTCTTAATGAAAAATTTTTCTTGCGCCAAGAAATAATTTTTTTTTTGCGTAGAACGATGACCCTGTTTTCAACTTTAAAAAAGATTTCCTGGTTTGAATAAGAGTCGGATTAATGATGAAAAAAAGTATTGAAGAATCTTAATTTTTGGCTTCCATAGATTTTGAGGAAGTGTCAAAATTTTTTAACCACCCTTAAAAAAAAAAATGAAGTTTTAGATGAATCTTAGTGGTCTGAATACTTATAGATTTTTTTAATCATAAATAAATTGAGCCTTTATCTATTAAAAGGAATTGATTTTCGAGATATTGAAGGGGAGTCCGAATAAGACACGTGCTCGACTCTAAATGTCTATAACTTTTGCAATTTAATATTTTTTAAATCATTTTATGTCGAGCATTTTAAAAAACTTAAAATTAAAAAATAGTGATCATTTTTTAAAAATCGTTTTATTAGTTTTCAGAAAGAAAATCACTTTATGAATTATTGTGAACAAATTAAACCTAAAGAACTATTTTTTGATTAATTACAACTATATGACCAAAAATAAATTGAACTAAATTGTAAATAGGGTAGAAGTACCATAGGTGGCCACTGATCCATTTTTGGACACTTAATACTTTTTTTTAATTAATGAAAAAGTATAAAAAAATCTTATTTCATAATAGTGTGATAAAAGTATCTTTGAAGAAATTTAGGAAATTAATTATGTCATTGCAGATTTAACAAATTCGATTAATAAAATTTTTTAAGTGTCCGAAACTGGCCCTAAAGTACCCAAAAACGGTACCTACTACCCATATGCTTTTATTTTTGATTATTATATTTTAAATAAAGACAATGCTTTCAAGTTCACAGACATTGAAGACCCTATCAAAAAAAAATCCATATGGGATCCAGCCTAGATTCCTATAGGGGTTTCCTATATAGCGTTTTCGGATGGATTCGCACACAGCTTCAATCCAGCATAGATTCATATACTTGAATCAATAGACGATACATATAGAAATCCAGATACTCCGGATTCCGTAGAAATTACATACTCATATAGAAACCCAGAATTCTATATGAATTTCCCACAAAAAAATCCATACATTTAAGTTCCAATATGGGAATCCAGGCAGTTTCCTACACGGGAATCCGGATACCCATGGTTTCTTACATAGATCCTTATATAAATTCATCCACTCCTATATTAATTCCTATGGATTCTTACATAAATCTATACTTTCCTAAATGGATTCCGATGAGTTACCATGTAATTCCACATAGATTTTTTTGATAGGGAAGGGAAGTATCAATGAGAGTAAGAATTTAATTAACGCTTTTTTTTCTTATTACAAAAAACAATTTCTGAATAAATTAGAAACTAATATCTAAGCATAACACTTATGAGTAGTTCTATAAAATTTTGTAATTCATAATATCCTCATAAATTATCTTAAATTACAACAATTATGAGAATTAAAAGAGCAGTGAAAAGCAGATATATCAAGTTTCGATTTACTTGTTCATTATCTAATTATTATTTTAATATAATACGTATGATAATTTTTTATAACGATAATTATCTATAACTATTAAAAATTTTTTAATTCCTTTAAGTTTTAAATTGTATGCCTATATGTATATGTTGCCTTGAACTCATATTAAAATATTTTCTGAAGAAGAGTCGTGTTTTTAGCACGTGGTGTATACGGTCATTTACACTTGCTATACATACACATATATGTACACGTATATATATATATAGATGGGTATTTTTTTAAATATAATATATTTCAACATACACATATATTATGAACTAAAGTTAACCAAAGTAAGATAATAGAGCACATGTGATGTTTACAACAAAGATCGTACATATAAATTTATCGTAAATGATGTAAAAGTGGGGAGAAAAGTCTTTGTACGTTGATTATCTCTTGGGCTTGACTTGCCACGCAGTAGTAATAGTAAAAGTATCATATATAGGTATACCTATATATTCATATTTGTTAAATAAATTTAGGTGGGGTTAAAGTATTAAAGTAAAGACACGTAGACGCTAGAGCTCAGTCAAGTTTTGCTTCCCGGCTTCTCTTGTTGAGTTGTTAAGTACATCGATAACAAGTTATTTATTTCGCGCAAGGACTAAAAAGTCTTTGCGTTTGTTATCAGATTCAACAAGTCCGTCGAAAATTCTTCTCGAAAATAAAAAACTGTATATATTGGGGCCAGAGGTTCCCTGACAATAAGTCACTCTCGCCCCATAAATATATATACATATAACTATATTTTTTTATTATAAAGTATTTTTTATACAAATTTATCGATTTCTCTTTAATATTTAATCATTGTACTCATCACCATGTTTACCATAATGACTTACCGTGCAGCTCAACAGCCATACCAGGGTAAGACCAGCAATAAATTAATAAACTTCATTTTAAATGCAAATTTATTTTTAAAAATATTTCAAGGTTATAAAGTTTTAGGAGTTAATTTTTTTTTTCTTGCAAAAACAAAAAAAAAGATTTTTAAGTCCTTGAATCAGAAAGATAACGTGTAGTCGTTAATATTGAATCGTAAACAATAAATCAAATAAATAGAGATAATTAATAATAAAACTAGAGAGCTAACAAACATTTGTTATAATTAATTTACAGGTATCTTATAATTAAAAATAATACATGTAATATTATTGTTTCAGTTTCATGGACCGAACACCATTCAAACTACTCTTCTCGACCCGTCCGAGAAACTCCGTCCGGAAGCCGTGTATGCGGGAAAATTGGAGAGTCAGTTCAGAAATTATTCCGAAGATCCAACAGACCCAATTAAAGAAAGAGTTAGAACTACCTATCAAAATATGCATACTAACCAGACTGTTGATTTTGTACGATGTTAGTTTATAATCATTTTTTTTTTTTTTATTTTATTATCTTTTTTTTCCATCAAGTATTATAACACTAATTCAATGTATTATTATTTCTCTATATTAACTTTCACAAAAAATACCACAAGCATTTTTATCAAATCCAAATGATAATGTATTTTAATTCACAGAAGAATTCATTTCCAAAATTCCATTAATCAAAACCGTTTGATTTTTTTTTTGTAAATTTTATAAAATTTTAAAATGAGTTTATTTGTGAAAAAAAAAAAATTATTGAATTAATGTAGACAATATTGCTTTGCAATAATAATCCGTTGCATTAAACAAAAAAAAAATGTTTTATTATTCAAAACAAATACCATATTTTTATCACAGAGATTATTTTAGTATTTAATAATTATTTTCTAATCCTAGCTCATTTTTATCACTTCATAAATTTTATAAATATAAGTATAATAATAAAATATAATCTTATTTACTGATAATATTTTAAAAATAATTATTAATAAGAAATCAAATTAGCTTTTATCATTTAAATAAATTTATTAGTACAGAGACTAATAAAACAGTAATTTGTAGTCGATAACAAGGCATCTTTGTCACAGCTCGTATGAATCATTGGCTTAAATTTGACAAATTCAAGATGACTATAAAAGAAGCTTTAATTAAATTAAATGACCTTGTGGATGAAAGTGATCCTGATACTTCATTACCAAACATCATTCATGCTTTTCAAACTGCTGAATCGATCAGAGAACAACATCCGGATCTTGATTGGTTTCAATTGACTGGATTAATTCATGATTTAGGCAAGGTATGATTAGATTTAAACAATTATTTTAATTATTCTATTGAGACTGACGATAAAAAGACCAATCCCTGGTTAAGAAAAATTATTTGAAATGATTCAAAACAATTTAAATCAACGAATATGTAGATGTAAATTTAGTATAACTTAAATCATTTTACTTAGTCAGGGAATATAAATTTTTATAATTAACCATCAATAGAAAAATCAAATAATTTCAAAGAAATTTACAATACTATGTAAATATATTTAACTTCTGACATCATGATTAAAAAATTCGTTATTGATTCACTTTAAAAAAATTTTTTTAATCTAAAAATAATCATAATACAGCTTAAAAATATGTCTATAGATTAAAATAATTATAATAATTATGTACGAAAAAATTATATTTTAATTAATTATAAGTATGATTAAATTAATACAGGTGATGGCATTTTATGGTGAGCCACAATGGGCTGTTGTTGGTGACACATTTCCTGTTGGTTGTGCTTGGGCAGATTCAATTGTTTACAGAGATACAAGTTTTGACAATAATCCAGATGGCAATGACAAACGTTACAAGTATGTGTAATATATTTAACATATTTTTTAATATGTAGTATTATTAGTTATTGATATTAATAATTAATTTTTTTTTTTCAGTACTAAATTAGGTATGTATAAGGCTAAATGTGGTATCGATAATCTGATGATGTCTTGGGGACACGATGAATATTTATATCGTGTTCTTAAACATAATAACAGTACACTACCAGATGAAGGATTAGCTATGATACGATACCACTCATTTTATCCATGGCATGCTTGCGGAGACTACGCTTATTTCTGCACTGATAAGGACAATAAAATGCTTAAATGGATAAGAGAATTCAAGTATGTTTTTTTTTTTTGTATTTTTAAATTAACACATTTTTATTCTATTAATAAATGATATTGTATATTTTCAAACAATATTTTGATTAAATTATTTTTTCTTTTAATAGCAAACACGATCTGTATACAAAGAGTGAAAAAATACCAGATATCGAAAAACTTTGGCCTTACTATGAACAGTTGATTGATAAATATATCCCTGGAATTCTTGAGTGGTGAAGGAAACAATAGATGGATCTACTTTTTTTCTTAAAAAAAAAAACTCTTTTACCTAAAAAAAAATAAAATAAAATATCAAACAATGAAAATAAATTTGTCATTGTAAACTTTTTCTGTCTGCATTTAATCTATCTGTCATAACAACATTGTTGATCGTAATAGAGATTTATTTAAACTGATAATTATACATTTGCAAAGATAAGAAACTTATTCTATAGATATTTTTGTTTATTTACACTTTTCATTATCAAGAAATTATTAAATAACGATTAGTTTTTTTATTTGTCATTTTAATGGTTTAATCAAAGTTATCTCCTTAAAATTTTATATACTTTCAATTTTATTCATTATTATTTTTTTTCGTACAAGAAACATTAAAGTTTATTTAAAAATTCAAAAGATACAAAAATTTGAAAAATAATCTAATTCAAGAAAAATTAATTCATACTGTATCTCATAAATTACTAAACAAAATAATTCACATATGTTTTAATAAAATATTTTTATAAAAATTTTTAAATTGAACAACTTTCAACTGACATTCAAAAATAAGAAGAACAATATTTTTGTGATGACAAACAATAAATATGTATAGTGAATTTGTATAGGTACTATTGTAGTTTTCTTTGTTTTAGTAACAAAATACTAATGCATTACAATTTTTATTTAAAATGTAATTATTAGGGTGTGTCATTTCAGAGCAACATTTTTTTTTTTAAGTGTATGGGAAAAAAAAATCATAGTTCAACACAAAAAAAAAATTTTCGCGCAAGGAAAAAAATTCTATGTCGATTACAGACCTAGCTCATTGAAAAAATCGATTTCCCGTTTAAATAACATGGGAAAATTTTATTTTCAACTTTGAATATTTGGAACTCGTTAACTAATGAATAGATCGAATAGACTAATACATATTTTTGTAGGAAATTGTACGCGCTACAAAAAAGGTCTCTTATCATTTTTCGATAAATCTATCTGTTCAAAAGTTATTGGAGTTCGAAGTTAAGCTCTAGTAAATTTCGAGATCTTTTTACTTTTCCGCTGAAACTATCAGACTTATTACAAAATGTCATAAGAACTTTTTTATTGAAAATTTTATTCTCTACAAATTATAATGAATAAAATTTTTTCAAATTCCGTATTGTTTGTTAGTTATTTTCATTTCAATGTTAAGCTCTTTAAATCGATCAGAACACTACTTTTTTAAGAGCTTGAAATTAAAATAAAAATAACTACAAAACAATACGGAATTTGAAAAAACATTCGAAATAATAATTTGTAGAGAATAAAATTTCCAATAAAAAAGATCCTATGACATTTTGTGATAAGTCTGATAGTTTCACCGGAAATGTAAAAAGATCTCGAAATTTACTAGAGCTTAACTTCGAACTCCAATAACTTTTGAACAGATAGATTTATCAAAAAATGATAAGAGATCTTTTTTGTAGCGCGTACAATTTCCTTCAAAAATATGTATTAGTATATTCGATCTATTGATTAGTTAACGAGTTAAAAATACTCAAAGTTGAAAATAAAATTTTCCCATGTTATTTGAACGGGAAATCGATTTTTTCAATGAGCTAGGTCTGTAATCGACATAGAATTTTTTTTCTTGCGCGAAAATTTTTTTTTTGTGTTGAACTATGATTTTTTTTCCCATACACTTAAAAAAAAAAATGTTGCTCTGAAATGACACACCCTAGTAATTATTTTTGTAAAAAAATGTATTATTAGATGAAATTATTTTTGAATAAACAAATTCAATAGTATTATAAAAAAAAAATTTTGAATGTACAGAGAGGATTTTACAAAATTTTGAAGTGCGTATTTTTAACTAAGATTTAATTTGTTTAAAAAAAACTTCAATTGTCGGCTATTCTCAATCACATTGCAAGTAGCACAGAACAACTTTAAGATGTCTTTTAAAAGGACAACCCTGATTAAGAAAAATGATTTGGAATAATTCAAAATAATTTGAAATAATTTAAAACAATTTGATTCGACTAATATATAAATATACACTCAACATGGAGCAAATCATTTTTCTTAATCATGGAAGATAAATTTTTCTTTGCCTCAAAGCCAAGTTTTTTTTTATATAAGTAAGACATACAGACGTTGATCTAGGAGATGGGAAGGTTCCATGCGTCTTCATCCCCGGACAAAATATCCCTGACAAAATATCCTCGGGCAAAATATCCCCGTATTTGTATTCGTTTTTCCGTCCTAAAAAAGTAATATCAATTAAAAAATCGTTTAGATGACATTTTACCATTATTGGTAATTTAATTTTTGTCTTCACTTGTGTCTTCTTGGAAGCAGATATTTTTTTAGTGATATAAATTTCTGATCGCTTTGTCAACGTTTTGGTATCTTATTGATTGATCAAAAATAATGAGCGTGAATGTAGCAGACATAAGACAATTTATAAATTTTACATAAATAAACTAATTAAAATAATGAAATTTAAAAAAATGCGCGTATTGATTTTTGATTTATAAAATTTCGAAAATTGCCATTTGTCAGCTAAACTCTCACTCATTAAAAATAGCCTCAAACTTCTATCTTATACCTTAAAATTATAAATAAATTTAGTAAATAAATAATCAACTAAAATTTCAAAAAAATGGGCATTTAAAAAATTTTTAAATTAATAAGTGCATTTTTTATAAATAATATTTTTTAAATTATTTACTCTATTTATTTACAATTTAAATTTTTTCTGATGTCTGCTACATTCACAATCATTTGAATTAATAACGAACTCGCGGTAAAATAATATATTAGATGGCGCGCTCGTTGATTTCTCATGAGAAAACACGTGATGCCAATATAATCCTAAGTAAAGATGTCCTTTCGGTTGTTTTTTGTTCTTATTTCATTTATTGGCCAAGTAAGACTGTATTAGATTTGTTAAATACGTGCATATATCTATATTCCGGTATATACAGTAATAATGACGTGTGTATGTGTGAGTAATTTCGTAGTATAGTGTGTTGATCCAGGAGGCACTGCACGAAACGAAACAAGAAGCGGCGGAAGTGGGGACCGTACGCCATTTTATATTTTTGCGTAGCATTAAACTAAAATATTGTATGTGTGGAATATTAATTATGGTAAATAAAGTAATAATAAATAATACTTGTGTTGATTAGCCGAATAAAACGAGATGATTATTATCGGCAACGCGTGTATCGAAAATCGTGCCGAAGCGTTAGGACCCATCTACAGTCCGCGTTGCCGCGCATGAAACTCCACTATTTTCTCTCTGTTAATACGTAAACACTCTTTTTTCCTCATTTACTCATATCGCTACATATATTGTTTTTTTTTTTTTGTCATCATTCTCTTTTTCATTTCTCTCACGTTGAACGTATTAAGTGACGGGTAGTGTCGTGTTGTGTGTTTGATATATACGTAAAGAAAATACTTTTTATTATTTGATCTGTGTGATTACTTAGTTTCGTGATACAAAATATCACAATCGTATTTCTATACATCATCTGGTATATTCAATATTTCGACACATTTTTTCATTTTTTTTTTTTTTTTTTTTTTTTCGTTGGCTCTAACCGGACAAGATATTTGCAATCAATCGACTAATAAACTTTCAGTGACGAGTGTGAAAAAAAGAAATTAATTTTTCTGTGAATAGACAATATTTTAGTTGACATTATTAACGTTTAATTTAATTTTTTTTATTATTTTCTTTTCATTTATTTTAATGAAATTATTAACTATTTCGACAGTTCAATAAGAGATGAGAGAAAGAAGTCTGTGATATTAAACGGTAATAAAAAAAAAAAAAAAAAAATAAAAAATAGGTAGATATAAAAAAAAAACTATATGTATTACAAACGTATGTACGTTGATAATTGTAGCCTAGAAGGCACAAAAATACGTTAGAAATTTTACGGATTTTTCATGTGACTTGCATCCATATATGTGTATATGACATAAAAAATCGACAGAAACAAAAAATATTGAGGAACTGACAAAAAATACGAGTGTGCGCGGAAAATAAAGGGTTAAATTATAATTCATCAAGTAAAACAACGTGCTGAAGATTTACGATAATGTCTGTTGAGTCTGTATCTAGTGACAGGCCTGAAGAGCCTGACACTAAAAATGAAGGTATATTTTATTATTAAATATTTAATTTTTATTTTGTTTTAGATTTAAAAATTGATGGGCTATTTAATAACGAGTGATTGTCATATCGCTATATTTAAATATTTTAAAAAAAGAGAGCATCAATCATATGGCTTTCATTTTATATAATTTACTAATGCTGAAATTGTATAGCTGTAAATTAACCTCTCTTTTGATTTCGCTCTCTATAATTTATACTATAATATACAGATACTATTTTTTCACATCAAAGTAATTTATGACAATTGTTATATTTACTTTTTTTTTTTTTTTTTTTTGACAAAATTATTTTATTTAAATTATATGAGTGTGAATGTAGCAGACATAAGACGAATTTAAAATTATTAATTAATAGAGTAAATAATTGATGAAATAAAATTTTGAAAAAATGCACATTTACGAAATTTAAAAATTAATAAGTGCATTTTTTATAAATACTATTTTTAAAACTATTAACTTTATTTAAAATTTTAAATTTGTCTGACGTCTGCTACATTCACACTCATTAAATTATCAGTAAATATGAGTGTAAATGTAGCAGACGTAAACCATTTTTAAATTACATGTAAAAATAAATTGACTAATTAAAAAAACAAAATTTTTAAAAATTCACGTACTGATTTTTGAGTTTTCTAAACATGCATTTTTATATTTTTATCACATAAAAATTTTATTTTAATTCAAAATTTAAAAAATTGTTAGCTGTCTGCTAACTTCATTCTCTTGTAAATATTGTTTACTGTTGTGTTTGTTACTAAATTATTATTTTATTTATTGATATCAATTTGATATTGAGTTAAAAATATATACATATATATATTTTTTTTGTTATCAAATGTAAGATGAATAATAAAAATTTATTCAACTTGTACTTTGAAAGTATAAATTATAATTTAAGAAATCAATTATTTACTTTTAATTTTAATGTACATACTTTTAATTGAATTGATTATTGGTATCAGATAAAGTAATGACAATTAAGTAATTGAACTTTTGTAATTATACATAATTAAGGAATCAATTGTGTAAGATTTAACCTGTAAAATTATTTATAAATTTTTTATATTTATAAATAGTAATTATAGTTCACTTCATAGTTAATAAATAAATTACTACTAAAACATTATAGTAAAATTAAAAAAAAAAATATTTTATCTTTAAGATTAGTCGCAAAATTTGTAAAATATTTAATTTTGAATTCTGAGGATATTTTTATATTAATATAAATTTTAATGCTAGAATATTTCCAAGAATTTTATTTTTCTTCGTCTTTCGTAAACAAAATTTATATGTGACCTAAAGTATATTAGAAGTAATGGTTGACTAGCAGTCACGTGCCATGATTTAGGTGTCCGATTGGTGATTTGGAAATGTAAAAAAAAAAAAGTTCCGTCTTTCCCGCGAATATTAGTTTTGTTCATTTCAGTTTTCAGTTATCGTTGGGTTGTTGAGTGAGCAAGTTGTTAGTTTTGTGTATCTTAATTCTTAACTTCTTATTATAACTGAAATTTTTTTTCCATTACAATTTTACTTAATGATTTGTAAAATTTTATTAACTTTATTTTTTCTATCAATTATTTTATAAAAATTATAAATTTTTTTTTGAAAATAATCTATTCGCAATATTAATAATTAATTTAACAGAAAAAAAAGTAATCCAAGCGTTATAAAGCCACGAGGCTTCACGCTTCTAGTAATTTTCTTTATTCGTAATTCAATTGATCAATAGATTATTATTTTCAATAATAATTTAATTTATTTGAAACGTTAATTTTTAAATAAATTTTTTATATTTATAATTATATAAATTTATATAATATAAAAAGTTGAAATCATCATGAAAATGAATATAATAGAATTACATGAGCCGATCATTAAAAAGCGTCGTCGTCGTAAGCGCAAATCTTCGGCTTTAGATTCAACGAATTGTTCGAATTTTGATGATAAATCATTTTTCGCAGCAACTAAATGTAAATTATTTTGTCGACAATATATTGATCCTTATAATCAATATTATATTCGTAAGTAATTACTTGAGTTTAAATAATTTTTTTTGAATCCTATTTACTTGAGTATTTTTATCATTATTTTAAATTCTTTAGTTATTTCTATTTACATTTGTATTTATGTACTTATTTATTTGTTTTATTATATTACAGAAGACGAAGCAATTATATCCATTGCGGTTGCCGGAGAGGTGACCGATTCTTGTATTGTTGAAGTAGGAAAAGCAAGACCTCAGTTTCAATACACAAGGGTATATATGTTTATATTATTATTTTCATTCTCTGGTTTATTTTATCTATATTAAATCTTAATAGTCAGACTGACCTTGAGTTTTTTTTTTCTTGTTATACAGGAAGAACTTATGGTTATTAAGGGATTACCATTGTCTAAACGTCGACCTGAATGTTTAGACGCTGCTTATAATAAGTAAGTTTATTTCATTAAAATTTTATATTGACTAAATTAAACTATTTTGCGTAATGAAAAAAAAAAAAAAAAAAACTGGTGTTTGTTATCTAGCTCACGTGGTGTATGGGATCCAGAACGTTGGCACTTGGATAGGAAACGTAGCGAGACGCCACCTGAAGAAGAACAACGAGCTGGTGGTAGAGGAGATCAAGTCATTGAGTCGCAGAATAATAAGCGTCGAAGTGGAGATCCAAGAGAACGAATTCGTAAGGAACAAGACGGTATAATCTTAAGTCCTCAACGAAGAAGCTTCAACTCAGGATGTTTTGTAAACGTGACTCAACCAACGTCTCGTCGTCCGGAAAGTCCTATTGGAAAAACCGAAGTTGCTCATCGCGAGCCAGTTCGTCGTATAGGTAGCGGTCGTTTGCTTACACGAGACATGTGGGACTTTAGACCAGAAAATGAAAAGATGGAGCCTGATCGTTCGGACTTCAGTTATCGAAGTAGCGGTAATTCAACGCGTGATCGTGATAATCGAGATTCAGGTAGAGAACGTGAGAATTTACGTGATCGAGACAATATTCGTGACAGGGATGATCGCAATGAACGCTATGAAAGAAGATCGTTTGGCCGAGACTTTGGTGATCGAGATAACCGTGATCGTGGTTCAGATCCAAGGAATGATCGTAGTCATGTAATGGATCGTGATAAGGATCGAGGTGGTAGAGATCGAAAGTATGGATCAGATCGAAGAAAATTGCACAGTCACGATTCACGTGAAATAGAAGAGCCAGAATGGTTTAGTTCTGGTCCAATTTCACAACATGATACTATTGAGCTTCGTGGATTTGATGATCCTCCTGAAGAAAAGAACGTAAAGTCGAAGAAAACATCACCAGCACAAAAAAAACGTGGCAAGAAACTTGTTAATGAAAAGGATGAAAAATCAAGTGAAAATTCGGCTGGCCCGAAAGGACGTAGTACACCAACCGCTATTGATCAACCAATTAATCCTTTACCTGCGCCGCATTCTCCGATTCTAGAAAAACCAGAAAATGAGGCAGCTAAAGAAAAAGTACAATCTGAGACTAGTAACAGTACAAATACTGAATCTAGTATAAATCGTGAAAGTGCAGAACGACCTGAAGCTGGTAAAAATCGTGAAGCAGATAGCTTAGGCTTTAATCTTGATGATTTTCTTAAATCAGATAATGTTCCTGGTGTTTCTGGATTGCTGACCAATGGCGTTGGTGCTAACAGTGGTAGTGGATCACGTTTTAGTCAATGGTTTAAAAGAGAGAGTCCACTTCTACAGGACGATAGTCGTAGACCTTCAATTCAAGATGAACTTCTAAATAATTTACTTAGTGACATTACTGAACCCAACATTCAAGTACCATCTGTTAATGAGTCAAACGCTTATTTTGCACCTATTTCTCCAGCTAATTCAACTAATGTCAACAATGCACCGTCAGCTACTGAAGTTAAACTCCTCGAAATGTTGCAACGTGGTAATAAATCTAATCAAAATGGTCAAGGTGATACTGCCGTTAACATGATACAGATGTTGAAAAATCCATCTGTCAAAGATATGGGTAAGAATAATTTATTTTGTTGTTATAATTTTATTAATACTTGATGGATAATTAAAAATAATTTTATTTGTTGCAGAAGTTGGGGGTAAAGTAATGCATAGTTTAGAAGAATTAGAAGCTCGTATGAGAGGAGGTGCACCACCGCATGTACATCATGTTGAACAACAAAGAGTTAACAAAACGGATGAAGATCTCTCTGCATTTAAAAAACTTCTTGCTCAAGTGTCTGGAGGCCAAGCTGTACCTGCTGCAAATGGACTTAATCCACCAAAAGGTCATCCTATTACTCTGATGCAATTGTTGAAAAATCAACAACCTCAACCACCAATTCAAGTTCCATCTCATCAGTCATTAGTACCCGAACAACCTCATCCTCCTACATTTGATCACGTTGGTCCACTAGGTCCTACTCAGCATGCTCATCAAGCTCAAATGCAACATGAAAATTTGCTTAAAGTACTGAGAATACAACAGGTTCGTTGAACAATTTAAATTTAATTCAACTTAAATTACTTGAATTTATAATTTAATCTTTATAAATTTATCACATTTTACAGCAGCAGCAACAGCAGCAACAACAACAACAACAACAGCAGCAGCAACAGCAACAACACAAGCAACGCCAACAACAGCAAACTGACATGTTGTCAATGATGATGGGCACCCAGAGAATGGTTGGAGTAAGTCCAATTCCTCAAGAAATGCAGATGTTAGTCAACAATGTACCGTCCAGTCGTGAACTTTTACAACGTCCTGAAGCTCAAGCTATTATTCAGGGACTTCAACAGGGTGAAATTACTCGACAACATTTAGTACAACAGCTTCAGGTTTTATTTTGTTTATAAATTTAAAAAAAAATAATGGTTATCAATTAAATATACATACTTTTATATTTATATTAAAATGATAATTTTGTTTATAGAACCCAGCGATGCAACATCGTCATCGTGAACTGTTGATGAATATTTTAAAAATGTTCGGTAACACTACTTCACGTACTGTGAGTCCTCATCCTGGTCCAGGAGTTCCGCATGATTCAATGATTCAACAGTTATTATATCAGCAACAACAACAGCATCAACAACAAAGAATCCCTTCTCCGATGAACAACGGTAAGATAAATTTTATTTTATTTTTTTTGTTCATAAAAATGAGTCATGTGATAAAAGGATATTTGTTTTGTTTTAATTTTTTAAATTTTGAATTGTTTGAATTATTTTATTTTTTTAAATTTTCATTGAATGGTTGTATTATTATGGGACACTTGAATTTTTTTGACATCTCTATTATTTTGGTTTGAATGTTGTTATTAAAATATAAATTAATTTAAATAAAACAATTGTATGTCGGGAATGCAGCTTTATGTCCGCCCTCGATAATACCATCAAATTTAGTATCCACCCCTAATATTTTATCAATGCAGCATTCAGGTAAAAAAATTATATCCGAGTACTATTATTCACGATGAATAATATTGATAATTTTTTAAACAATTTGATCGTTGGTAAAATTTATTTATACTTTTTTTTTTTTTTTTTGTTACCGTGTTGATTTATCATTTTGACAGTGATTCCACACAGAGCGCCTTCGCCTCGTGATCTTATAATGCATCCGCAATCCATGATGCAAAGTGCATTAATCAAGACTAAATTGGAGGAACAACGTGAGAATTATCGTAAGCGACAAGAACATCAGCAACAACAGCAGCGTATTACAAGCCCTATAAATTCACCATCAAAGCAAATAATGAGTCCAACACCACTTGCTTTTACACCAACCTCCGTATTGCGAAAAATGACGGCCGAAAAGGAACCAGATGGTGCGGATATTATTGTTGAAAAAATTAAATCTAAAGCTTCTAATTCATCTGCTTGCAAAAAACAAAAAAATAATAACAAGAGTAATTGTAACGCACGTAAAAATAATAAAATCTCAGATTCAGATTTTAAAAATATCGGGGATAAAGATAATTACGATGGAAAAAATAATAATGTAGAGATTTTAGAGTCTGAAAATGATTTAGCTAAAGGAAAGAAGAAAAATAATAATTTGTTGATAGGAAAAAATAAAATTTCTTCTGTTAAAAATATTTATTCTTCTGATAGCTTAACAGATTTACAAAATCGCGAAAAAAATAATAATTATGATAGAAAAAATGATAGTGTAATTATTATAGAATCGGAAAATGATTTAGATAAAGAAAAGTTAAATGATAATATTATGAATATTTCTTTGATAGAAAAATATATAGTTTCTTCTGTTCAAGTAGTTGATTCTTCCGATAGTTTAATAGATTCACAAAATCGCGAGAAAAACGGTAATTATGATACAAAAAATGATAGTGTAATTATTATAGAATCGGAAAATGATTTAGACGAAGAAAACTCGAA
The DNA here is from genome assembly GCA_030273425.1 of Microplitis manilae. NCBI lineage: Eukaryota > Metazoa > Arthropoda > Insecta > Hymenoptera > Braconidae > Microplitis > Microplitis manilae. The sequence goes on from CP092722.1 coordinate 7,822,052, forward strand.
TGATAATATTATGAATCTTTCTTTGATAGAAAGATATATAATTTCTTCTGTTCAAGTAGTTGATTCTACTGAAATTTTAACAGATTCAAAAAATAAAAATAATCTTAATGAAGAAAATAATAACTCAATAATTATAGACTCGGAGTATAATTTAGTTGAAAAAAAAAATAAAGATAATAATGCAAACAATTTATTAGTAGAAAAAAATAAAACTTGTTCTGTTAAAGTATTAAAATCTTCCGATAATTTAATATCTGAGAAAACATTGGAGACAGCTATGACAGTCGATTCAGACAATGATAATATTGGTATTAATAATTTCTTTAATAACAATGAAGAAAATTTAACTGTACAAACTAATGTACAATCTAAAGATCATGTAATCGTTGATAACGAAAAATTTATCGAAAAAGTTACCAGTGTTTTAGATAATATCGAGTCAAATTAAAAAAATAAGCTATTAATTATAGCCATAATTAATTATATTTGCGCGTACTGATGTTATGGTAACTATACATAAGTGAAGCTTCATAAATTTTTAGTATCAAAAAATTTTCCTATAATTTAAGAGGTTTAATTTTTTTTCTCATAGATTATTTGAATCGATAACTATTTTTACAGATTTAAATAAACGGAGCCTCATTTCTGTATAATTACTATTTTTTTCAAACATTTAATTGTTATAATGTAACAGAAACATTGTTTATTTTTTTTATTTTTTTTTTTTTTCATATTTTCTTTGATTTATTATAACTCTTACGAAGTAAGCATGACTATTGTACTGCTTTTGCTGCTTCATATTTTTTTTTTTATTTCTTTTTATTTCACTATTGCTTTATTCCTTTTGTAGCTGATTACTATCGCATAGTTGCTACTCTTATATGTAAGAATGAATTGAAATATCATTCTCTCAAAATAAACATAATGCTATTACTTAGGCGTATGAAACAATATATTTCACACATAAATTAATCACACGTACAATTAATAACACATATGTTAATTGTTTTTTTTTTCTTTTTTATAATAAAAAAAACACTATTAATACACCAAATACTTTTTTCTTTACTTTATTACAATTTTTTTTCATTTCCGTCTATTTACTATGCATGACTTTAGCTTATCAATAGATATAATTTTATTTTTAATGCAAAAAAAAAAAAAATTAGATATATAAACGATTGCTTTTTGAGTTTGCAATATAAGATAAAATAATAATCTTTAGTAAATGCAACTAAACTATTATATTTTCCATGGTATAGGAACTGTTGAAAATTCTAAAATGGTATCTCAAAGTCAAGCAAATCAAATGCAACAGATGCAATCAGCAGTACAAATAATTGCTCAAGCTCAGGGAGTTCTTTCACGGCAACAAAATACAATGCGGACTCAACCTAATCAACAAGTTCCTTGGACAAACCAACCTGTTAATAAGCATCCAGGTATTGAAAAAAAAAGTTGTTACTTCATTTAATATTAACGAGCAGTCTGCAGTCACTACGTGACTGTCCAAATATCACTACTAAATTTATGAAATACACAGAAAAAAAGAATTTCTCGCTGCAAAAAATGTTTACTTGCACCAATAAATTTTATGCATTATGAATTGAATGCAAAAAGTCTCTTGGGGCGAAAAAAGATTTTTTTGGGCAAAAAAAGTATATTTTTTAGTTTGATTCGAAAGTTCCTTCTGACATATCGACGTACTAATTCGCATATTGTCTAACTCCGTTTCAGAAAATCCTCCATTTATAAGAAAAGAAGGAAATTAAAAATTTATTTTCATCTAAAAATCAATTCTATATCTAGTATATGTATAGTATTTTTGTCAAGGTTACTCAAATGATTTTTTCTCTGACTATTAGTATCTGAAAGTTGCACACAATCACCTACGAAAAATAATTAGTTAGACACTTTGCTAATTAGAACGTCGATAAATTTAACCAGCTTCAATTTCCATTATTAATCTTGTGGTTTTGATTATTTTCTTTTTTTTTTTTTTTTTAAATATTTCAACTTGAAAAATAGTAAAAATGTCAACAAGAAGTTTAATGTGAGTTTAACTCTGGATAACTTTTAAATCAACAATCATATATGTAAAATCTAATGTATTTATCTTTTAGCTTATTGAATAAGCTTTAATTTTGACTGTTATAACATCGTTCAATGATGTGTGTCTTTTATTTACTATAGAATTTGAACCATATCTGTACGATTCGCATTTAGCTATAAAATGTTTTTTTTTAATTTATGGAAAAAAGAATTTTTTCCATATTTTCAAACTAAAAAATATACCTTTTCATTCCGGGTATGGCCAGATGCCACTTTTTTTCACAACAATGGTTTTTCAGTCAAATTTTTATCATTTTAGTAATGAGTTATGGAAAAAAGGTTTCAATTAAGTCAAGAAACTCAAACAAGATAACTTTTCCATCAAAATCGATTAGTTTAAGAGCAAAGGATAATTATTCGAATATTCGATTCGAATTTCGAATCAAATGTCACTATTCGATCCGAATACTATCCGCGCACCCCTACAACATAGAGTATAAAAATATGTCATTTTAAAATTAGTAACACGTTATAAATAATATACCTATATTCAGTGATATTCCATCATATTTAATGACAGAATAATTAAAACATTAATTTATTTAAAGAAAATAAATACGATCGTCTTTTTTCTTGCGTAGCTTACATGTAATTCAAATGATACAGATAATTCTATTTATTACAATACTTGGCAATAAAAAAGAGTTTAAACTATAAAAAAGCACAAATTCAAGTCAAGACCTATCTAACGATACCAAATTTAATGAAATTAACCAATTCTGTCATATAGATATGGCGGGAACAAAATTTTCCTTATTTTCTTAATAATATAGATTATTTAATAAAATTAATTGTTAAATTAATTTATTTAGGGCGACCAATTGTGAAAGGTGGTGCTACTAATCAATTCCAGTATGGTAATCCAGTTAATTATCCTCAACAACCCCAGCAGCAACAACAACAACAGCAACAACAACAACAATCTCCTCCATCTCAACGATTAGCGCCAAATGTTTATGGAAATACTACGCGACCAAACCACACAATGTCTACACCGCTTTCACTTCGAAGAGTTCCTATGTATAATGCGATACGAAATCCTGCTATGACCCAAAGATCAGATCCTATAAATAATCTGACTGAAGCACAGCAAGTGCAATCCCAATATGTAAATATCCAACATCAACAACAATCGCAACGTAATGTAAATTCTCAGGTTCAACTTGTTTTAAACCAAAATTACAACACTAATCGAACAGGTAATTTTTATTAAACTGATATTTTCTTAATTCCTTAATTTTACTTTACCAATTTTACTGGTATTGTTAATCCGAGTCCTCATTTATAGATTCCTTGGTCCTGCGAAAACAAATCCTTTGCAGTGGCCATCAAAAATTATCATGATTACACATTTAATGGTTTATTAAATAATTCTTTCTACCTGCTGAGTATATCCTTTGTAATCCTTATTTAATTTATAATTTTCCTCTCTATAATTGTATCAATCAAACAATACTCTTGTACTACTAGATCAATATCTAAACCATGTTCTTATAGAATATAATTTTTTTTTTTAAATTAGATGGTAGAGTAATACGACCTCAACAACAACCAATTAATATACCAATGGGTAGACAAACATCACCAGGAAGCAACGGAGGAAGTCTATCACCTACGTCTAATCAACTGGCTCGATGGTTTAGTCCTGAGCTCCTTGCTAAGGCTAGAGCTGGAAAGTTACCAGAGCTTGGTCAAACAAATGTCTTGTCACTTGAAGAATTAGAACGACTTCAGCAGGCTTCAGCTGTTGTACATGATTAATTATTTAAATTAAATTAAATGAATGAAAAGAAAGATTTTTTTTCAAAAACAACAGTGTATTGAAGTCAGTAGCAGATAGAAACAATTTAATTTTAAATAATTGTGGTATGATGACTACAATTACTAAGTTTCATTTTTTGATATTTTATTGGAGTAAATTGTGTGATAGTTAGTAAAAGTCACACATTGTCCTTTATTATCGATTAAATGATACATTTTATCACTCGTTTAAAAAAAACAAATACAAGAAAACATTGTCATTTATTTAAAAGAAAAATAATGTGAAAAATAACAATAAGAAGTTGGTTTTATTTTTTGTTGAGATTGAAAAAAAAATATTAATAATAATAAAATGAACAAATAATGATAATTATTTTATGTTACTAATTATATACCATGAGTGTTTCACCACGCTTTGTGGATTTTATGAAATCATTGTTTTAGACTGTATTATTGAAAAGACTGTTATGCCACATAAGGTTTTGTCTAGGCAATGAATTATTTTAAACTTGGGCTAAATTTTATCAGCAAGCCACAATAAGTAAAAATACCATCCAACAAGATAAAACTAAAATACGTTAACGCCATTGATCTCGGTGCCGTAAATATAAAATGAACGACCATTAACCGAGTCACATACATAAATAAATAATAATAATAATATATAATTTATATAATTATAATGTCGTTACCGGAAATTATCAAGAAACTAAGTGAATTTAACGAACATTCAATATTGGTGTCAAAAAATGTGCGTCGATCGCGATTAATGAACAAAGAGAGTTAATCTACACGAAATAAGGATTTTAAAAAAATAAATGAAACAAGTATTGTAATAATAATAGTTCAGGAATAAGAAAAGTGATTATTAATATATTCTTAATTTGAGGCAGAATATAATATTGATGTCAGCATCTGTATTAATCTACTGCGTAAACCTAATTCTCTTTTTTTCTTAAATAATTAATTTATTGTTTTTCTTTCCTTTCCAAGACATTTGGACTTATATTATTCATTTTTTTTTTCCTTTACACTTGTTATGTTCTTAAGATGTAAACAAAAGATTTTTTGATCATCAATAAAATGGTAAATAATTTTTTCGCGGTTAAATACAATTATTATCTGTATTTTTAAAATTTTCCAACAGTTTATTTTAGTACATTAGGAAAACTGGGTTAATTAAATGTGTATACATATATATACATTAATGTAAAAGTGTCAATAATATTAAAAAGTAATATAATGTTATTAAATGCATTAATGATAAAATACTTAATTATAATTAAATACAAACAAAACTACATTCGGCTTGTGAATAAAAAAGTCTTAGATTTTTATTACCGCATTATATAGTGATAAGTTATTCAAATATTTTAAAGTTTTTGCTAATGTTCGTTTATTCAACATTAAGAAAAGACATTAAAATATAACAATATGAAAATATAACTCAAGTAGAATTTGAAATCAATTTAATACAGAATTATAATTGAAATAGATTAATAAATTGAAATATAATTAATATAAATCATAAAATATTTTAGTTTTATGTTGAAACAAATTTATTTTATTGAGATTTATTTAAAAAAATTATAATTTCTTTTTTTTTTTTTAATGAGATATAAAACTAGCTTGAGTATATTTTTGTTAATAGGATTAATTTCTAACTTATCGTTATTGACTTTTTTCCCTTTTGTTTTGATTCTAAGTAACGTGTCAAGATTAATGCGAAGAATTGAAATTTCTTTTAAAAAAAAAAAAATAATAATAAATAGTATCTAATTTACGTTAGATATATAAATTTAAACAAAGAGTTCAAGTATCACGATCAATTGAGTTCAATGTCTACTCGATCAAGAGTCATTAATGATACTCGTAAATTTATTTATTTATCTTTAGTAGAGATGAATGAAAAGATTAAAAAAAGAAACTTTTGTACATAATTTTACCCATTATTGTATGAATAAGAATTATTGCATAATTTAAAGATAAAGAAGCTACATTATCGAAGCTGCATGTACTCGATATTTTGTAAATAAAGTTACGTAATATGTTAAAACTTAATAATCTTAAAAAGAGTAAATGAAATATAGCGGATCTAATTGTTGAAAAATAATTGAAATTTATATTTCAGAGATGCTAAACTATATCGAATTCGTCGTATAATGAAGAAAGAAATGCATCACAAATACGAAATAACAAGTAAAAAAAAATGTATTTTTTGAATGTATAATTTTAACGCGCATGTAGATATCGATATATTGCAACTTAATTAAACCAACCAATCGTAAATTAAGGATTGTAAACAAATTATCAATTGCACGCCTCAACGCAAAGTGTTTGAGGTAGTGCATTACTCTCAACATGTCAGTCAAGCAATTTTAGTTTCTATTAATTTATTAATTGATTATTATTTTGGCAATTTTTTCAGTTTCTGAAGAAATGCATAAGACGAAATTCCTCGTAAGATTTTCATTACTCGAGTTCCATAAATATTTAAATCGCAATTGGAAATTCAAAATCCAGAAATTCGGTTAGTAGTGCCGACCTTTAAATGTTTTTTTTTCTGGTTATCGTCCCAATCGGACTTCGTACCATCTACTGTTGTAATCCTTAGGGCTGGACCGTATAAACCGAATTTTTGAATGTTACTTTTCTTTTAATTTACCCATCAATTGTTATTATAGCAATTTTTATAGCTTCCGAAAAAAATGTGTAAGGCAAAATTTTTTGGAAGATTTTCATCATTCGATCCTTGGTTAAAAATACTGATTGAAAAGAATTGAAAAGCGGTCACTCCATGCAAACTGTACATCTATATATTCAAACAAAAGAATTGAAATTATTTAAAAGGATTTTTCAGGAGTGACGTAATTGAAAAGTTAAAATTCGGTTAGTGCTGTCCACCTTTAAGGGTATTTTCAGACAGTACTTCCCACTTTTTAAAAATATGAAATGACTTTCAACTGTCATAACCGTATTGTAATTTTATTAATCAATTAAAGAAATAATTGAAAACTTAATTGAAAAAAGCACAATGTCGTAGCAATTTCCACGAGATATAGAATTTTTTAAAAATGATTTACAGTTGTCATCAATTAGGAGTTGAACAAAATTTGTTGAATAAATTTTAGCCTGTTAAATTTGAAAATTCAAAAACTTTTTAATAAATTTCGTTTAACTCCCAGTTGATATCAATCGTAAGTAATTTTTTTTTTTGAATCTGTGTCTCAACCAAATTATTACTTGTCCTTTTTTCAATCAAGGTTTTAATTTTTTTCTTTAATCAATTGATAAAAATTTGATATGCTCATGACAATAGTAATTCAAAATTTTAAAAAAGTGAGGCAGCGCTGTCTGCGAATGGCCTTAAATGTTAAACGATTCGATATAATTTTAAGTCAATTAACCAACAACATTATTTTAGTTCCACGTTGTAGTTAAATCCCACTGATGTCGCCACTTTGTCAATGGTACAGTGATGAGTACCATTTTAATTCGTTTACTTTTTCGACTATTCACCACTCGCTGCTCTCTGCTCTACTCAGATTCCGGTTTTCGACCGACATATTGTCCACGTCCACATCGTCATTTTCTTTACAAACATAAAGTAGAGGGACCTCTACCCTCCATGGTTATACATTATCTACATTTACACACAAAATTATTTGTGAAAATGGTGAGTGAGGAGAATCCATCGCAAACGTCGTGTTCCATAAGAAAAATTTAAAAAATATATTAATTATTGTTTTATTGTTAACGTGTAGTGTTAGTTTATTTATTTACCGCCAACCCGTGATAATTTGTTTAAATAAATAAATATTATTTTAATTATAAATTATTTTGTTTCGATTTTTATTTTTTACGGAATATACATAAGTAAAATAGCACATAGTATACAGAAAACTATATCTTGTTATTTTATAATAAAATATAAGAGAAAAAAAATATATAATAATAAAAAAATAACCCGATACCTTCCTCTTTTTGAATTATTTAGTATAAAACTATAACATATTTTCACATTAGGTCTTTATTTATAAATATATGAAAACTTTATAAAATATAAAGTAAAAAGTGAACTGTTAAGATGCGAAGACAAATGTCATTTATTAGTACAGTGGATTTCATCGACTGAACTCTGAAATAAGAGGTCGCTAAATATATACAGAGGAACTCAATAAAATCTATCAGTTGGTCGTAACTTGTGTGGGATAATGTTTCGTAATATCTGTCATATATATTAGAGTAAATAATAAAAATGTAGATTAGATTCATCAGTTGGTTGTAAATAAATTTTTTCGTATGAAACTGGTATAGATATAAGATTTATCTAGGTATGTAATACATTAAATACTGAGGGTAAGTATTATCAAAGCCGGGAAAAAAGAAGATTGACGTTGCTAAATAAAATAGGGATCAGTTATAAAAAATATTAGGTAAGAAATCGTGTAATGATGAAATAAATTTTTGCATGTTGAAGCTACGTGACGAATTAATTTTACCAGACTTACTATAATGTCAGCCATTATTGTCTAAATGCATGACTGACCATTGGATGTCTCGAGTCTGCGTTCTTTGGCTAAATTATACTGCCTTCAGGTCATTAAAATGAGTTCGTTAGATCTTTTACTATTTGTGCTAATATATATTTGCGGAAGCGCTATTATTACTTTACATTAAAAGGGTATTAGGTGTTAGTACTCGGGCTCCATTTTTACTATTGATTATTTTTTTAAATTAAATTTTTATTGCCACCAATAAGATTATGGTAAAATAATATAAATTATTACATATATATAAATAAATAAACAATTGTAATTAAATATGTGGTAAATAAAACAGTTTTGATTATAATTTTATATAAATTAATAGCAGTGATTGATTTTTTATTTTACAACTTATACAATAATTTTGATAAATACTCTGTGGTATGGCATTAAATGGAGTCATTTGTCTGGTATAAATTAGAACTAAATATATAGTAGCTGTGCGTGATGTGTTTTTAAGGACAGATAAAATATAACTTAGATTTCCGTGATTTACATTCAAATCTTTTGAGTTTTATTCATTAACTACTGATACAATTATTAAACGTTTAGGGTTTTTAAGTACTAGTATTTTTCGAGTAGTGTCGGTATACAGCTGAGTTTCTTTTGTTTGCAAAGCTATGTACTGTTATAGAGTATCGGAGGAAAAAGATATCTGGTCATCTACGGAATACCTATTGGGTTTAGAATATATGTATGGATGGTTTAAGATTTCATAAAGAGAGCGCTGTAACAAGGGTATTTTTTCGGTAATAAGTAATGTCGATTTTTAGAGAGCACACAATATAAGGAACTTTAGTGCGTGCTTAGACGAAAGTTTTTTTTTTAAATCATTTTTGAAATATTGTGATTTATTAAGATATGAGTAACTAGGTTTAGTGACATGTAAACTATTTTTTATTTAATCATTACTCAGTTATATCATCCATTGAAGAATTATAATAAACCCATTGTATATAGACTTTGATATCAAGATAATGTTTTACTAAGAAAAAAGTATAAGGCGTTATTGGTAAGGAAATAATTAGTATATAAAACCATTGTATTGTGAGCACTCAATTTAGAATAACCGGTAGAAAATACTTTGAGAAAACAAGCTTATATTTAAATGGTGCTCAAAGCAATTATATTTTTTTATTATTAAATTTTCTCTGTCAACTATTTATTTAAATTGTTTCATTGAATAAATACTTTCATACTCTACGAAACACTTTTTTTTTTAATTTATATTTCAAGAAAATACGTCGCTTTATATAATGATAGTTGCCATTTTCCAAGTAACGGCAAGCATTCATATTATTTTCGCTTACCGTTTTTACAGTTTTATTGTGTACGTTATTGGCTTATTGGAAGCATAAAAGACATATATTGTCTATCATATTATTTGTGATGCTTAGATTTTTAATCCCTGTTTAAAAAATATGATTTAAAACGATTAGTAATGTTTTATTTCTATAAGAAGCAGCATTTAGTGTCTTAGTTTTATTTAAAAAAATAATTTTTTATTGTTTTTTCTGATCAGTAACATCGATAAAATTTTTACTTTCAAAAGATTTCATGTATTGATTATCACAGATTAGAAAATTCTATTTACGATAGTTTCAAATCCTTTAAATGCTACTGTCTATAGAAATTTAATATCCCTGCTTAAGAAAAATTATTTTAAATGGTTCAAAACAATTTGAAATAATTTGAATCTACTAATATGTAGATATACACTTAGTATGGAGTAAATCATTCTTCTTAATCAGGGGTTATCAAATAATTTTAAATCGTATTTTCTAATCAGCGCAATTAAAATTAGGGTCGTAAGTCCACACATCAATTTTATAAAATAAATAAGTTTTTGCATGATTATTCCCAATTATTGCTTCTTTTTTTTTGTAATGCTAATTATGAGTATGGCTTTGATTTTTAATCGTGTGGTTTTTTATTTCATTTTTTAAAATATTACGCGTTACATTACTTTTTGGTTTAACTATCACTATAATACGAGTATCCGCCTGCCTTGATAAACAAAACTGTCGACGTAATATGTGAATTGTCTACATGTCTTGTTTTACTTGATGACTCATTTGTTGTTACATATAAGACCAGTTCTTGGAAATTTTCAATCTAAGGTTTCATATTTAAAGATGGCGCTTAAAATTCCGTTATACAATATTCTAAATTGACGATGATAAAAAGTTGACTTATAAGTTAAATATTGATTAAATTATTCCAACAAATATTCTCTATTTTTTAAAACATATCTAAGTTAAGATAGAATGCATGAGATATGTACATATCTAAGTTTAAATAGAAAAAGATACTTTTGGTTTTGATAATTTAATTTTACAGTGTAAGTTACATGAAAAATATTTAGTTCATTTAACGAACACCGGTGTCGCTATCGACATCCGGAAGAAGTTGCTGACCGGATGTAATATGACAAAGCAAATGAATAAAGAAATTTATTCAGTTCATTCAGTCGGGATCAGTCTCTTAACCGTACTAGTTCTCTAGTCAGTTTTTTTTTAAGTTTTTCAAATTTTAAAAATACAAATTTAATAACATCGTTGTTAAAGAAAAATAATAAATAACATTCAATAAAAACGTTACACTAACTTATTAGGGTAAGTAAATATAATTATCTAGATAGTTTTTTTTAGGTATACGTTCATATGAGAACTCACGCTATTGAGTGAAAGGAATGAGAGCCTAGGGTAAATGTTGGGTACTAGCGGAATCTATCGTCCGTCGTTCGTAGTTCGTTATTCACTGTAAGTGGCCATCTGCTCCCAAGGTTATTATTGGGCTATACGACCATGTTTTTTACGAGTGTAAACTAAGTCGATCCTTAGTACATTTTTTGTGGCAAATAAAGTTATAATAAATACTTGATAACCATGTCTAGATTTAAAAAACGTGATTGTGTTTTATTTTTATGTATATATTGATATAAATATTCGTTAAATTTAGTAACATCGGTTTGCCTTAGTTATTATACGGGATACGAAACAAAAGAATGTGCATTAAAACGTGGTGTGGTATATAAGATATGAAAAACTCAAGGGACGTACGCGTAACCGCACGCTTCGTTTTTGTTTTACGTTATTCAACTTAAAAAGTTTTTTTTATGCGTTATAACATTTAATTTAATGCGTGAGTATACCAATTAACAATTTTTGATACTCGAAAGTTAATAAATTTAATTTAATGTCAAAATCATTTTTATCTCAATATAATAAATTTTATTTTAAAGTTATTTTGGTTTATCGGTAAAAAATTTTTTTCAACTTCTTTTTTATTACTAAATTTATTGGCAAGGTAAAAATTTCACGAAAGTTAACCATTTATACTTATTACATAACTTGATCTATTACATAACTTGAGCTGCCATTTTGTGTGTTGGCTTGGAAAATAAAATGGTGGATGCAAAATCGATAAGTTACTAAATGCGTAAGAATTTTAAAACGAGAGATTTAAAATATTCTAAAAGTGATTTAATGTGGCTACAACTCATTCTTTATGGCCTCTTCAGATCCAGGTTGCAAAGGAAATGAATTAGATTATTTCAGTGTTGTTTTTGGGTTATTGGGAAGTCAAATGATACCCTGGTGTGTGATAATTTGCACTTACTAATGTTCGTTAAGATTACGATATTGATTAAATTATTCGCCACAATATGGTGTTACGAGTCTTACAATCTAAAACTAAGCTAAATGTTTTCTGTGGTTAAGGTCATAAGCAAAACTATAGTTTTTTGGTGTCTCTTAAAACACGTTTCACGGTGTGTTAAATATCTATAGATTACTTATGGGGTTTTAATTTTATTTAGCAAGTGTTTTAATTTCGACTGCATACTTAGTTTTAGAGTGTAAAATCGAAATATTGCGTCGAAGATATGTACCCGAAGGCTGAAGAGGATAAAGATAACAGTTATACTAAATGGTTCGCTTAGGACAATAGTCATTGAGTTGAAAAGAAAAAAATCTTAAAACCGGTTGACCCGGGTCAGTCTTGAAACTTCCCGCTGGCTTTGTGTTCTAAGAGATCACAGCATTATTGTGATACACTTTTAAGCTCTTCGAGGCCGACAATACTCTTCCATGAATTGGTTTTTTCAAGCTCAATGAGCTCGAAAAAAGTTATGTCTTGGCTCAATCTATGAAAATTAAAAAAATTAGAAATAATTCAAAGGTTAATTGTAATTCTTATGACTTTTTGTTGCTAGTATCTTTTGAACTAATCAACCGATTTTGATGTTTAAGGTGACATTCGACGCAGCTTTTTAGCCTTTAACTCTCTTTTATAAAAATTTTTAGAACCAGGCAGTTTAACCCTTCGTTGGTTGCGTTTCACTGCCCGTCTTCGTCGGTCACGTCACGAGGAGTCGCCGTATAATATATGACAATATATGACACCCATATTAGTTTTATTTATTTCGGTTCCTTATACTTTGCAACGTGGAAAATAAAATTTCACTGTCTAGTTTAGTCGCGCTCATCGAGAATCGCTGCGATTTCACGTTCATTCGACACTTATTACTTAATATATAATTAACATGAATAATTGTAACTTTAGCAGCTCACTTGATATATACTAAATAGATCGAAGAAGGAATATTTAAATTGTTGCAAGCTAGAAAAAATGATGTTTTTTTTATGTTACAAAATAAAGAAAAAAGCGAGAAATCGCTCATAGGGCGACGAACGAAAGGTTAACGATTCTGGTGTTATTCGAAAAAAACACTTTTTTTCATTGAGGGGCCTTTCAATGCGGGTTTTAAAATTTTAGAGCTTATTAGATTTTGGAATCAATCCATGAAGTATAATAAACGTGATCCGAACAAAATGTTTGTTTTTAGAGTAACACAAAACGTACTGTACTAATCAAGTGCAATTTTCCACAGAATTTAGGAATTTATAAGCTGCTTCGAATACTGCATCAAAGATCAAAATTAGGTGATACATTCAAAAGTTATTGAATATTTACATTCACACCTACGTACAGTGGGACATCATTTTGAAAATAGTTTAAAACTTTTTAAATTTTTAATTTTTTTAGCGGGAAGTTAAAAAACGTGTTAGCTATGAGTGCATTCGGAAATGCTCTAGCTCTAACTCTCACTATATGGCTGCACTTGGATAAAACTAAAGCAAGAGCATTTCCGAATGCACTCTATTAATAACAAAATAAATAACTTCATACTTGAAATTCTTAACTCAAGTTTTATTAAACTCATCTTCATAAGAAATCCGTATTCATCATTATGGTTAATAGTATATTACATAACTAGGCCTGTAAAATTAGGAAAGTCTCAGATCACATGTAATTGTAGGCCGAGGCTGACAAACATGTGGTCTGAGGCTTTCTTTTTTACTGGCCAAGGTGTGTATACTATTTTTCTGCTCAACAAAGCCGGAAAGTTGCAACTTCTTTCAGAGCAGCGGCCCGAAAGTTGCCACTTTCTGGCCGGAGGGCAGAAAATTTTATTACACGAGTGGATTTTCCTTGCTGCACATGCATGATAAATTAAAACTTCAAAGAAATATTTTCCAACGATAAACTCGAATTTTCAATAGGTCCAAATTTCGAAACTTTTATTACTTTTTAAAATATCGTTTAAAATTTTATTTTTTGTTTTAATAGTTATTAGTACATTATGTTTTATCGAAAATTGTTCGTCATTATCTTCGAAATTAAATCTACTATTCAAGGTTAAATTTAAGGTTAAACTTACAGAGTTCATTATGATGTACAGTTGTCTCAATAAGAGAATGCCGATTGACTAAATTGTGGGGATGGGGGTAAAGGAAGTTATAATATCAAGGTAGAGAGAGGTGGGGGAATCTTTCGTTGAGACAATTACGTTCTAAATACTTCCGGACACATAACAAGTGATATTCAAGTTCAAATATTGAAGCTTGCATTAAATTTTATTCTCAATCATAAGAAATTGCGGATTTCAAAAAATCAAAATGAATATATGATTAAAACAATAAATTAATTGTTAATTATTGAAGTACCTATTGCATTTACTCATGGCCCATTTCACACTAAAAGTACCGTATGAAATAATGATATTCAACAATTGTAAACTCAAGATATATTATCATGAAATTAAAACTACGTAAATCAATTAAAAACACTACAAATTTCGAGCTTACATAATTATAATATTTTAAAAACAAATTAATTTTGGATGCAGGTAAAAAAAAAAGTTGCTGTCAAGATGGACGAATACGACAAAAAGTTTGCAGAAATGCAAAAATACATTCCCTTTTTGGAAGCTATGATTGATAGACTTCAAAAAGTAACTGATTCTTCCCGGGTGTTACAGTTACAAAAAATGCAACAGCTACATGGAATTTTAACAAGCAAAAAAAGAAAGTATGTTGATATTTCGATTGCACAATCATTAATATACTATAATACTAACTTCTTATTAATATTTTTGAATAAATTTATCTTTCCTTGAAGTTACATTTCATAATTACGGGCGTATGCAGATATCGGGTTAACGAAACATTGATGAATGTGCAAACAATATATACGATCAATTATTTGAATAAAGCTGTTAATATTTGGATATCCGAAGTGTTTAAAATAATCTTATACATGTTATTCAAATTGCAAGATTTTTCGATTAAACTGCTTAAATTATGAGAAATTAAATTCGATTACAGTTATTTCCAATAATAAATCAAATGAAACCAGTGAACAATTGAGTACAATGATGGTAGAAAGAGTAATTATTTTAAATTGATTGATAATCGCCTCTAAAGATTGAAGTAATTTCTCATTAGTAGTGACAATATATCTTATAGTAATTCAAGTCAAATTAAACAATATTGACTTTCAATTCAAACCCTGACCATTGTTACCATGCGTTCTAGTCTCTTTAATTTCATTAACTTGATAGTTAAGTCTCGGATATTGTTATACTTTGTGTGTACGTATATTTTTATTTACAGTATGTTATTAAGTGCACGCTTTATAAAGTTGAGTTTCTTTGCTACTTGCAATTTAAAATGAAACTATATATATCTTGACACATTATCCTATATCAATCATTTCTAATGTCAATATGGATAAGCTTTAATCACACACTAAATCTTAAGGTTAAGTATTAGAATATAATTTAAATGAACTATAATTTTGAATTGAACTTATTGAAATTTTCTAAATTTAAACTGTTCGGATATTCAAATATCATTACAATTTATAGTTTTTAATTTAATCCGATTACCAGTATTTGCATATTACCTTTGAAATGGTATCTATTATGAATTCAAAAGCTGATCTCAAAGTATTTTCACCTTGCACATGTACATCTGCTGCTTTGTAATTTCTGGAACCTGCATACGTTTTATTTTTGTGATGTTTGTAATAAATTGTAACTATTTAATATGTAACATGTATTTATTTAAATACATATTCACTTATCTTTTTTTTTTATTATTTTTGAAATAAACTATGCCTAAAACACGTAAGAAAAAATTTGTTTAACTCTTCAACAGGTTGAAGCTTGAGACCCTGAAAAAATGTGAAGCCGTCCTGTTGAAACTGCACAGCAAAGTAGATAAGGTATCATTAATTCACTGATGACTTTGTATACTAATAAAAGGATTTATTTGAACTAAATATCATTTTTTAGCAGTTAGTTATTTTATCGTAATGATAGTAATTGTGTAACTAACTCTTTGTGAACTAGGTTAGATTAGTTATTATAGTTGTTCCAACAAGAAAGTGTTTGTCCCACTACTAGCACTTAACATTGCTTCCCTATACCTACACTATTCATCCTAGGTACACTCTTTCATTGGGACAAATATAATTTGAGTAACGACAATCATACGGAGCCATCTATCGTCAATTTTTCTTAAATAAATCTTTCTTAACTATTAGTAAATCGGAATCATTATATCTAAATAAATCCATCTATTAGTGTACAAGTAAAACTCATTGTTGATTAAAATTAATTGTATTGTTTCGTAAGCAACATTATTGAATAAAAATTTTTTTAATAATGCGCTTTTATTACTTGAAACAGAAAAATAAACTTTGCATTCGTGAAAATATATTTATTGTAATGAAATCAAAGTAGCCGTTAAATAGAGAAATTTTTTCAATAAATTTCAATATTTTAATGGTTAGAGTGTATATCGAACTCACTGTTTGTTGAATTTAACGAGTGATATTTTAAATAGCATGAGGAGTATTCATGTTGATTTGATCGATTACTCACACTAAATCTTCTAATTGTGTTTAAACTTTTAAGTCGTGCATGCTGTGTAGCTTTAAGTAAATATTCCTAATTGATGAAAAATTTCAGGGCGCTAATGCATTGACTTTTCCGGTTAACAAGAGTGAGGGCATTGCCGAACCAACAAAGTAAGTTTTAATGATAAAATGAAAGTATTTAAAACAGAAAAAAGTCGTCGAGTAGATGCACGTTAAAAGTATAATTTTTAGTGATCCAAAGTTGACGGTGGAACAGAAACTTGAGGAATCTCCAAACCGAATCAAAGAGCCGGACAAAGCTAAGGTCAAATCTGAAGAAACGCCATCAGTTGTACAGCAAAAAGAAACAAAAGTAAAAAAAAAGATGAATGAGACTCCAGCAAGCCCAAGTCCACCAGCTAGTCCGGATCCAGAGGGTTCTTCAAATAATATTCCTATTGTAATTCCTACTGAAAGTGCTCCTGGATATGCGAGTAATGCAATTGATAAACCATCAAATCCTGATCAATGTGAAACTTTATCTACGAAAAAACCAATTGTTACTTCTACTGAGTCGCGTCTTAAAAAATTAGATGATAAGTCGAACAGCCGATCTGAATTGCCTGCGGGTGTGACCAATTCTCCTGTAAATAGTTTTGATGAATGGTCTATGCTTGAAGCAAGTGAGAAATCTGCTAGTAAGCTTGGGCAGAATAATAAGGTTGATTCGAAACAAAATAGAAGGCATATGCCTGTTGCGCCAAGCCCTTCTGCCGTTTCGCGAAAATTTGGTTCTCCATTGGAAAAAAATTCTGACAGTGGTCTTTCAGATGTAGCTAAAGAATTGATTAAATCAAATGCACTTAAACAATGTAGGAATGAATCTCCTCCTGATCCTTTTAGATCTAAAAAGACATCGACTCTATTAGTGTCACCTCCAACTGATAGGTCTGCACCATTATTATCAAAGTTAGATTTGGCTGAGCTTCTTAATGATAATCTCTCTAAAAATACAGAGAAAGGTGATAAGAAAAATATTAAGGAAAGATCATTTGTAGAAAATAAAAAAATAGATAATGAGAAAAAAGGAACAAAAAATATTTCAGAAAGTATTGATAAAGATAGTGAGAGACGTTGGGAGGAAGTCGATAAGCATATTGTTAAAATGACACCACGAAACAATATACCTTTATCCAATAGCAGATCTGATTTACTTAAAACTGAGTTAAAATCACAAATACATTCCAGTAATAATAAAAATTATAACGATAACTATGATCGGAACCCTCGACACTCTTCCGACTTTCGTAACAACCCCGATCCAAATGTTCAAATACCAAACATAAATGTAATAAAAAACGCGTTATCTCGTATCTCTGAAGATGACTATGCCAATCTAGCAAATATCCACATACATAATGAGGGTATGACAAATGCTGATGACCGAAACCCAATGCATCACCGTCGAGGACCGTCACATCCACCCAACGATATGCATTTACATAGAGGCGGACCTCCAAGTTATCCCGGGTCTGTGGAACCAGATTTCCGGCGAGAAAATTTAGATTCTAGACATCAAGATCACTATGATATGCATAGCAATCAACCACCGATGCACCAGCAGCCTGGAGGAAATTCAGGATTTTGTGGTCCGCAATGGAGAGGACAGAATCCAAATTTACGCGGGCATCCAAACGGGTCTCAATTGTCTCCTAGACAGTCTCATTATCAGCATCCTGGAAATTTACCACCTCCAGATAACTGGAATGTAGCAAATCCTGGAATAGTAGATGGTTATTCTCCTCATCATATGCAAAATCAATATGGGCCAAATTTAAATCGTGGCGGAAGGTCGATGATGAGTCCAAATAACGAAATTAATTTTCCAGAAGACAGGCCATTGTCATCATCTCCTCACTCAATACCATCTCTTATGTCTTCTAATCTTTATCCTCAGTCTAAATTTAATTCTTTTCCGCATGAGAATCGTCCCATTGAGCAGCCATTCGATCGCCCGGCTGAATTTTCACGTGGACCCGCTAGACAACCGTGGGAATCCTTACAGAATAGAACCAATGATGCGCCTTTTGACAGACCAAATGAATACTCTCATGGCCCACCAAGACAACAATGGAGTGGCCCACCGAATAGACCCAATGAGATACCTTACGAAAGGCCCGTTGAATATCCCCACGGTCCTTCCAGACAAACGTCTTGGGATACTCAGCCCAATCGAACAAATGAACCAAACTTTCATGAAGGACCTCGAGGAAGGGGAGCAGATGGTCCTTACAGCCGACCAACTAATACAGATCCTTCGCCTTGGAACCGTGGTAACAATGACCCTCCTAACCGAGGAAGAGGTGGAGATCGTTTTACAAATGAAAGAGGCAGAACTGGAGACTCTTCTTACGGTAGTTACAATCGTCGAAGTGATTGGGATCGTCCACCTTCATCAACCGATAATCCTAATCGTTTTGGAATAAGAGATCCGCGTTATCGACCAGAACCAACTCCTCAGCAACCCAACAACTCAAATATTTCAAATGCAAGAAGAGATCCTAGACTAGTAAAAGATAATAATTCTCAAGTTCCTACAATAAATAATAAATCTAAAGAAAATCCATCGTCAGTCTCAAGAGATCCGAGACGAAGAAACTCAGAAACTAAGGAAACAAATAAACCAACAAATTCAAATAATATTGTGCTTACTAACAAAGGTAAAGTTGTTGAAAAGACAAAAGACACTACAATCCGCGATGATTCAAAATCCAAAAAACCTTCGGTCGACAGTAAACCGAGCAATGAAAATACTATCACTGAAAAACTGAAAAAAGATATTGAATCAATGAAATCACCGCTACACAGTCTTTACGGTGCAATAGATACTACTGCTAAAACCGGAAAAGGTTATGGCCTTCAAAAGTTTAAAATACCAAAAATTAAAAAACCATTAACACCTCGTCCCCCTACACCTCCGCGACCAAGTCCGTCACATTTTGAAGAAAAGTGGGACGTAGATGTCGCACCTGTAAATGAAGAAATCGACACCCAAAATGACACAAGTGATAAATTACAAGATGAAAAGAAAATGGAAGTTACAAGTACAACTGAAGAATCTTCTGATAATTTAAAATCTATAAATCCAATTGGTAATGACCAAGGTTCTCAAATGTCAGAGGCAGAGGCAACAACTAAAGTTGTGTCCATAGAAGTCGATGAAGATGAAAATCCTCAAAAAGATATGAAAGAAGAATCTGAAGTAACAGTTGATACTTCTACTGCTTCAAAAGAAACTGAAATCAAGAGTCAATCTACTCAAGAAGATTCACTTAAAGTAACAGACACTGTTACTCAAGAGCTAATTGAAGCTTTAATTAGAAAATCATTGGAATCTGGTGAAGGTAAGAAACTTTTAGAACAAGCAAAACTTTTAGAAAAACTTGGAGAAGCTTTCAATGCCAAAAAGTACAAAAAGATAAGAAAAATTATAGATTCGGAATCTGAAAGTAGCAGTTCTGATGATAAAAAAACAATTGAGAGTCGTAAGAAAATTTTAAAGAAGAAAAAGCCTGTTATTGAATCCGACAGTTCAGAGGAAGAATGTTTAGCAAACAGACTTGATAATGTAAAAGAATCGCCACCAAAAAGTCCTGTGAAAGACAGTAAGACTAAAATTGATACAGAAGCTAAAATTAGTAAATCAGAATCTGATGACGATCTGAAAGAATATGCAGATTTAAAGAAAATTGTTGATGAAGAAATACTACAGGATGATGCTGAAAATAAAGAAGAAGATGACCATTCACATCGCAGTGAAATTGGAGAAGTAAAGAAACAAATTAAAACACCTGTTAAGAAGAAACGAAGAGCAAAGAAGGCTACAGTGAAAAGAAAAACTAAAAAAGTTGAAGAAGTTATAAATGAAGAGACTGAAGTACCTAAAGAAGATAAAGAAGAGGAAGTTACCAAACCTGTTGGGAAACAACGAAAACAACGACGACGAAATTCTTTGGAAATGCTACAAGAAGACATACGTGAAATGTTTATTAGTGAGGGTGTAGTAACTGCTACTGGTCATCGGATGTGTAGATTAATAAAAGAAGCGCAAGGTAATTTACCATCTATTGAAATTGATGATAAAACAAATCCTCTCGGTGATGCAAGTTCATTGGAACTTTTAAATGAAATGAATTCAGACGAAGGTGAATTCAATTTAAGATCTCGATCTCGAAGTAGTAGTAAAAGAAGTAAAACTCCCGATGAAGTGGCATTTAAACCCAAAGAAACTAGAACACGTAAATGTACTACTAAACTCTCGAAAGAAATTATAAGTACTTCTGACAGTGACGACGATGATGATAATTTAGTTTTACGTAATACTAATTCAGATAGAAGATCAAAAGATCCTTTAGCTGTCAGTCCTACTTCTGATGATAATTTAGATGACTCCGGGCCTACTCTAAGAAGAAGTGAACGAGTTGCCCTAAAAGAACCTCGTGTCGTAATAGAAAAAACCGAGTTATCAAAAATAGATTCTTCTAACGTATTTGATACTTCGTCTGATGAAAGCTTTGGTATTGACGTCACTGAGTTGACCGCTGCCGTCGATATTTCATTACATCCTGAACGTAACTCAGCTGGGCAAGGGACTGGTACTTCTAAAGTTTCTAAGAAAAAGAAAACAAAGAGAACGAAAAAGACAAAAAATAAAAAAACTCTTGATACAAATGATAGAAAGTCTAATAATACTCCTTTAACATTTGATGATGACGCCAGCATTGCTTCCGACGCTTCAGTAGCAAGCAGTAATGCATCTGCTGTCAAAAAATCATGCAATCCAACATCGACTGACACTAATGAAGAATTGATTACTAACATTATCGGAGAATTGGCTAGCGATAAAGAAAAAGAGGTGGTTAATACAAGTGTGGATAAAGTTACTGATGTTGATAATGATGAATACTTGGACACTTCACACGGAGGAATTAAAAAACCCCAGCCATTAAAAAGAAAAAAGAAACGGGCGTCATGGCAAATGGGCGTCGTGCCTAAAAGTAAGAAGAAAAAAACTTGTCAGACAAGTAATGATTCATCAAACTCCACTGGAGTTACATCCGAAGACACTAAAAATGATTCCGCAAATCTCTCTCATGAGAATGATCTTGATAGCGGTGATTTAACATTAAATGAAAATAAAGATAAAACAACTACAAAAGCAATATCTAAAATTAATGAAAAGAAACAATTGTCTGTAACAATTGAAAAAATTCAAGATACTGTTGAAGAACTACCTTATCCAGAATTAGAACTAAATCAGTTGATCGAATACGCCTGGACTGGACAAGAACGATACAAATGTCTTCTGTGTCCATTTAGTGGTAAAAATATTGTTCATCATTATATACATCATCATCCTAAAAATGAAACTATGATTTCACGATTGACTTTATTAGACGCAAAACGTGCTATCGATGAAGCTAAAGACGAAGAATTTATAAATTTGTCTGAAAAAGTAAACAGTGGACCAACCCGAAAATTCATCTGTAGATTTTGCGCTTATACTTTTGAAGGAGAAAAGCATATTGCTATGGAACATTTTTATGAGCACTGCACAACTCATACTGGTGAATACAGATTTTCGTGTAAATGCAAGTATCAAACAACCATTAAATCTTCAATGCGAGCACACTATTATAAAACATGTCGGAAAAGTAATGAAAACTTTGCAGTTTCTGTTCATGAAGATCCAATTCCTTCTGATGAATATATACCTGGTTATTTGTGTTCCCTTTGTAATTTCATTCAATTAAAAGAACCTAATATTAAAAACCATATTGCAAAAATTCATAAAAGTAACTCAGATATAGAAATAATTAAAATTAATATGTCTGGATACTTAAAAGTTAAAGATAGTGTCGATTTTGATAGATCATTCGGTGAATCAATGACATTAAAATATGAATCAGATTCTGCTGAAGAGCATGATTCTAAAGTTAAAAAAATTGAAAAGGATATACCAGAAGCTATAAAAAGTAACAATGATATAGTTGAAATTCCTTCGAAAAATAGTTCGGCTGAAAAATCTGATCCTATTCAAGATGATGGTGATAGTTCTTTATCAAAAAAACTAAATGCATTTGTTTGTCCTCCAGAACTTGAAAATAAAGAAGTTGAGATTCAATTGGAGCGTAAGAAAAAAATGCAAGAAATTGCTGATAATATTGGATTGAAAATTCAAAAGGATACTAATGAAAAAAGATTTTCTATCATTGATAAGTTAAAAAATAAAATGACAACTTCAGAAGCACAGTCTATATCTGATAATGCTAATGTAGACGATGGTGAATATTTAACTCTCCATAATGACGAAGTCACTGAACGAGTAGCTAACGATCTATCAGAACTTGCAGCAACTCAATTAATTGATGCATTTGAAGAAGAGCCAAGATTTAAATCGGAATTTATTTCTCAAACTTCATCTTCAGTAATGCATCATACATCTACCGAATCTTGTGGTGAAAATACATTAAAGATTGATGAAGAAGCTGATGCATTGACTGCCGAAAAATCTGATAAAAAAATGAAAGATCCGCTTGCATTATTTCATGACGATGCTCAAAAAGATTGTAATAGTGAGTTAGAGGAAGCTAGTGATTTTGAAGCTGCAGCTGATGTTAGTAGACCTTATGAATCTGATTCAAGTGATGAAGTATCAGATACTGAAATACAAACAGCTGTTAGTTCTTTACTTAAACAGACTATAAATACATCAACGAAAGTACCAATGATGAATACTATTCATCGTTTAGCAGCACAATTACAAGGCGATAAAAGTTTCACTGCTACCAGTTCCGAAGAAACAACAAAAGACACTGAAGATGACGCTGATAATGACTTGATGGAAACAGATGATACTTTTATGAAACTTCCAATAATTACAAATGTAGTGAGCGAATCTGTAGAAAAAGAATCACCGGCTCAAGAACAAATTTCTGTGATAAAACAAACTGATGATAGTGCACCAAAAAATTTTATTCGTTTACGTCGGCTTCCTGGAGATTTGCTTTCTACTGGAGATTCAGATTCTAATAAAAAATTAAGCTCTGAAAGCTCGTCAGTATCTTCTGTAGAGTCTCCTACAGCAGAAACTGTACCAGAAACAACTGTTTCAAACCCAGAAGAAAATGTTGTACAATCGTCATCTGATATTGTAAACTCTGGTGAAGAAGAGGGTTCCTTTTTAAAAATTGAAAATGTTGTAAGCCTTGCGCCGTCTTACGGTAATCCTAGTGATGAGCCACCTCTCGTAACTAATATAAGAAAAGCTGTCGGAACATCACCAGTAACCTCGGCTAAGCCGGTTCCTGTATCAGTACTCAAAAAAGTAATGACTCCGAATATTTTAAAGAAACTCCGCCCGGTGAATAATGTAGACGGGGTGTATTCTTTACCTATACCATCGAATTCTTTACCTAAACCATCGACTTCAAATCCAAATACAGTTACAATTTCTCGGCCAACTTCGTCGACTTCTGGGTCGAAAAACTTTAAAATTGTTAAAGTCTTGAGACGGGGATCAACGATATTAAAACCAAAAGATCCGGGTCAAAATACCGCTGCATCAAATTTGAAAAATCCTGATGCATATAAAGCGATGCTAACAGCATCCAAACTTCGGCATTTATACAAATGTATGGCTCGATCGTGTAGCTTCTCAACAGATTCATGTGATACATTTGGTAAACATTTCCAAAGCCACGCGGAATATAATAGTAATCAGTCATCTGATGCATATGACTACCAAAGGTGCGCATACTGCGATGATTTATCAAAAACCTGGGATGATATGAAAGCTCACTATAAATCAAGACACTCGTTTTGTTCATTTCAATGTACCTATTGCTTTTATCGAGCTTTTACTCAGTCTTATGTTGAATTGCATCAAAAAACAAGACATCCTGGTAAACCTGTTTCCGTTATTCTTGGAATGCGAGACTATCATCCAGCTGAAATGATTGACAGACGTGAACATGTATTACCTTTTATATGTAAACATGAATGTAACAAATTATTCTATGTTCCTGAAGCTTTCATTGCTCATTTAAAAACAAAACATGGTTCAACATTAGCACTTTTTAAATGTCACCTCTGTGAAACTACTAATTTTAAAGCTGAATTACTTATAAATCACTATAAAATGCACGGAATTTATAAATACCAATGTTTATATTGTCTTTCTGGAGCTGATGCCACAATAGAACTTCACAATCACTTGGGTACTAGCCATTGCAATCGTCCACCAAAAATACTAGAAAGATCTTTACCACCTCAGCCAGTCAGAGACAAAGATGTTTTATTACAATTAATTATTAGAAATCTTGATGATAATTACAAGTGTACTGAGCTTAAAATTGTAAGTGATGGAGACAACAATACTAAACAGTTTAAGGCAATTCGTCCTAAGCCACCTGTACAACCAATTATTTCCGCTAGTATTTTATCCGGTAAAATTACTCCATTAGCTAAGCCTCCAATACCAATTTTACCACGACCAACTAATTCAGTCAGTCAACGTCCATCGGTTAAAGTTATTGGTCCTCGAGATATTATTAGTATACTTGAAAATGATCGAGATTCAAATGGTCAACCCATTCAACTTAATGCTAATACTAAAGAAATGATTATGAAAGAATCAAACAATTTTAGTCACAATGGAGGCATAACAGTTTTAAAAATAGCGGAAAAACCATTAGGTACTTTGAAACCATTACACGTACCGCGAGTTGATAACTCAACAAACTCGGTCAAAAATAAAAATATTGATTATTCTTTAGGCTCTAATTCAGATACAATGTCAGCAATTCATCCTGAGCCTGAATTAGAACTGCGATATGTCAGTGATCAGTTAAAAACACAAATAGTTAATGCCGTTGATCCCTTGAGCATTCCTGATAATCCAAATTGTCAAGATGAATTTATTAATACAAACTTTTTTGATAACAATGAAATATTAAAGCCTGCAGAACAATCATTATTGAACCTTGATAAAAATGAAATTACCAAAAATCCTGATAATGATGATACTAATAATAGTAATGATAATAATAATAATGATGATGATGATGATGGTGATGACGATGATGATAACGATAGTGACATTGAAATTTTAGAGTACATTCAGCACTCAGACAAAGCAACTAATAAAACAACTGATAATCAATCATCAGTACAATCAACTTCTGGGGAATCAGAATTTAAACCAAGTATTGAAAAAATAGAATCACTAAACCCTGAAGATTTTAGAAATACGATATCAGAAGATAAATTAGAATTACAGAATTTTAGTAGTACTGATAATTCAACTGCAAATAGTTCAACAGAAAAAAGCAATACTGATGCTACTAAAATATATAAAACACTTGATGATATTAAGCATACTGGGTATGCTGGTACTGATCTTTACAAATGTGGATATTCTGCATGTGATTTTAGTGCAGAAGTACCTGGAGTTTTAAAAGAACATATTATCCAATGTGAACTGGCGAATGAAGCAAAAGAATTATTTTGTGTTCATTGTCAAAAACGATTTTTTAAAATCGGATATCTCTTAGATCACTTTAAATCACATGGATTAAAACGGTTTGGATGTTCGCTCTGTAATCAACGTTTTCCTGTATCTCATCAAGCTGTCAGTCATATGAAAATGAAACATAAATCTAATCATAGAATGTTACCAGCTGATCCTACTAATCCATCAGAAAATGGTCTTTTTATTCTTCATGCTTGTGTAAGTATTTTTGTAGTTGATTAAAATTATTTAAATCGACAAAAAAAATGTGTGTTTTATTTATTTATAAAATATTTTTTTATATTACAGAAAAATCCTGTAAAAATTAAAAAAGGTAAAATAAAAGGTAATTCAAAGAATTTAAAAATAGAGGAAAAAATAAGTTTTAGTCCTGCGGATATTGAATCATTACCTCGACAAGCTATTTATCAACGTGAAGTTCAATGTGCTGTTTGTCCATACAAAACAAAAGTTCGTACAAATATTGTGCGACATTTACAGCTTCACGCTACTGAAGAAAATGTCCCTGAATCAGGACCAGTTAATCCAGTGCCATGTTTAGATAAAAAGGAAAGAATGTTTGATAAAATGGTTAATTTAGCTAGCAGTTCTCATCAAAACGGTCGTATGAGTACTGGCGCACCTAAAGAAACTGTATCACAGAATGAAATTGAATCTCTACCGAAATTCGTTCCAGAAAACAAAAGGTAATTGATGTGAATATAGCGCCTT
This sequence comes from Microplitis manilae, assembly GCA_030273425.1. Lineage (NCBI taxonomy): Eukaryota > Metazoa > Arthropoda > Insecta > Hymenoptera > Braconidae > Microplitis > Microplitis manilae. The sequence goes on from CP092722.1 coordinate 7,848,983, forward strand.
GAATGTATTAAAATTTTTACTAGTGTCAATTCATCAACAAATAATATAAAATAATAAATATTTTTTTTTAGGTATATCTGTAGTGTAGCACTCTGTAACTATATAACTGTCGAAGAGTCCACGTTACGAGATCACATGAAAGCTTTGCACCCTGAAGAGCAATACTTTCGATGTCCTCACTGTCCTACACCATCGCCCGGGCAAGAGTCTCAGAATATTATTATTGATAAGATGGGAGTTCACTTGAAAATGCATGACACTAAATTATATAAGTGTTCACATTGCAATCATCATCACTATCATAGGTTTGTTGACACAGTCTATTCACTATTTATTCAATCACCCTAGTAACAATTGTTTTTCAAAAGTCTTTTGAGCAAAATAGTTTGACAAGTTTCTTAGTACAGAGTTTTAAAATTATTATGCAAAGGAGGTAGGTCAAGTTTCTGATTATAGACCGGTGGCAGACTTGCGCAAGTTTTTAATGAAAGATTTTTAAGCAATTGATGTTGAAATCTGCAGTAAGTCTTGTGCCAGATACTTCCTCTAGGAATTGGAGACTTTTTAATTCCTTGAACGAGACTTGCGCTTAAAATATACTAAAGACCATTGATGTCATTTTCCTAACTCTTTTTTTTTATTAGTACGTCTTATGATATTATGGCGCAATTTTTTGAAGCCATCATCTCCAGTAATATTTTTATAATTCTAGTATGAAGAATCTGTCGGCGATAATTACCTAAGATTGAAATATAATGAACTAGAATTTTGATAATATTGTAGACAAGAGTTGTTCAAAATTGCTACTAGAATAATTTTCATATCTTTATTTTACAATGAATTTATTTATAATATTTATGTATTTTTTTTTTTCTTTAAATAGACATGTGGTCGAACGTCATTTAACAGATAAACATCCAGAAAAAAGACCATTCGTAAAAGTAATTAGAGAAATTGAAAATGCTGAAAATAGCCAGCCAACAACTCCACCAGAGGAAGCTGAAGATGGGCCATGTGATAAAGACGGAAATTACTGGAAATGTAATTTATGCGAGCACAAGTGTGCGTACAAACATGAAATGTCAAGCCACATGATATCTGCTCACAATGAAAAGTCTCAGTTTAAATGTGGACTTTGTATTTTTAAAACACCATCAAAGATGTCTTTAGAGCAACACATCGTTTCTAAACACATTAATGATGAAAATGTTGATTATACATTAACTTATGAGCGAGTTAAAGGCACTAAAAAAGTTGTTGAAAGTACAGATCAAATTTCCGTTGATGAACCTTTTGACACAACGCCACTGTGGCGAAGAGACATGCCAAGAATCCGACACATTCGAGGTATTCTTTATGAAGATGAACCGACGTCAACTTCTGAAAATTCTGGTAAAGCATCGAAACGTAAAAGTGATGCAGAAATATCTTCAAAGCCAGCTAAAATAAAAATTAAATCATCATCTTTAGATGGCTCACCTGAAAAAAATAAAATTCAGTATAAAATTAATGATATAGATATAGATTCATCAATAAATACATCTGAGGAAGGACATTTCGACCTTGACTTACTTGAAAAAAAATATGGCTCTTATGGAAAACCTGACGGTGAGCGTTACACCTGCACATTATGTAATTCATATAAATCCCGTTACCGTCAAGACATACGGGATCATATATACAGAGAACTTCAATACTGGCGAATGCATTGTAAATCATGTGGATATATGGCTGTGTCTCATTCTTATTTAACAAAACATGTTAATCGAGTACATAAAAATAACAAGCCTGAGATTATTGCCATTCAGCCTAATAGAGAATTAGAAACCTGGGTAAGTTTTATCATCATTTATTTTAATATTTAATTTTTAATAATATAATGTTATGCTAATTATTTGTTTAGGTACAAACATTGATAAGCAAACAATTAGCAATTATACGTGGGACAATGGGTTCTCGTGATCAGATGGATAGTCCCGTTAAAATATTTGGTAAATCACAAGTTAAATCTAAAGCAGATTACAAAAAAGTTATACCGCCCACAATAACTTTAGAAGATTCAGATAGTTCTGTAGTACCATCAGCGGCAATTGATGGTAGTGTTGAAAGCGCTAAAAAAGTTGATCTTACAGAGAAAATTTCAAATATGCAGGATACAAATAGTGGTAGTATGCAAATTGATTCTGATTTCAATGATAATGATAACGATGACGATGATGATGATGACAATGCGCTTGTAATTGATAGTAAAGATGATTCTACTATTGAAGAAAATAAGAGTATTAAAGTAATAAAAACAAGTACAGCAGAAAGTACTTGTACTGAAATAAAATCGGAACCAGAGAAGTCGCTGGTTTGCAAGCATTGTGGTGCTAAATTTTCAAGATGGCGTGGTTTTAAAACACACGTTGGAATAAATCATCTTAAACGTTTTAGCTTTTTGTGTCCTTACTGTGATCGAAGTGTTAACTCTGAAGTAATGATGCGTCAACATATACGCAACAAACATCCTGGATGTCCTGAAACAATAATAAATAATCCTGCAGCAGGTGGTCCAGAGCTTACTGATGAATTTTGGGAGCGGGAATACGGTTTAATACGACAAAAAAAATCTAAAAAACGTAAATTAAAAGTAGTTAATACGGACGACAGATTTGAAAATAGTGATAAAGGGGGAGCGGGAGATATTTGTGTAGTTTGTGGATTCACAGCAATAAATGCAACTGGTTTAGCAGCTCATATGAGAGCTCATGCCAATAAGCATACATTAAAATGTGCCTACTGTAGTTTTACTGCTAATTCTAAATCCGATGTTTGGCAACATTCGGAAATAAATCATCCGTTAGAGGATTGGAAAGCTGAAGAAATAAATACACCTGGAACATCAGACCAACCACCTCAACAGTATACTAAAATTCGTAATGAACAAGATTATAGTAACGACATTGAAGAAGAAAAGGTTACAACAACACCTAGTAATATTGAATCTATTTACGATTGCTTCTATTGTAATTTACGAAGTTCGTCATTGGATTCAATAAAAAAACATTGGTGTAATATTCACCGGGATTACAATGAAGCTTCTAAATTTAAAACAGGAGTACCATTTCGTTATAAAGAATCTCTTGTAAATAATTTATCTATTCCAAAGTTTATGAAGTGTGGATACTGTCCTAAAAAAAGTTCAGCAGCTCTTATGCGATTGCATTGTCGTAAAAAACATCCAAATTTACCGCCGAAATTTTCTGAAGCAGTAGATAAATCTCGAGATATTTATATTTGTAAATGGTGTAATGAAGTTTGCGAATCAAATACTAAAATGAATCATCACAATATGTTCCATTCGCACTTACCCATACGGTTTAGACGAGAGGAAGAAATATCAGCAGTCCAAAGAGGATATGCTTGTACTGTCTGCGATTTTAGTAATGTTTCTCTTATGCGGGTGAAAAGACATATTGGTAAGCATTATGATAATTATAGATGTAAACGGTGTGACGAAAACTTCCCTACTATAGCTCTGGCTACTCAGCATAGCACCAAAGAGCATCCAAGTCTCGCAGCAGCTATAGAAGGAACTATCAGTAATTTGGACGCCTTATTGGCTGGCATTACTGAAACATATGTTACTAGTAATTCATCGACTAACAGTGGTAACGATGACACTATTCCATCACACGAAATATTCAGAAATCTCGGTGTAGCTAAAAAATCTACTACAAAGCAATTATTACGACCGTCTACAGGATCTGTCGTTAGAGCTGTTGCTAGAAAATCAACACATCCTTTGCCTAGATATCCCCCTGGTGTTGTATTTCCTATTGATGATTTAGAGGGTGATTTAGATGGTCAATCTTCAATAAAATCTGAGGGTTTCAGTTACTATGGACTTCCAAGGGAGCCTATTGATTTATCTAATCTAAGCACTACGATGACTGTTGGTAGTTTTAAAACTAAAATAGAATGTACAGCATTAGCTAAACTTTTTAATATTGATCCAAATGTCATTGTGACAGACATAAAAACAGATCAAAAATATTCCTCTCTTATACAGTATCAGGCACCATCGCCATCTTCACAACAACAACAACCACAACCGTCATCGTCATTATCATCACTGCCATCACCGTCACCATCACTCTATTCATCATAAATGTTTTATAACTTTAATTAAATTATTTTATTTACATTGTAACATTTTTATGTTAATGACAGTTAGTGTAATTATGTCTCAGCTAATACTTTATTTTATATTATTTTATTTTAAATCTACAAGCATTATCCTAAATTGTAGTTAGTTATTTAGGAAAACTAAATAAGTTGGAGCGTGTTGTCTGTAATAATTGTTAATGTTTATCAGAATGGATAAACTGTAATTAACATTAATAATTAATTTAACACATAATCAATTCCATGTTTGTATAGATGATAAATTTCATTTTCTGCTCCAATTTTTTCTTTAGTGCTGTCTATTTTATATAAAGTATATAAAAATACAGTAAAACATGTAATGTATTATTTCAGCTCGTAAAACGAAGACTGAACCAAGTCTGGCAACAGTTATGTACATATTGTATAACATGGAAGTTTAAACAATAAATATTTTTAATTTTTATAAGGAAACGTTTGTATTTATTTCATAAAAACATAATACTCTATTATATTTTTAAAAAAGCATCAAGAGATGTCAATTTGAAACATGCCTTGCGACATTGAAATAGTAGATTAAGCTACATGTGAAGAAAGGAGCGAATTATTTGACAATTGTGATATTGCAATATGAGCTTGTTATGTCGCATTCGCATGACGAAGACTATAGTCTATGTCGTAGGCGAATGATACTGCAAGTCCTTATGTGACTGTAATATATCCGGTAGTATTGCAAGTCAGCTTAAAGCGAAGTCATCTACTCAATGACAACTGTTTGGTAAAATTTAACACGTAATATTGTTGGGTAGAGTTGAAGCTGAGTAAATATTCCTCTTATAATAAAATTTAGATGAAATTTATGTAAAGCCAAACTATTCATAACGTGATTGGTCGAAAGCAAAAAAAATGTACAAACGACCTGAAATTATACATTAAAATAATTTAATGAAAACGACACGTGCGCTTGCGTACGAAATATTACGCTAGTACCACTTGCTGATGTCGATATTGGTTTTAAATAGCTATCATTCTGCCATCATGATCAAGCAAAAGAAAACTAAAATTATGAAGCATTTATCGCATACGTGCGGTAAAGTAAAACAACGTACAGTTTCCTCTGAATGAGTTGAGACAGTTGAAACCATTGAGACATTTCAGCACGATACACAGTACTAGAAAACTGAACTTTCAAAGCAAGTGTTGCAAAAAGATATGTAAAACGTTATGAAAAATTGTCATGAGACAAAAGTTTCAACGCATTTTGATCGAAACTATATTGGTCAGTCAACTAGATTTAAATACATCTTTTAAATAAGAGAAGACGAAAAAAATTATGAATAACTTTTTAGGAAAACTGAAGAATAATTGATTTAAACTGGCTATAAAATTAGCAAAAAAGGTAGTTTTTGGATGCATACATCAGGAAAAAAAAACAGGCCAGTTAATCAGTTCGTCTGCAAATTAACGTAAGCTCGCAGCTGAAGCTTATCGCCAACTTTCCTGCAACTCGTTAGCGTGCGCAACCGTTAATGACGATTTGTCGGCAAGTTTAATGCAGTACGTTAGGCGAGTAAGCAGTTGCCAACAACTTGACGGAAACTTTCTCTGTCGTTGCCTTCATATTGCGACTGTAGATTGTCGCCGAATTTCTGGGAAAGGAAGCCAATTTGTAGCCAATAGTAAGATAGTCAAATGTTACCCTCGACTTGACACATTAACCGAAATTGTTTCTCCGTAACTTAGTTGCGGGGAAACTGTGGTCATTTGAAAGATTTAGTTGGAGTAATTTAAGAAAAGAACTATTATTCATAAATAAATGAATTGGATGCCCTAAACGCGAAACATGGAGACTACCCTGTTTCCAAAATCCGATAGATTCTTACAGCTTTATGCTTAAGGCTCTATAGTCAATATTCAACTATTGCACTTTTCATAGAACTCTATTCATTCTTGTAAAATCTAGATAGGAATTTATGAGAATCTATTGAATTCTATGAGATTTTCTAAACAGAGTATGCTCTGTACTTGCCTGAAAATAAAAAAATTGATTTCGTCATATTAAATTGTATCTGAAATTTTAAATATATACTAGAATGATATAAAAAATACACTGCTATAAAGAATACTGATTACAGAGCAGACTTGATGCATTTTCAAGTCAATCAATCAAGGTGTTGATGTAAAAAACTATTTTTAGTAACATAACGTCAATTTCCTTAAGTTAAAATCGCAGTTCAATGTTTTAAGGTTTAATTATAATTAATATATTTAGACTGACAGTTACATCAAAATTTCAATCTTCCTTGAGCAGCCATATCATTTATATTTTTTTTAGATATGCATTTATTTCACGAGTGAACATAGCCAGTTATGCTTTTTATCGTCTAACATAAATCGATTATCGTTCGAGAGTATCGATAGGAAGTACGGAGTATACCAATAATAAAGTATACAAACTAAAAAAAAATGCTCCTTAGGTAAAAGGCGGGCTATTTAAAAACTCTAATTTAATTACGTACGAGGCTGACCCTGACGTCCTCCAGTGGAAAATAGACTGTAATGTAATTTATAAGAAAAAAATTTATTAAACTAGTAAATAATTCAGAAGTCAAAAGATAAAAATAAATTTTAGTTTGAATCAATTTTTTTCAAGCCCTCCTCAATAAATAAAGTAGTTAGTTAGAAAAAAAAGTGAGGAGTGGAAATTCGTACGAAAGTAAATTTGTTCGAAAAAAAAAAAACTATAGTAAAGGTATGTTACCCAGTGAGAAGTAACTAGACGGTGCTGTCATTAATGTAGGTTTCACAAAATATAAAACATATGTGAGTAAGACAGTGAACTACTTACAAAACAGAATTAGAAGGAAAAATACTCACCCACTTGAAATAAAATATAAAAATTATAATTTTACTTTGTATAGTGTAATATAATTAATTTAATATATAAAGTATATATATGTATTCTATAATGTAAAAAAAAGCAATAAAAAAAAAAAATATTAAATTTTTGAAAATTATTATTGAATATATAATTATACATTATGCTTTTTATTTTTAAATTTTATTTTTTTAAATTATAAAATATGTTTTTTAATTTTAAAACGATGACACGTAATATTTAAGCGACATATGATGAAGATGATGATTGGTATCTTATTACAAGCCATAATTGGAGTATTACAATAGATTTGAAATGCGAACAAAAGCAAAAAAAGCTCAAGAGAAGCATAACTGTATAAAAAACATCTCTAAAAAATTCCTTATTATTATATAAATTACATACTTATTTTGTTATCACCATTAATTATATGAATTAATTATTATATTTCATTTTATTTGTCAGCTCCTCATGAAGATTATTTATTAAACCAACATACATTGTAAAACAATTTGTTTTCTATTATTCGTGCTTATATTACATTTGTTTAAAATAGATATGTATTAAATTATGGAAATTATTTTAATTAATAATACAAATACAAATAATTATTGGAAAGTAATAAATAATTATAATTATAATAATAATGTTATGCTAAAATCATTATAATTACAATAATCCTGTACAGTTAATATCATTTATCAAATTTGCTATCATTTATATAAATTTAAAATATATCCGAAAAGAACCATTAAATGATAAACAAAAAAATTATCCAATATTGTAAAATATTAAATAATAAATTTTTGATTACTCTAAAAACATTATTTTGAATTTTTTCAATTAATAATTTTTGCCTAGTCATTTTTTTTTTGTTTCATTTAGTCATTAATATTAATATTTCATTTCTTATGTATTTACATATGTGCGATATATGGAGGTGCATTACCTTACTAGCTGCTCGTTCTCTTGTTCAAAAACGGCTTGTCAAATTTACCCTCGGTAGTCTTCATTTTTTTGGCAGATATTCCTAAAGCTGTTTGTGCACTTAGATCCATTTCGCGCTCCCGCTGTAACTTGGAGCGCTTGTCTGGAGCAGCACGAGCAAGATTGCGGTCGCGCGTACGATCTTTGTGCTTGTTATGCCACAGGTGGTCCCGCTCCTTAGGTTCCTGCGACTTCTCCAGAGCCACTGAGGTCTTTACTCCAGCACACTTTTCACTAGATATTACATTTAATTTACTGAGATATTCTTTCGTATTTAATTTTGGCATTGTAAGAGCACTTGGAAAATTTGCTGCAGCAATATCAAGAGCTTCAATAACCTTAGGAAGTTTTTTGTTTTCGACAGCCAAATGTTTATCCAGAGAAACCGTATAACCTTTTCCGTTCTTGCCGTTAGTACTACACGGAGGTATCTTCCAGGGTTTCTATTCCTCCACAATTATTTTATCACGAGGTGAATGTTAAACTGGTGCCGGTGGAGGTGATGGTTTTGCGAAGAATTTTTTCATTTATCCTGAATTTAGGTGGCTGCATAGGGTCCACTTGTGCTTCAATTACCCTAATAATTTGATTTTTTGCTCCAGACTTAGATGCCGAGGCCGTGGTTTCAGGTAAAAACCTAAAAAAAGAAAAAGATTATTAGTAAGCTAATGTCTCAAAATTTATTATAAAATTTAAATATTAGTAAAAAAAAAATGTATATATAAAAATAATACGTACTTTTCAGAAGACATAACAGCAAAATGAAACTATCTTTCTATGTTTCTGATGTGCTTTGTACTTAATAATGGCGCGAATGGCCGAATGCCGAGTAGCTAAGTTTTTACAAATTTCTCCCCCTCAGCGAAAGTACTGAGCTCGTCTAAACATATTATTGTTAATTTTCTGTTTAACTATTTGTATTTATCAGGTATTAGTAGGATTATCTTTTCACGTTCATTCGTAAACAAACGTGAATACTTAATATATACTTATACTAGTAAATATTATTATAATAAACATACTATATACAACAGACTTGGACTAGTTTTAGGATGTTGGTGCTGATGTCATCATTTTTATCAACTTGCTGAAGTTGTTGAAGAGTCGTCCTCTTTAGTATCTCACCGAAGTACTGGGCGTTTGTTTCCTGAAGTATTGGTTTCTTAAATTTACATCTATTCGTTGCCTCGGCAGTAATTTTATTTGATTCATCTTCGGTAATACTCACACACGAGTCTTATTGCGCTGGGTTTTTACTCACTACCGGTTGAAGAACTTTGCCAAATCTGTTATGGTCTAGCTGGAGTTTTTGTCGATTCATGTCCTGAACCCTGCGCTCGTCTTCAGTGAAGCTGGTGCACGAGTCATAGTTGGCAAGAAATCCTGTGATGGTTGAAGCTGATTCAGCTCCCCGACGATCATGGAGATAAGCAGGATATCCTGGAGGCTGTAAGGCTGGCCGCGATTCTCTCACCGCAATCAGTGGTTGCTGGATGGGTGTCCTTCGGGTGTCGATATTTTTTGAATTACGTCGAGTTAATTTTTCTTGTTCCGGTTCAACGGCATCGATATTTGTCCTTCGATCATCATACGCAGGACCATTGAAGGCTTTTTTACTTTTATTCGGAAAATTTTCATCTGAATCACTGTCATCATGATTATGTGGACGCCTATGTCCAAAAGACTTAAATATTGTCTGCCGTTCGTGCAATCTCTTTCTAGGAATTCGAAGGGATTTTGGTTTCAAAACGCGTCGGCTGTCATAACGATCATCATCATCATCACGGTCATACTCATCAGAACTGTCGTAATCACGATGAGTTAACTTTCTACAAACAGGAGCACGTTTCAAATTGTCATTAGCATAAAAATTACTTGATGTTTGACCAACATCTCGTTCTTTTAGAGAGAATTTTATTCGATCCAGTAGGTAAATTTTTATTAGCATCAGTCATCGTGTAGGTGGTACCAAAATTCCTTGACGAGTTTCCACTTTTAGGTGGTACAGATGAAAGCTGATTACTTTCTGCTCCTGGATCGTCAACTCCCGCCTGAATTATGGTATTCTTTAAGGCATTAAACATTTTAACAATCCCGTCAAGTATTCCACCGAATGTTTTTTATTTTTCAACATAATTGAGAAGGCTTTCGCGATATCTGAGCTGTCTTCAGCGCTTGGAGTAAACTGCGTGTTTGAATTATTCAATAAATAATGCGACATCTTACCGAGAAACATATCAATGACATTCCATGACTCATCATTAGAGTCAACAGCTGCTTCTTCAGACACTTTTTCTGCTTCACGACTATTATTAGTAGTTCCGGATCCAGATTTAGGGCTTCTGGTCAATTATTTTGGAGCTGACTAAGGTGTAGCTGGAGGAAGTGATTCTCCGGGTTGATGCTCCGGTGATAAATGCTTCAGGTTGACTGGTGATTTGGTCATTGATGATTTTTTACTCAAGTCTTTAATTTTTTCGTTACTTCTTGGAGGTCTTTTACGTGGCCGTAAACGACGCAGAGATTTAAACGGACTGTACACTTCAGTTATTTCACTTATCAAGTCGTCGTCACTGTCAGTGATTGGTGTCAGCCAGTGAAAATTAATGTCGCAACCACCTTCAACAAAACTTTGCCAAATATCATAAACATTTTTTCAATCATCTGGAAACCCATTGTAAAATTTACCGCGTACATACCCCGGTAGCTCATTTTCTTCGTCGTGAATTCTCCCTTGGAGGTAGTAGATGTTTGAAAAAACAGATCTTACAGTTGTCGCATCGATACGTTGGACTACCGGCTTACTACGAACAGATCTACCACAATCTAGTTTACCTTTGATAAGCAATTCTCGTTTATCATTCAGAACAACTTTCAGATGCTGTTGGAAAATTTATTGAATAAATAATACTAGCGTTTGCTTCAGTACCAACTGGATTTATTTTTGTTGGAATGTAAGGGCTCGCACGTGAATTTCGACGCGACGAATGGGCCAGGATTTCCGTTGTCTTCGGTGGTGGCAAGATAACTCGATCTTCTAAAGTATTGGGTGAATGTTTAAAACTTGATGTTGTAATACTGTTGTACATTTGCGGCTTTAGATTTTTCGAAATAATGTTACGCATATTTGTGCTGGACGAGACAACTTCGCTGCCAATACGAGAGTTTGTTTCTCCAATTGTGTTGTCCAGTAAATTTCCATTGATACTCGAAGCGCAGGATCTTGACTCTTTTATTATGTTATTTGTATTATCTTTTTCTAATTCTTTCAATTGCATTTTTTTAATCGTGCGTTTAAGATTTTTGTAACGCTCTTCTATTTGTAAATATCCGAATGTTATCTGAATAAAGAAAGTATTCATCAACACTGAAAACCAGTCATTAATTATTATTAATGAATTGTTTACTTACATTTGGCGGTGATGACATTTTTTAAAAATATCTTCTTTCAAATTAATGATTATTTTATTATGTAGACTTTCTATTATTATATTTTACTTATGTTTATAACCTAAAAACGTCACTGATCATCCTTCAAATCCTGGTATTTTAAAATCCTGCTGATAAAAAATAATAGATTATTCATAATTGCAATTTGCATGACATCAAAAGGCTGCGAAGTTGGAAATTTACTTACAGTGATTGAAGTTTTTTTTTTTTTAGTAAATAAATAAATAGAAGTAGCGGCAAAACAAATATTTTTTTTTGTAGCGCAAATATCGAAACTTCGATCTATCGATCACTGGCGGGAAACTTAAAAAATTTAAAAATATCAGGACTAAGTTTGTAGGGTGAATGTAGCTGACGTGATTTTATAAAGAGAATCTGTTTTTTTGTAGAATATGTCTTTTTTTTTGTCGTGTTGATTGATAATGATTTTAATCTACACTATTAGAAATCGAGTTATAATTTAAGACACGTGAGCCTATATTGTTTATAGTATGATTTTGTAGAAAAAATAGAATTGTTTATTAGATATTTAATTTTTTTTACACTCGTTATAAATAAAATTAAAAATTTCAATTATTTTTATAGCAATTACTAGGAAAATTTTTGCTACCGGAAGTAAAAATGACATACGACTATGGCATTTGGAATAACAAAAGGAATTACTAAGAATTACTGTACCAAATTTTGTATGTGCCAGTCTCTGTTTTTTTTTATGATGACAAACTTATTTTATCAGGTATATATAATATATGAGTGTGAATGTAGCAGATACGAGATGAATTTTAAATTTTAAGGGCCAGTTTTTCAAACTGGCTTTAAATTAATATTGCTAGTATATCTAGTATAATACATTTATAATATATAGATATATATATATATATACCAGCAATAATAATTAAACCTGGATTAAAAATGAACCCGGTTTGGAACGGGTCTTAGAAACTTAGCACCGAATCACTCAGATTGATGTTTTCTGAGATATTTATTATTGAAGTTTACGAAGCATTGAATTCCCATAAAATTTCAAATCAAATCTTAGAAAATATTGATTTTTTATTTGACAAATATCTCAGAAAATATCAATCTGAGTGATTCGGTGCTAAGGACCTTTTTTGTAGGAAATTAAATTTCCTATAAAATTGTCATGTGCATTTTTTCGTAAGTCTTGTTGTTGAGAGAAAAAACAAGAATTCTATGAAAAAATTCGGTTTAGTGGCCCGTACTACCCCACCCGTAAGAGTTACGACTTCGCGACAATGGGCACTTTTGTAGTACATTTAATTCTGAGAAAATCCCGACTTTAGGCGAGATGATATCATAAAATGCGCAGAGTTATAGAAGTTTAAAAAATAAAAACCCAAGTTTACGTGTATTTTAAATGGGGAATCTTCACCTGCTCTGGGAAAGTACTTAATATTAATATTAAAGTCAAACTCTCAGGGAATTTTTTTGAGGGTATTTTCAACAAAATTTCGGGATGGGAGCGAAAAAAAAAAAAAGTCATTTCGAACAAAGCACCCTAATATATATACGGAAAAAAATGAACTACATAAATTAAGAAGTGACAAATAATATAATAATAAAGTAATCAGTAAATACTATCATTCTTAATAGTAATTCTTTAATTTATTTATTAAAACGTAAATAATTATAGAACGAATATTAAAATTTATTGTCTATATAAGAAAAATGACTATTTGAACTTTAAAAATCGTAAATAAAACTCAGAAAATTGACGATACGTAGTATAAAATTTATTATTTGGAATGTTAAAATTCCCCATGTTGACACCCGGGTTTTCGGGTTTTAATTTTAAACATTACTTTTTAAAGTTTATTTTTTTCCGTGTATATATTTATTTATTTATTTTTATATCTATGTATCAGATACGATAGGAGGATGGAAATAACGAAAAACAATTTTTTTTATCGTTTTTTTTATTGATGATCAAAAATAAATTCACTCATACATTCATCACAACCTAAATATGTAACAATTTCTTCGCAACAGTCATATGGTAGTACATTTTTAAATAAAGAATAAACTAACTTATTACATTTTTCTATCGATAAGCTTTTTTTAACGGCATAACTTATATCGTTTTTTAGCTTATTAAAGTATATAAAATATTTTTCTTTGTAATCATCGATACATAACGCTCTCAAGTTTTTGTTTGATGCAAACTTTATTATTTTGTCCATATCAGAAGTTAAAATATGAAAAAAAGTAATATTACTGTCACCTATTTTCTCACGTTTCATTTCATCCACGACTCCTTGAATATTGTTTTTAATTTTTTTAATTCTATCTTCATGTTCTTCCTTTGTAACTTCAAGCCGAGTTGGAAGTTTGGTAAAGTCTTCGTAACTTATCTCGTGGTGGTCCACCGGCAAACCAATCAAAAGTCTCGAATATTTCTCCGCTATCAAGTCGTAAGTAAGTTCTCTACATTCGAGCTTGCGCTTTGTTAAATACTCTGTGTCATTGGCAATCTCTGAAAATTGAGGTATAAGACGTTCATTAAAAGCAGCACTTTCTGACACCACATCATTCAAATTATAGAAATTGAAATCGGTATGATACAGAAGATAGTTAACAATTTTTCTAAATCCGTGCCATATAGAGTGATAGAGAAGTCTCGTCGGACGGTTTGATAACTTGATGCTAGCTTCTGCATCAATTAGTAGTTTGATTATTTCTAATTTTTTATCGAGTAAGCTATACTGTGATTTACAATAATATGGGTGAATACCGAGTCGGTTAACAAATATACAATTTGTTACTTCCACTTTATCACCATCAGAATCGTAATAGCTTGTAAGAGCTCCGTTGTTTAATAGGAGCTTAACCATTTGAATATTATGGCCCATTATGGCATCCGACAATGGAGATACACTAAAATTACTTATAATATTTACATCTGCTCCATATTTTAATAACAATTTTGCCATAGGTAGAGAACGACGTATAACTGTGTAGTGTAATAAAGTTAAATTTTCATCTTCATATGATGCTATTTCAGATTCCTGGTAACCATTGACTATTTTATTAACAGCTACACTTGCGCCATAGTTCAATAACAATTGAGTCATTTTGGAAAAAAGACAAACAACCGTAATATCAATCGGATGAATATCATCAATGTTTGTTGGAATAACAGAAGCATTATGTTTGAGTAGTAATTTCGCACACTTAAGATTATTCAATTCGCAAGTGAAGTGTAGTGGCGTAAATCCATATCTATAAGGTCCTGTATTTCTTGCATTCACATTAGCACCATTACTTATAAGAAATTCCATGATCTTGAGATATCCATGTTTTGCCGCAACAAGAAGAGGAGTCATCCCATTTCTAATAGTTGCATTAACATCAGCACCTCTACCTACAAGTATTCTAACAACTTTAAGCTGCCCTAATCGAACAGCATCGTGGAGTAGGGTGTTCGAAGAACGATCCAATTTTTTGTGTCTTATTTTAATGCAATTTTTTGCCAATAATTCAGCCAGTTTTACACGTTTGCGCCTCACCGCCATTTTAAGAATATTATATTTGCCACGAAGAATGGGAAGTTGTAACATGTTTGTTGATTTCAATAATTTTTTACACTTTTTAGTATCATTTTCGAAGAAAATTGCAGACATTAACTGGCCTCTTGTAGCAGATGACATTTTGATCAATATCTTCTTGGTAATTGTTAGAACGAAATTAAAAAACAAATTACAAAAAAAAATTAGGTGACAATAATTTTTTTTTATCAAGTATGAATAATAGAGCAGAATTTTTCAACTAAATCAAAATATCAACTTTTAACTTCTCAGTAACTCAACAAGTTTTACATATATTCAAAAACCAGTTAATTCAAAAGACTTATAACTTTAAAAAAAAAACGCACTAAAATATCGATAATTTGAATTCTAATTTCATCACTCAACAATTAATTATTAACTACTAACGTAATGTACATGAAAGATGAATTAATTATACAAGTTTATATTGTTTTACTGTTTTACGGTAACTGAGCGCACTATATTTCAAAAACCACTTATTCGAAAGACGTCCAACTTTTAAATGATCTCTGAGCATCATTGCTGATGGCTACAACGCGGACGAGAAGTTCCCCTTCCCAAGCATCTCTTCAGCATCGTGATGCTTGGGAAGGGGAACTTTTCGCCCACGTTCTAGCAGCAGTGAGTAGGGTAAGCAAAACGGGTACTCCCGAAATTTTATAATAAATTAAATAAATCCCCTATATATATATGGCAGACAGACTATTCATACATTTTAAGTAAAAAAATAAATTAATTAATTAAAAAAATGCACGCACTGATTTTTCAAATATTTAAATACGTATTTTTATTTTTATTCTGGTTACATTTTATTTATTTATTCAAAAATTTAAAGATTCCCACTTGTCAGTTGTATACGCACTCATCACCGACGGCTAAATTTCAAGATATTTGGTATTACAGGTTTTTCAATATCTCATTATTAAAAACCCTTCATCTCTAATGAATCAGAGATAAAACGCCGTTGATATACATGAGTGTAAATGTTGCAGACATACAAAAATATATTTAATTACATGTAAAAAAATTAAATAATTAAACTAATAAAATTTTAAAAACGCATGTACTGAATTTTAAAGTGTCTACCCTGATTAAGAAATCTTTGGAATGATGTCCACAGAACCAGAAATTGCGATATTATTGTCTAATGTGATTTGATTTAAAATCGTCATTCAAGAGTTTAAATTATTTCCAATTATAATTTTATGATATGATACTCTCTAGAAATGAATTAGTGAAATTCTCGCGAATCAGTGGATAGTCACTATTTCTACAGCTATAAGTATACCACTAATTCAACAAGTGGTATACTTATAGCTGGTTCCCAGTGAATATTCACTAATAATTTGAAGTGAATTTCACTGATTCATTTTTAGAGAGTACAATATGAAATAATGTAGCCCTGATTAAAAATACTCATTGGGAGGGATTGAAAATTTTTTCAATCCTTTTCAATCCCTACAGAGGTATTGAAAAGTATTGAATGGAATTGAAATTTGGATCATTTGAATACTTTGTAATTCTTAAAATGGAATTCAAAAGTATTGAAAAGAATTCAATCTTTTATCATTTTAATACCTTCCAATATGGAATTATTTTGGTATTGAGAAGGATTGAAAAAGATTCAAAAATTTCAATTCATTCGAATTCTTTTCAATCCCACGCATGACTCGAAATGTGATATTATTTTGGTATTGAGAAGGATTCAGAAAGATTCAAAAATTTCAATTCACTTGAATTCTTTTCAATCCTACACTCGATCCGAAATATCGGACTATTTAGGTATTGAGAAGGATTGAAATAGATTCAAAAATTTCAATTCATTTGAATTCCTTTCAATCCCACACATGACCCGAAATGTGATATTATTTTGGTATTGAAAAGTATTCAGAAAGATTAAAAATATCAATTCTTTTGAATCTTTTTCAATTCCTCGGAAGTTTAGAAATTCTCATATTATTTTGGGATTGAAAAGTATTAATTTTATGTCCAGATGAAAATGTTGGGGTATAGAAAGTATTCAAAAGTATTCAATTCTCATCTTTTTCAATCCCTCCCAATGAGTATTTTTAATCAGGGAGAATTTTCAAATCATTTCAAATTAGATTTTTTAATCATGAGGGTGAATATAGCAGACATCAGACAAATTTAAAATTATAAATAAATAGAGTAAATAATTAAAAAAAAAAAATTTTAAGAAAATCTACTTATTAATTTCAAAATTTTTTAAATGTGCATTTTTTAAAAATTTTATTTTATTAATTATTTACTCTAGTTATTTATAATTTTAAATTTGTCTGATGTCTGCTATATTCACCTTCATTTTTTAATCCGGGTATAAACACGCATTTTTTAATTTTTATTTTATGAACATTTCAATTTAATATTTCAAAAATTTTTTAAATTATCAGATGTCCGCTAACTTTATTATCGTTGACGCCTGATCCTGAAATTAAAGGACAATTTAAAATTTTCGGATGTTTATTTTTTTTTTTTCATTTATTTTCAATTTTATTTTTTTTCAACTAAACAAAAGCATTCAATATGAAACAGCAATAATTGACAAGTTACCCAACAGGGACGATAGCTAAAAAAGGAAAAAAAAAATATTATAGTGGAGTAGAAGTATGGATATTAATGTAGCTGACAATATATAAGTTAAATGTAAATCGAATAAAATAAAAAAATGCGCATTGATAAAATTCAAAAATCCGTATGTGCATTTTTTTATTTTTATATTTTTAATTGTTTAATTTGTTTATTTGTAATTCGAAAGGTGTCTCATATCTGCTACATTCACATTCATATAGATAATATAATTTCTTAAGTATGCAATGACATAATTAGTTTTTTTTATTTCTTCAGAAAAACTTTTATCTCACTATTACAATACAATTTTTTTTTTTACGAAGATCTTTTGGGAACTCCCCAGATAAATTTTTAAATACTATGTAATTTACTTAATTTTACGAATATTAAGGGAGCTTAAATATATTGTAATCTGTAAAATATTTGACACTTCTGCTTATAGAGAACAATCAACATAGGTAAATGGCAAGCACAGACTTGGCGCCCATCATTTAAATCCTTGGTATTGTGAAGGTACTTTTACCGTTTAGTTACCTGGATCATTGAAGATAGATGCTGATACCTGTAGCGATAATTAGATCTTCTATAAATATATGACTATCATAAAAATTAGTAAAGATGTTTAATGGTACTTCGAAGATTACAGACAAATAAGTCCTTATGCATAAATAGAATATTTTAATGAGGAAATTTTGAAATCTCTTTTGAATAGACCAAATTTACCATTATAATGTTAAATATTTTGAACGTGGTTCATTAGTATGGGTGTAAAATATGGATTGAAATCGATTTAAATCATTTCGTAAATAGGAGTGTCAAATATTTTATAGATTACAATAAATTTAAGCTCCCTTAATATTCGTAAATTTAAGTAAATTACATAGCATTTAAAAGTTTATCTGGGAAATTCCCAAAAGATCTTCGTAAAAAAAAAAACAATTTTATTATAATAGTGAGATAAAAGTTTTTCTGGAGAAATAAAAAAAACTAATTATGTCATTGAATATTTAAAAAATTATATTATCTATTATTATATAAGTGTGAATCTAGCAGATATGAGACAGATTTTAAACTACAAATAAACGAATTAAACAATTAAAAATATAAAAATAAAAAAATGCTTTGCATCATGAGTGGTGCAATATTATTTTCGAAGGCTTTTAGTGGCCAAATTTGCCCCAGCTATGGAGAATCAGACGAAAAATGGATTAATGCATAAAATTTTTTTTTAACTTGCCGATAAACAAACGGAAATATCATTTTTTCAAAATTTTCGGCTGATCCATTTTGCCCCAGGCGTCATGTGTAGGGCTAAAAATGCGCAAATATATCTGATTTATAGTAGTTAGATGAAAAAAAAAAATTTTTTTTATAAAATTTTGGGGGTACCCCGTTTTGGCTACCCTACTTACTGCTGCTAGAACGTGGACAAAAAGTTCCCCTTCCCAAGCATCACGATGCTGAAGAGATGCTTGGGAAGGGGAACTTTTCGTCCACTTCCTGGCAGCAGAGATGCTTAGAGATCATTTAAAAGTTAAACGTCTTTCGAATAAGTGGTTTTTGAAAAATAGTGCGCTCAGTTACCGTAAAACAGTAAAACAATATGGCTGACCCTGACGTCCTCCAGTGGAAAATAGACTGTAATGTAATTTATAAGAAAAAAGTTTATTAAACTAGTAAATAATTAGAAGTCAAAAGATAAAAATAAATTTTAGTTTGAATCAAATTTTTTCAAGCCCTCCTCAATAAATAAAGTAGTTAGTTAGAAAAAAAAGTGAGGAGTGGAAATTCGTACAAAAGTAAATTTGTTCCAAAAAAAAAAATCGGTCTGTCGGTTGACCCTGCGGGCCAGCCCCAAAACTTCCCGCGTATTTCGAGCTCCTTGAGCTCGAAAAATTGTAGTAGATACATTTTCGAGCTCTTCGAGCTCGAAAATACTTTTGTATGCTTTTGTTTTAAAAAAAAAAACGTTTTTTACAATTTTTTCTACAACGATATCTCTAGAACGAATAAACCGATTGAGACGTCTAAGGTGACAGTCGACGCGTTTTATTGAGTTCTATAACTGATTAAATTTTGAAATTGATTCATCGAGTCATTTTTGAGAAATTTTCAAAATACTAAAAAAATTTTTTTTTTTTAAGTCTTTCGACAACGGTTTCTCTTGAAAGAATTAACCGATTTTGATGTTTGAGGTGGCATTCGACGCGGCTTATGAATCTCCAGAGCCCAGTCCATTTTGGAATTAATCCATCAAGCCCGTAAAAAGTTATCCAAAAAAAACATTTTTGAAAAAAGTTTATTTTTGGAATATCTCCGAACGAGCCCTGCCGATCAAGCTCAACTTTTTTTCAGCTTCAAGATATTAAAAAACTGCGTCGAATGACACCTTGACGATCAAAATCGGTTGATCTGTTCAAAAGTTATAGATATTTACATACGTACGTACATACATACATACATACACTCGGACATCATCGTGAAATTAGTCAGAATAGCTTTCTAGGACCTCAAAACGTCGACATCTGTTGGAATTTCGATTTTCACAAATCGGACTGAAACCAATAACTTCCCGAATTTTTGAAAATTTGCAATTTACTTAGCGGGAAGTTAAAAAAATTATAGTAAAGGTATGTTACCCAGTGAGAAGTAACTAGACGGTGTTGTCAATAATGGAGGTTTTACAAAACATATGTGAGTAAGACAGTGAACTACTTACAAAACAGAATTAAATATATATGTATATTGTTACCATTTTTTTTTGTTTATTTATTATTAAAACCAATATTAACAGTAAAACAAAATTACATTAATAATAAATAATAAAAACTAACTATCCGATAATTAAAAAAATTTTAAAGAAATAAATATTCAAATATACAATATTTGAATAAAAAAATTAAATTCTGTTTTGTAAGTAGTTCACTGTCTTACTCACATATGTTTTATATTTTGTGAAACCTACATTAATGACAACACCGTCTAGTTACTTCTCACTGGGTAACATACCTTTACTATAGTTTTTTTTTTTTCGAACAAATTTACTTTCGTACGAATTTCCACTCCTCACTTTTTTTTCTAACTAACTACTTTATTTATTGAGGAGGGCTTGAAAAAATTTCATTCAAACTAAAATTTATTTTTATCTTTTGACTTCTGAATTATTTACTAGTTTAATAAATTTTTTTCTTATAAATTACATTACAGTTTATTTTCCACTGGAGGACGTCAGGGTCAGCCACGTACGAATGTTTTGTGAATGCCTGATTTCCTTCCGTAGCAATCTTTTTTTTAACTAACAGTTAGTAGAAAAAAATATGTTAAAATTGAAAATAATATAAAGATTTTCAATTAAAAATTGCTGTACATGCAATAAACTTTTAAATCACTTGGATATTTTTAATATAACATGAGTGCTTAAGGCACGCATATTTGAGCCTCCCAAATATTTATTTTATGACTTTAAGCTCTAAATAAGTAGTTTAAAGATGGAATAACTTTTCACTATTGATTAGAAAAACTGAAATCAATCTCAATAAAAAGATCGTAAGGCATGACCCTGATAGCCACATCTTGCTCAGCAAGTTTTTGCAGTGAAATATTATTGGCTAACTTAACAAGCTTCTGGCAAGCCTTGGCTAGACAATACTTGTATGCAAGTTAATGTAAATTTACAGCCGTAAACTGAATTTAATTTGACAGAAAAACTTGTCGTTAATTTGAAGTGAAACTTGCAATCAACTTAACGTCATTGTCTGACAGTAACATTTGAAGTCAAATTGAATTTAAATTACAGATAATCTACTGTCAACTCCCGGGTCATAATTTCTAGCCTCAATCTAGCCTCATCGAACCCAAGTAAGCCTCAACCCAGCCTTACTGAGTGAAAAAAGCATTTCGAGCCTCAAATGATGTTCAATAAGCTTCAGTGACCCTCGAATAATGCTCACAGTACCTCAATCAGCCTTAAATGGTGATCAAAGAGCCTCAAATAATACTAATCGATTTTAATTACATAGTCGAGACTAGGTTCATATGAGGCTCATCGAGTCTTATTGAGGATCTTAGAGCATCATGTAAGGCTCATTGAGTCTCTGTGAGCATTATTTGAGGGTCATTGAGGCTTAAAATGCTTTTTTTCACTCAGTGAGGCTTGGATTGAGACTTAGTTGGGTTCAATGAGGCTAGATTAAGGCTAGAAATTATAACCGCAACTCTTTGCTCCTTAACTTTTGCTGTTAAGTTGAATTTAGATTCCGATCGTAGCGTGAAGTTAATTTGCGGTTATCGTAATTATCGGAGGATGTACAGCTTGGATCATTAATGCCTGGTCATTAAAATATCTTTTAGATTAGATCGATTAGATCCAAAAACCAGGCATCAATGCTCCAAGCTTAAGTTGGAATTGTAAACTTTTATTTCAAACGACCTCGAAAAAAACAATAAACCATATAATTTTCATGTAAACTAAAGTTAATCTATCAAACTTTATTTGTTATTGATGATTGATAGTAATTCTAAAAGTCCATTAGCGTGTTCGATTGCTTGCTAAGAGTACGCATATCTCTCGAACAGGTTATCCGATTGAGACCTTTTTGGCGACAATAGAAAGTTTTTATTCGACTTTAGACCCAGGCGGCATTCAAGTCGGAATGACTGCTTTGCGACGATTTTTTTAAAGACGTCTTCAAGAAGTCTTATAATAACTTCTTAAATGTGTCATATTTAAGAACCCCTTAATTATTTTTTGAAGATTCCTTAAATAAGACGTCAGTTTTGTGACGAAATGTATTTGTGTCTACATGTATTCTTTTTTTTAACTTCTTTATGAAGTCAAAATTAGGAGCTCCTTAAGACGTCATGATAAGTTCATACTGAAGTCTTATTTGCGAAGTCAGAAAAAATAACTCTTTGAGAACTCTTTTTAAAGACGCCTTATTGAGTTCGCTAGGTGGCTCATTCGACATCTTGAGAACTTCTCAAAGACTTGGTAAGACATCCAAATCGTAAATAGGAACTCATTCAGAACTCATCAAGACCTCATTTTACTACCTGGGGAGCTGATAAGATTTTTGAATTAACCTATTTGGCGCCTCTGTATCTGATTGGGTACAGTAAAACAATTGAGGGTAGTTCTAAGTATTTGGCTTATAATTGTTATTACCGTTTATTTTAGCAGGAGATAAACGTTTTGCATTAAGGCAGGGCCGCACCTAAAAAAATCTCGAATTGAAGAATACTAATTATTTATTAAATAATTATCATAACCGCAACTTTTTTAGCTTCTGGCATAAAGCAGGAGACGAACTTCCTCGGGAGATTTTCATCATTCGTGTCCCATTAATATTCAAAACGTAATTAGAATTCTTAATTTAAATTTTTTAAAATCTCAATACGAAATCATCACAAAACATCTGTATACAATTCATGTTGTTCATTTTATCTAAATTTATTTTTTTTTAATTTTAACTTTTATCTTACAATTACGACGTGATTGGTTTTATTAATGACTTTTTAAATGAAAAAATTGTTTTTATTTTTTTTTGTTAGAAACGTTTATTATATTAAAGCAAAGGCAATTAAAAAATTTTAATGCAATGTAGTTAAATAAACAAGAAATATTATAATTATGTTTAATGTATTAATCGCGTGATAAAAATTACTTTAGTTTTATTTTTAAGAAACGAAAGATGATTAATCATGTGAAGTTAAATTTATCCTTTCAATGATGATAGACCGGCTCTCATTATTTCATCAACAAGTAACAGATTACTTGCGATAACAGTGCTGAAAATCAAATTTACAATTAAAAAAAAGTTAACTGTTTATCACAATGGTATATTGAGTGACAAGGAGTGAAACAATATGAATACAGGCCAGAATGAAATTGTCTACCTGAGTTGACGGCTCATTATCAGGGATTATCAGATATTTTCAGCTGAGTTTTTCTTGGAAACGAAATCTCTAAATACAAACTGCGGACTGCAAATTGACGCACGACTGTCAATTAGAAATCTACCGAAGTGCGATTTCATTTTTTGATAATGTTTGTTTGTTTAAGGTATTCTGGTAATTCACGCCGTTTTTTATGCTTTTTTTTTAAGAGCCTTTTTTTTAGAAGGAACAAACGAAAAGTTTTGTATTTTTAGTCTGTTTTTATTTACATCTTAAGGTAATAGAAAAATTTTTTTTTTTGGAAATTAAATAATGTATTATTATTATTATTATTATTGTTTGAAGTTGACGCTTCAAAAAAAAAAAAAAATGCGCGTGGGTGGCCCTGGCGATATTGACTCTTAAAGAAATTTGAAATTAAAAATTCTTGATTAGTCTTAATCTATAGACATGTCATTCTCGTAGGAACGAGGATTATGAAATTTTATTGAAGAATAGCAAAATGGCGGACTTTGAAAAAAAAAATTCATCTTTTTTTCACATAAAAAGGGTTGTAAAATGGAAAATTAGAGGTAAAAAAAATAAATTCTACTACCGACGAGAATTACAAGTGTGTAGAATAACCAGTTTAAGTTTCAGACCAATAGCCCTGATAGCACGAGTTGATCGTGAAAAAGTTGATCATTCATTAGTTTGCGACTAACTTGACGACAAGTTGTCGACAACTTTAGCTTTTGCAACTTTTGGCTACAAGTTACCGCCAACTTTCTCAGAAAGTTGGCACCAGTATGGAGCCGTAACTGGAATGCAAGTTTCCGAGAAAATTGAAAGGAAACTTACCGTCAACTTATGATCGCCAACTTTTGCCACCAACTTTCTCAGAAAATGTCTATCAACTTTGGAGGTACCAACTGTTGGCGGCCAACTTGGTGTCCAGTTGCGGCTGCAAGTTTCTCGTCAGTTTCTTGCCAACTTGGCTATCGGGGAGGTTGAACAGAAAAAAGTTATCACCCGGGTCGACCGTAAAAACGTTGTTTCGAGATTAACGAGTTTAAAGTTTCAATAATCTTCCGCGCGCAACTATGAGGCGCTCTCGCAAACTCGCTGTAACTCCGTTCCTATTTTGAATTTCAGTTTGAAATTTTTATAGTATATGCTTAATATGTTGTACTTTCGAATTAGGCAAAAAAAAAAAATTTGCGATTTTTTCAATTCGAGTTACCAGACTACCTTAAGACAAAAACTCGGCTAAAATTTCTAGTTACTGTATTAGTGCAACAAAGATAATATTATTCACCCACTTGGGTGTGAAAGAGAAAAAAGTAAGGGACCCTGTTAAATAGCGTTACTAATTCCAAAAGGATATGTATTTTTCCGTATTACTAATCGCTTCGGAGAATTATTTTAATACTAAAAATCGAAGAAAAAAAAAATATATACGCGCTTTTGGATTTAGGGAGCTTCTTAAAGCCTAAAGAAAGTGTAAAATTATCAGGCCTTTTGAATTTAGTAACGCGATATTTTTCGTAACATCTACTCAGAATTTTAAGTTTTAATGTTTGAGGCAAGTTGGAATAAATTAATTTCAAGTTATGATGTGGATAACTGTTGGCTTATGCTTAAATCATGAATTACAATCAAGATAAATCTTATTTACTGATAAAAGCTATCAGATATTTCGACATGTAAATGTAACTGACAAGACTGACATTTGTAAGAAACAATTGACATGCCGATCAATGTGATTTAATTTCAACTCGCTAAATTAATTTATGACTTTATTTCAGCCCTGTCAGGATCATATTTATTTATTTGAAAGCTGAGAATAATCATCTATTATTCCAACCAACCACATTGACAGTTGAATGTATACATATCGACATTCTAATCAGCAAATTGTCTTACTGATTATTTTTCATAGATGATTCTTTGCAATTTTCAGATACTAATAGTCAGAGAAAATATCATTTGAGTAACCTTGACAAAAATACTATACATATACTAGATATAGAATTGATTTTTAGATGAAAAAAAATTTTTAACTTCCTTTTTTTCGCATAAATGGAGGATTTTCTGAAACGGAGTTAGACAATATGCTAATTAGTACGTCGATATAAACTTTGAATTTCAATGCAGGATAACATGGAAAATACTGAGTATGGCACGGAATAAATCACGATTTTAGGCGTCGTGTGATGTTAGCCACCACTATCGGCTAGGGCAGTCAACCTCACCCTCGTCTGTTTCATCTCTTGCCACCCAATAAACTATTAAATAAATGAAATACTTTACCAAGAATTAATTATTTGTTTTTTAACAACATAATTATCGTAAATGCCCATATCGCTAGGTTTGATAGCTTCTCCAGAATTGATATCCAAGCCAACAGGTTCACCAAGAGCAGCACTCTCTTGTAGGAGCTTTACAATCGTGTATTGAGAATCAAATCCGCTATTGACAGCTTAAAAAATAAAAAAGACAAATTAATTTTTAAATGAAATTAATAATTAGTAAAAATATAAAAAAATATTTTAGAGTATCTTACCAAGTATTTTCGGAATAACAAGAAGAGCTTCGCTGTAAGCTTGAATACCAAAACGTGATTTTCCTTTAACTTGTTCTTTGTACTGTGAAAGAGCACGACTAGCAGCAACTTCAAAGGCACCAGCTCCAGGAACAACAGCTTTATCTTCAATAGCATTGTTAATACTTCTAAGACCATCACGTACAGCGTCTTTTAGTTGTACTAATGTATATTTGTTTGGTCCCTTCAATAAAATTGTTACTGAATTTGGTTTTTTACATCCTTCAACAAAAGTATACTTATTTTCACCAAGAACGTGTTCATAAACAAGACCAGCCCAACCTAAAGAATCTTCCTGTAAATCATCAACGGAATTAACGGCAGTGCCACCACAAGCAAGAGCCAAACGTTCCATGTTTCTACGTTTAGCACGACGGAGAGCCATTATTCCTTCTTTAGCTAATGCATCTAAAGACGGTGGGTCAATTCCCTTTTGATTTATTATAACAAAGGTTTTGTCAGTTCCATCACATAATTTTTTCTTCAGCTCAATTATTTTTTTCACACGATTATCAATAAATTCACGTTCAGCAGCAACAAGTTTTTCACGTTCCTCAGCTGTTTTGTAGAAAAATCCGCTGTTAACTTCTGTTTTTTCATACTCCAAACTTACATTACACGTAAGTATATACGCATTTTCAACTCTTTTCGGCATATCAGGATGTCTTGAACCGTGATCCATAACAATACCCCGTACCAATGTACTATCAGCAGCTGTTCTGTGTTGCATCTCCATGAGTTCGACCATATGTAAGTCAATTGGGTTATCACCTTGTTTGATTGTTAATACTGCATCAACACATACTTCTGCAAGTTTATCAGCAATTTTTGCATGAATTTTAGTTCTCAAAGATGTTTTAGCAACATCCAGAAGTCCTTCTTTATTACACTCAATTGGAATTTTTAATGATTCTAATACTTCGAGTGTTTTTACTCTTGCCAAATCAAAACCTTCAGTTAATTTTCGTGGATGTAAGCCTTCGGCAATGAATAAATCAGCTTGTTTCATAAGTTCTCCAATAACAAGTACTGTCGTTGTGGTACCATCGCCAGTCATATCATCCTGGGCAGTTGAAGCTTTTGCTATCAATGATGCTGTTGGATGTTGTATTTGCATTTCGTGTAACAATACATTTCCATCTTTAGTTATTTTTATATCTCCAGCACCAGAGACCAACCTAAAATAATAATTATCAAGTTATAATGCAAACTACCACAAAATATAATTAACTCACGTTTTATTTTTTACACATCAGTCTTTTAATTATTAAAAAAAAAAAATTATCTGGAAGTAAAAATGGAAGGAATTTTTTAAAACAATTTTGCCAATTTCAAATTCGTAAAATTTGTAAAATTTATCATAAGATTAAAATTAGAGCTTAGTTTATTAGTATGAATTTACATTCTACAGAATAAAGAAAATCTCGATGATGCTGAAGTTAGCCAGCATCTAATTATTTTTTAAAAATTAATTACATGGTAATAAATTGTTGCTTTAAATTTAACAAAAGTTAACATTTTTTGTTGTGCCGCTTGGGATAGTAAAATTTAATAATCCTGAAGTTAGATGACAATTAATAATTTTCTGATTTTTTTTCTTTCAACTAATCAACTACAGAAAAAAAAAACTAAAAATGTGCATATTTTGAGAATAAACTAATATTAAAAAATGAGATATATTTATTAAGAGGAAGCCCAAATAAAATAACTCATTATGGGTGCCACTATGTCATAGTAATTATTATCAGAAGTCATTCCTAATAACAGGCATCAAATCTTGGAATTCGCTGCCTAAAAATATAACATCAGCTAAAAGTTTGAGTATTTTTAAGAAGTTATGTTATAAACATTTAATATCTGAGAAAAATGGTTAAAAAATTGATAATTTATATACTAAATTAATTTGTAATGATGTATCTTTGTTCTGTAAGTGGCTCTGAAGGGTATATTCCTAGAGTCAATATTATTTATACTTATTTATGCTTGTTAATTAGAAATTTGTATTCTAATAATTGTTTTAACAAGTTGATAAATAAATAAATAAATTAATATGTAGAAAATTAAAAAAGCTACAGGTGCAATTTTTTGAAATATTATTTTTATAATTTGTCGTTTCTATAAAAATCTAAAAATTATTAGACTTCAGTTAACTTGAGTATCATTAAAATTTTTTTTTATTTTGAAAATTTTAAGTGGCCACCACTTACAAACTAATCGACTGATTTTGCTTTTTTCTTTAGTTTAATGAAAGTGATTGTTCAAAGAAAAAGTAGAAAAATTTGTTTAAGATCCAATAAAAATTATGGACGCTATCGTGGTCACAAAGTGAATTATATTTCATGTATCACATATATAAACTTTTGAATTAATGGTATTTTTAAATCCTACTTGATGAATCAAGACATATTATGGCAAAATAATTTGAAAGCTATGCCATGAAAACAAATATACAATAGTTAGATCTATATGAAAGTTACTGAAAAAAATAACAGTGCCGGTAAAAAATGAAGCATAACGTTGCCCATATAAGGACATAATTTAACATCAATCGACTGAAAAATAATACATTAAATTTTCTCAGTCAATAAAAAAAAATAAATAAAACAGTTTTAAATAATATTTTATATTCAAATAATAAAATTGTAATTAATAAAAGATCTAAATATTATAAAACTGATAACACGTGATAGCTTACATTTTCATGGTTCCCTTGGGTCCCAAATTAGTTTTCATTACATCCTGGATTCCTTTAGCTCCAGAAATATTAACAGCTAATGCTTGAGATGCTCTAGCAACTTCAGCTTTTGGGTTTAATAAACTTATTGCTGACATAATTATTATTTATTATATTTAATTTATATAAAATATATTTATTTGCTGGTTAAAAAATTTATGAGAAACACGACAAACGACGACGATGCGTTATTCACATTCACAATTTTGGACTCTCTTTCGGAAATGACATAGTATAGTATACTTATAAATTTAATAAAGACATATTTACAACAAAAATTAACAATACTTCAGTTGTTATTACCAATTCTTAGAAAAAAAAATTTAACTTTCTTAAGTTGGTACGAAACTGAAGTTGGCTGACGTCTAATGATTTTTGAATTTTTTTTTAGACGATAAATTATAAAAAAAAATTGCGCCCGCAGTTTTCAAAATTTTCTACATGTGCAATTTTCAATTTTCAATTTTTTATTTTGTTTTTTTTTTTTTTTTAATGATTTGTTGAATCAAAAATCCGAAAAAATTGTCAATGTCAATTGTCTGCTAACTTCAGTATCATACGTTGGTGCGGTTGATTTTTTTTCTCTTTTCACACAGATTCTAACCTCGTTTGACTCGACACAGTCCACGCC
This sequence comes from Microplitis manilae, assembly GCA_030273425.1. NCBI lineage: Eukaryota > Metazoa > Arthropoda > Insecta > Hymenoptera > Braconidae > Microplitis > Microplitis manilae. The sequence goes on from CP092722.1 coordinate 7,878,446, forward strand.
ATCGACAATTTATTTATTGTGTCGATTCAGTGTTTTTTATATTATAGATATATAAAATTAGTACTTTGAAAATAATAAATTACAAAAAAGTAAAGAATGTCGTCGAGAGTAAATTCACGTAGAATACCCGAGTTAGAATCTCGCATTGATTATGTCCAATGTGACGGACTGGCGGCAATGAAAATCATAAAACATTGCCATGAAGAATCAACGAGTAATATGGAAGTTGCACAAGGTGCTTTACTTGGTTTAGTTGTCCAAAATCGTTTGGAAATAACAAATTGTTTTCCGTTTCCTAAAAACGATGAATTAGCTGAAGAAGAGGAGTATCAATTAGCTGTTATGCGTCGTCTACGAAGGTATTTTTATTTTTAATAATATTAATTATCATGAGTAGGAATGTAGCAGACATTAGAAAAATTTAAAATTTGAAATAAATAGAGTAAACAATTTAAAAATAATATTCATAAAAAGTCCACTTATTAATTTCAAAATTTTTTATTCTATTTATTTATAATTTTAAATTTGTCTTATGTCTGCTACATTCACACTCGTTAATTATTATATTTATTTTTTTAAATTGTTTTTTTTTTTTTTTATTTAGAGTGAACGTTGATCATTTTCATGTCGGTTGGTATCAAAGCGCAGATGTTGGTAATTTTTTGAGTGTTTCACTTTTAGAATCTCAATACCATTATCAGACATCAATTGAAGAATCAGTTGTTGTTATCTACGATACTGCAAAATCAGCTCGAGGTTTTTTGACATTGAAAGCTTACCGTTTAACTCCTCAAGCTATTCAAATGTACAAAGAAAATGAATTTACTCCAGAGGCATTACGTACTTTGAAAATTGGATACGAAAATCTTTTTATTGAAATCCCAATTGTTATTAAGAATAGTAATTTGACGAATATAATGATGTCTGAACTAGAGGAATTGATACCTGAAGAAGAAGGTACTAAATATTTGGATCTTGGTACAGCGTCTGTTCTTGAAAATCAATTACGTTGTCTGATGGATCGTGTTGATGAACTAAATCAAGAAGCTATTAAGTTTAATAGATATCAACATCTTGTCATCCGTCAACAGCAAGATAAGAATCGTCTATTGACTAAACGCGCACAAGAAAACGCTGCACGTGCTGCTAAAGATGAACCTCCTCTACCTGATGACGATATTAATAAATTAATGCGTCCGTTACCAGTACCCCCAAGGCTCAATCCTATGATCGTTGCCGGACAAATTAACACATACAGCCAACATATTTCACAATTCTGTGCTCAAAGTTTAGCTAAACTTTATATTACTCAAAGTTTACAGAGCGCCAAGGAATCTAAAACTACAAATTAAAAGTTGCAGACATCCGACAATTATTATTTTTTTTATACAAACAAATTACATATTATTAGAAATGATTATTTTAATAACATTATGACAAGTCACTCCAGGACCTCTCTATGTGCAAACAACATAACAATTCTATAAAAATATGTCTGTCGTGAAATGAAACTATCCTTGAATTGATAATTTCAAAATATCTCTATCCAGAACAATTTTCCTCGGACTCTACTCTGAAATTTCTTTATTCAATGACAAGATTAGCCAAAATAACATCCATTTTTAGCTAGAAAATTATCAGTAACTGAGAAAATATGTTAATTTTCGTGTTAACTCACGTGACTTATTGAATAGAAAAATTTCGGAGCAGAGTAAGTCAAAATAGTTTTTTTGGGTAACAATATTTTGGAGTAACCAATTTAAGAATACTTTTATTTTACGATACATATTTTAGGTAGAGAATTGTTATAGAGTACTGACACGTGGCCCCATTAGGGACGATAGCCAAAAAGGAAAAAAAAATTGTTATAGAGTTGTCTGTACATAGAGAGGTTCTGGAGCGACTTGTCATGATGCCATTTAAAAATGAGTGTAAATGTAGCAGACGTCAGATAAATTTAAAATTATATAGTAAATAATTTAAAAAATAGTATTTATAAAAAATGCACTTATTAATTTAAAAATTTTTTAAATGCGCATTTTTTAAAAATTTTATCTGATTAATTATTTACTTTACTTATTAATAATTTAAAATTTGTCTAATGTCTGCTTCACTAACACTCATATTTAAAAATATATAGAAAAAGTGTAAAAAGTTTTTGATGTTTTTGAAAGCTTTTTTTTCTACTAAAATTTAATTTTTTTATTTAAAAATAAAAATTGTCATTTCTCTGCTGCTTTCATAATTAAAATAAAACTTTTTTTTTATAATAAAATTGTAATATCCATTTTTTAAGACATCAGTTCAGTTCATGCAGATAAAAATAAATAAAATATAATTGAAAGAAAGAAAATTGTTTGCATATTTTTTCTTTACAAATAAAGCATTAAACCAACAACTCATGCAAAATAATTAATTTGTAATAGACCATTCTATAAATAATTCTTAAGTAAACTGTATCTTGAAGTAAATATTTAATAATTAATTTAAATAAATGTAAAATTTAAATACAAACAACTATCGCAAATATTTTCTTAGATTACAGACATTAACATTTATTTATCTAACAATTAAAGTCTTTTAAACAAAATAATACTAATTAGTGATTTTTAAATTCATTTTATTATTATTTTTAATTTAAATATAAAAGCCAAGTTAAAAAAAAAATATTAGAAACTATCTCCACACATATAAAACGTTATCTATTTAATCGATTTAACTATAGTCTGTTACAGTCGCAGTTAAAAAATTTCAGTAGACGGAATACAACAATTTAAAAGCGCACATACTCTTTATAATTAAATAAGTAAATAAAATTTATTTTATCTAATTAGAAATCATTAAATTACAATATTTTTTTATAGTAAATACATCAAAGTTGTCTTGACATCTCGTTTACTAATTTAATTAAATTTAAATATTCAAATTTATTTATTATCTAAAATTAATTAGTATTACTGTAATTAATATAAAATATATACTATTTGTAATATTCTCATGTTTACGTTAATGCGGATGAATTTATCAAGTGATATTTTGTGAGAAAAACATTTTTTAAATGGACTTTAAATTTAATTATTTATACAGAACAATAATATCTAATTCTATATATATATTTATATGTTTTTACTGATTTACATTGTTACATATATGCATATGTATATGTATAGTATATATATATGTATATGTATGTGAAAATTTTGTGTTGATTTGTGTTTAGTTTAGAAATGAGTACCCCCACTTATTCTAGTTCCAAGAGATTCATGATGGCTGAAATGTCAGTTTGCTGAAGCTGTTGATCGTGGGTGTACTTAGTGTTCACTTGTGTTGTACATAGAGTGTATACGCTAGCAGTACCAAACCAAGTAAAGCACAAGCAGCATATAGCATAACATAAGGCCAGTGGGAGCGGGAGTACGTGAAAATTTCTGTGGTGTATATCTAGATGCCGTCATGGATGAAACCACAACTAATGGTATGTGTGTCATTTTTTTTACTAATAATTAAAATATATATGTATTTTATAAATTCTTTAGCCAAATAATTATTGCAATACAATGTTTTGTTTTTCTACCGAGCAATATTGTGATTCGTCAGACATTTAAAGCTATTCTCAGATACATACTTGACATCGTCTGGATCATCTTGTGAGTTGTGAATGATCGCGTGGGCGTCGTGTCCTTACAAGTCTGTTTCATCTCCACATTTTTAAAATTTTTTTATCATTTTATTGTCAACAATTCAGACGTTCTTAAAATAAACTGTTGTATTGTGCTGTCAAATGTTACGTTTTATTATTTAAGATAAACAACATTTTTTTTTCTAGATTGTTACGATACTGTAATGACCATCCATTGTCGAAAGTGATTCACTCATTTTATTTATTTTATTTTTATTTTTTTTATCAAAACGTTTTTTAAAACTAATTACTTAATGTTAACATTTGGTAATTTTTTTAGTGGTGATTATTTATGATAATTATCATGTCGTAATTAACAATTTTTAGAAAGTTAAGTTAATTTATTTTATTTTTAAAATTGGATATTTTGTTTATAGATCCTGGAGGTGGTGAAGGCGGGGGTGGGAGTTCTAATGGACCATTAATTTGTGCTGGATGTCTTAATGCTATTGAAGAAGATGAATTTATTCAAGCACTTAATCACGAATGGCATATTGATTGTTTTCAGTAAGTATATTTGTTATTATACATATATATTCCTAGTAACACGTGTTTAAGCAAGATTCTGGAGTAAGTATCTTCAGCAAGACCCCTAGATGCTAGTGTCTTTTTCTACGTATGTGTCTTTCGCTAGATCGGTATCAAGAAAACTATGTCAAGATTTTTAGATGTTTTGCTCATGGTATCATACGCTAAAATATTAAAGATATCTTGAACACGGTGCAATGAAAAAGTGTTTGACGCATTTCTTGCAACAGTAACGTACAATAGGTACTTACGCATCAAAATTGACCTTGAGCCTTGAGCAAATCTTGAGCAAACCATTCGCAATTATTTTCAACCATATTCCTCCAGAATTGAGCTATAATCTTGCACGAATTTCTTGTGTAAGGTTTGCAATTTAAATCTGGTTTCAAGTATCTGCAGTAAGATACAGACGTAGAAAAACGCACTAGCACCTGTCGATCTTGAGAGCAGACTTGCTCAACAATAGGGTATAATTATCTGTGTAAAACATTAATTATAAATTATTTATTTATTATAAAAGGTGTTCAGCTTGTGATGCTTCTTTATCATCATGGTACTTTGAAAAAGATGGCCTACTGTTTTGTAAAGATGATTACTGGGCAGCTTATGGAGAAGCATGTCAAAGTTGTGGTCAAGTTATTACCGGACCAGTTATGCTGGCAGGAGATCACAAATTTCATCCAGAATGTTTTGCATGTAATTCATGCGGTGCATTTATTGGTGATGGTGAAAGCTATGCTTTAGTTGAAAGATCAAAACTTTATTGTGGAATTTGTTATAAACGTCAAATGCAGCCACTTAATCGAACAGCAAATTATCCATTTGTTAGGAAGCCTCACAGTATCAGATTAGTTGAAATTCCTCCTAGTAATAAAAATCAAGAAAAACAGAGGGGAATTAAACTTACTTTGGATTCAACTCCGAGTCCACATAGTTGTGGATGTGGTCTGCTGAGAATTTCCGAGTAAGTTTATTTTTTTACATATTATTTATTTAGATATCTTTATTATTATTAAGTTTAAATTTATTTTGGACTAATATTTATTGACCGAAATAATTGAAAAATAATTAGTTTAATTATAACTCTTAAATATTATCATGAAAAATATAACAAATAAATTTTATTGAATGTTATATTTAAGAGTTGTTTAAAAAAATTTTTTAATTATTTTGTATACTTACATTTATTTATTAATTAACAACCACAGGTTAGTGAGAAATGTACGTGGAAAGATGAGTAAACTGATGACCTCTATGGTGGAGGTTCTATTTAATCTATGCTGCAGATTCTTTAATAATAGGTATTAAATGATGAATAAATAAATAAGCACGAAATAATGCAACTTTGTTCACGTAGAAATTATTATAGATGAATAGTAATTTTTTTAGGTGCATTCATCTCACACCAGTAGTTCATTATTTATTTATTTATTTTTTTAATGATAATAACAACTAATAGCAGTAGATTTAATTTATGTTTTTTATTTTGTTATTTAGCTTATAAATTATTATTTAAAAGCTAAATAAATAAAAGTGTGTTGGTGTTATTATTTCAAAATAATTAGATGAATAATTATTTTTTTACATTTTCAGACTCAGCATGTCTGGGGATTTGATGTCTTTACATATAGGAGACAGAATACTGGAAATAAATGGAACTCCAGTAAAAGATCAACGGGTTGAAAGTATTGAGAATCTCATACGATATTCTGATTCAGTGTTACAAGTGAGTAAAAATAATTATTTTTAAATAAATTAATAAATCTGTTAGTATTTAATGGATAAATTATTATTTAAACTTTAATAATTTAGTTAACGATTGAACATGATCCTGACGCCTTGTCACGACGAAATAATTTTTCTACAACTCAATCGGCATTTCTTTCAACTGCGACTAGTCCTCGAACAAGTCCTGAAAGTAAAGAACGACTATTTAAACGTCGAGACGAAGGTTATATTAGCGGTAATCGCAGTCGTCAATTACGAAGATCTAAAGATCCATCGAATAAAGAACGTAGCAGTTCAATGTCAAGATTACTTGATTGGTAATTAATTAATTATTAATTACTATAATTTTGTATTGCTTTAAACTAAAATTATAGTTTTTTTTTATTTAAGGAATTACTAATATCGAAAAAAAAACCTGTCAAAAAGTTAAAAATTTTACGCTATCAATTATTTTTATGATGTCGCAAGTGAATTAAATTTCTGAATTTAACATTAGTAAAAAATATATGTCAACATTGATCTTTAAATAATGTGTAGATACAGAATATCAGCTGTCAAAACAGTCGGTATTAAAAAAAAAAAAACAATCGTTTTATACAAAATCGACTTTTGAAATTTTTAAACAAATTTTATTGTTATTAAATAATTAATTAGTTAAAAAAAATTTAATACAAATATTGCATCAATTATTTTTCGTTATTTTTATCTCATTTTTTTTTATATATTTTCATACTCAAATAATTTTTGAATTTATTGCAATAAAAAAATTTTAAGTCATTACTAATATAATTATCATTTTTCTATCGATTTAAATAAATTAAATGCACTTGGCATTTACAGTAATTTCTTTTTGTTTTTTAATGTCGGTCACTTTAAAAGCTTATATATTGTCACTAAACATCAATACTTTAAAAAATAATCTAATAAATTTAACGTTAAAAATGCTTACAAGACTTCATTCGCTTGCGTCAACGGACGTAATTATTTTCATGTAAGCTTGATTATATAATATTTGATTAATTCAAAGTATCTATTATGCAAAAATTTATTACTTTTTGACAGATTTATTTTATGCTTGTAGACCCTTAATACTTTTGAATTATTGAATCCTTATAACTAAAGAATACAAAAATTTTATCATTGCCCAAGTAGCAGAAACAACTTTAAGATGTCTTTTAAAAAGGCAAATTTTTTTTGTCTCAAAGTCAAATTTTTGTATATAAATAAGACGTACAGATGTTGGTTCTATGAGCCATAGAAAATTTGTGTTATTTTTCTTCTTTTAAAAAAGACATTTCAATTAAAAAAATCGTTTAGATGACTTATTAGTAATTTACTTTTTGTCGTCACTTGGGTCAAGTCTTTTAAGTAGATATTTTTTCAGTGGCATAAATTTTTGATCGTTTTGTGAACATTTTGGCGCCTTATCGATATGTCAAAAAACAGCTTAAAAATTTCTGTCTTATAGATGTCAAAAAGTCAAGTGTGCTACTTGGGTGATAAAAAAATTTATTTATAATTAATTAATAATAATAATAAATAATTTACAGTACACCTCCATCAAGTTCTACCTGTGATTTAAGTAGAACGAGATCATTTCGCGTGGAACCAAAAACTCAACGAATTTTTCGGGCAAGTGATTTAGTAAAGGGTGAGCTATTGGGTAAAGGTTTTTTTGGGCAGGTATATAAAGTAACACATCGTGAAACCAACGAAGTTATGGTACTAAAAGAATTGTATAGAGTAGATGAAGAAGCACAGAAAAATTTTTTAAAAGAAGTTGCTGTTCTTCGATCTTTACATCATAACAATGTACTGCGATTTATAGGAGTGCTTTATAAAGACAAAAAACTTCATCTTGTTACTGAGTACATTGCTGGTGGTACTTTAAGAGGATTGCTTCACGATACAAATGTACCGTTGCCGTGGGAACAAAGAACGTCTTTTGCTAAAGATATAGCTGCTGGTATGGCCTATCTTCACTCAATGAATATAATACACCGGGACCTGAATTCACATAATTGTCTTGTTCGAGAGGACAAAACAGTAGTTGTAGCTGATTTTGGCTTAGCAAGAATAATACAAAATGGTAATTCATCAGATAAAAGACGATATAGTGGACTATCAACAACTGATGGTGAGACAAAGTGTCCACGTAAAGAAAGAAAAAAACGTTATACTGTTGTTGGCAATCCATATTGGATGGCACCAGAAATGATGAAAGGAAATAAATACGATGAAAAAGTTGATATTTTTAGCTTTGGTATTGTCGTGTGTGAAATAATTGGACGTGTTCAAGCAGATCCAGATTATCTTCCTCGTTCGTCTGACTTTGGATTAAATCAAAAAGTATTTAGAGAAAAATTTTGTGCTAATTGTCCGGAAACATTTTACATGATTGCTTTTTTATGTTGTGATTTAAATCCAGATAAAAGACCACCCTTTGAAGTAATGGAAGTTTGGTTAGAAGGCTTAGCAATGCATTTGTCTGTTGGTGCTCCTCTTTCATCTGATTTAGAATCTGATATTCGATATTATACTGGTCCTAGTCCAAGTAGCAGTGAATCTACAACTCCAGAAACATTAGCGCCACAATTAAGACCTATCAAAGAAGGAGCTATTCATCAGGAGAAAAAGAGATACTGTTGTGAAGATAGTACATTAGAAAGAGAAACAGATACTGCTAAAACTGATGAGTTTAAAGTACCAGAAATACCGAAAGATCGCTATTCACGGCAAAGTAGTCAAAATAGTCAGACTGATATTTCGAAAAATTTTGGTAAATTTTCAAATCATAATTCACGATCGAAAATTACTACTACTCCTACTATTACTCCTACTGATTCTAAGGATAGTGAAACACCGAGTATTATTATTTCACCTGATTTAAGTGGTTTTAGTGGACGTTTTTTGAGAAACCAAACAAATTTAAAGGATTCTAATCAAATTTCATCATCAATTACTAAAACAACTGATGAAATTAATGACGATGAACGTGAATCTAAAACATTTAAAAATGGATCATCACGAGTAATTCAAATTACAAAGTCTCCAGTTAAAGTTAAATTACCATTGATGGAAAAAATTCGTTATGTTGGAAATATAAATACTCAGAGTAATTTTGAATTACCAACAGAACTTAATAACGTTGACAATAAATATTCATATAAAGTAAATTCAGTAGTTAATCCAAAAAATGTTGAAAAAAAATCCGAATCTCATGATAATTGTACAATTAAAAATGACGAACACAATTCAATTGATAAATCATGGAAATCACCAGAGGCAGGTGGTTTTGTTGGTACTTATTTTAAACAAATTAGTAAATTAAAAAATTCAATTGAAAAAAGCAATAAATCACTTGGTTGGCAAAATAATAATGTTGATGCGACAACGAGCAACGATGTCAAAAAAAAAACTAAAGAATCAACAAAAACATCCGCAGGATCTTATCTCAGGCGGATGAAAATTTCACCGACAAAAGAACAAACTAATAAAAATGCGTTTACTAGACAAGATGAATCTACAAGTAATAAAGGATCATTGGAACAGGATGTTCTGTTAAAAGATAGTGATAGTAATAAAGATAAAGATAATTTAATTTATAAAGATTCGTTGAATGAACTAAATAATTTTCATACACAAGATAATAATTGTTTGTTACAAAGACAAGACAGCGTTGCTTCGAGTGTCGGTAGTATTTTATCTCGACATACGAGTCTTGCAGTTTCCGATACACTTCCATTAAGAAATTATACGGAGAAAATTTCATCATGTGAAAGTCCATTTACAGATTCACTTTATCGACACGATAGTTTTTGTTCGAATGACATAACTTTGAAGCCTGATGAGTACTCGAGTTTAAATGATTTTGATTTAAATAATATTGACAGTCATATTGAATCTAATGACGAAAAATATTTAAAAAATCATTTATTAAATACTGATGATATTGAATTTGATTATACAAGTCATTTAAATATATCATCACATCCCCATGTTAATTATACAGAATGTTACAAAAATAAAGAAGTTGATTTATGTAGACAGGATAGTTTTTGCACAGATAGTGCTGTTGGAACAATGCGAAGTGATTTTTTTGATGATATTGATGTTGCTGAGTTACGTAAAGATGCTGAAGAACATGAAAATTGCTGTACATCGGATAAATATTGCCCATCAAATCGTAATGCTTCACCGATTGAAAGCACGGCATTGTAGACATATTTTAATAACATATATATATTACACTGTGCCAAATAAAATCGATATTTTTTTCAGTCCCATACCAAGTTGGTCCTCCAACTCAATTATTAAACGCACACTCGCTTAAACAAGATTTCCCATTTAAGTAGCATGGGAAAATTTTTTTTTTAACTTTGAAATTTTATAACTCGTTAACGGATCAATAAAGTGAAAAATCTATAACTAGGGACAAGATTTTTGACTTAATTTCTAAATGAATAGTTCAAATGTTTAATATTACGGCGAAAATATTGGTCTTATAAAAAAAGCTTTCAAACAAAAGTTGTAGGAAATTTAATTTGCTAGAAAAAATGTCTCTTATGATTTTTTAAACGACCAATATTTTCGCCGTGATTCAAAAATTGAGATTGATAATGAATTCTTCAAATTTTTCTTAATTATGAAAATCTTAATTTTGAAATAACGGTGAAAATATTGGTCGTATAAAAAAATCATAAGAGACATTTTTTCTAGCAAATTAAATTCTCTACAACTTTTATTTGAAAACTTTTTTTATACGGCCAATATTCTCACCGTAATTACAAAAGTAAGATTCATAATGAAGGATTCACATTTCTGTTAATTATAAAAATCTTAGTTTTGAAATTACGGCTTTCGTATTAGTCTTAAGAAAAAATTATAAGATACATTTTTTTTATAAAATTAAATTTTGAACAACTTTTATTTGAAAAATTTTTTTATACGGCCAATATTTCCATCGTAATTTCAAAATTTGATGCTATTATTTATTAATTGTTATTTTTAAATAAAAGCAAAAAATTCTGGTCCTATCCATAACATATTTTTGTAGAGAATCGAATGCTCTACAAAAAAGGTCTCTTATAATTTTTTGATAAATTTAACCGTTCAAAAGTTACTTTCTTACAGCAATTTCAGTTTTTTTCCCAAATAATTAATTTGTAAAACGTGTAATTTATGAAATTAAATAACATATTTTAATTGCAAAAAAAAATGATCCACATGAAAAGTTCTATGACATTTGCGATAAGACTGATAGTTTTGCTAAAAAAGTAAAATAAAACGAGAAATTTACCATAAATTTAAATTTAAGCTTCAAAAACTTATGAACGGTTAGATCTATCAAAAAATTATCAGACACCTTTTTTGTTTTTTGTAGAGTGTTAAAATTTCTACAAGAATATACATCAGTTTTGTCAATCTATAAATCAGTTAACGGGTTATAAAATTCCAAAGTTAAAAAAAAAATTTTGCCATGTTATTTAAATAGAAAATCTTATTTAGGCGAGGCTATTTGGTGGTTAAATTTTCTTTGTTACATACGATAAAATTTTCGTAGACCGAAAAAAAAATATCGATCTTATTTGGCATAGTCTAATATAAATAAATATATATACAATAAGTATTAGTAATATTATATAATATTTCTAATGTAACATATGCTCTGAGCAATACAACAACACGGGCCTTTTGAAGATTTAAAAAAAATAAGTTACAATAATAATAATGATAATAATAAATGTGTATTTTACTTAATATAAATAACGATCAATAATATTGTCAATATATTCGACGCGATGAATATTAAATTTTTTTATAATTATTACACGGTATGAAAAAAATCTCTAAGATTTAAAAACTATACGGAGGATTTCATAATTTTTTTTTTTTATTAACAAAAATTTATTATCACAGTCTTGATATAAAGCATTAAATGCATAGGGATTTAATAAATAAAAAAAAAGTATAAAATATTTGCTATAAGCATTCCATTATAATGTTCTTAAATAAATATAAAATATTTAAAAGACTAATAGCGCTTGCCAGAAAAAAAATTGATAGCCAAATGTATTTATTGTTGCATTCCTTGCCAACTAATACTGCATATTGCATTCCGAAAATAATATTCTTGCCTGATATAAATTTAAAATAAAATAAATAATAAAAAATAAAAATATAAAAAATTGTTAAAATACTGAATCTTCAAACGAAAGCATTCCATCCAAATTGATTGTCGATTAAATCAATCAAACTGTATACCAACAAGAATTTTCAATGAAAGTTTTAAATATTTATATAAATATATATATTTTAACTCGTAGAGTTTATGTAGATAATTATAGTCTGTAGGCTAATAATTTGGTTGAAATTATATATTGTTGAGTAAACAGATAAATTTTTATAATAACGCAGTGTATAGATTATAATTTTTTTTTTCTTTTTTTATAATTTTCCTGTAAATTGCAATGTATGTCAGATAAATCTATCTCCGGTTGTTTTAAAAAGAAGAAAAAAGTAATCGATTAATGCACAATAAGTCATATTGTATTATATGAAGTATTGAAATGAAAAGAAAGAAAAAAAAGAAATAAGTTAAGTGTAATGAAATAATTATTACAATTGATTAATTTGGGTTAGGAATTAAATAGTAAGTTACATATATTGTATTATTATTATAAATTTTTGTTTAGGAGCTGACAATATGAAAATGCGAATATTTGTAACGTATAACGGCTATTTAGATATTTAGAAATACTGTAACAAAACTATATGTATAGATAACATTAGTTTGTATATAGTTTGTATATAAATTTAAGACTCTTCTTTCAAAACACTAATTTCAATACAACCACGCTAACGTTCTCTACTTATACATACAATTATTTTATTATTTTTTTTTTTTTAACAAACTATAGAAAAATGTACTTTTTATTTGCATTCCAAATATGAGTGTGAAAATTATTTTTATTATTAATTTATAATTTTTATTATTTTCTTTGTCAGTTTTGTCATTTTTTTTATTATTTAATTTAAATTTTTATTTTAGACAATTGATTTGTATAAAAAATTTATGTTCTAAAAAAATAATTTTATATATTTTATGATCCTGAAGTTAGCTGGCGTTTAATGATTTTTTTTTAAAACAATAAATTATAAAAAAAAATATTTTAAAAAAATGCACCTGTAGTTTTTTAAATTTTCTATACGTGCATTTTTAAGTTTTATTTTTTTCTATAACTGAATTGTTGAAAAAAAATCTGGAAATTTTTAATTGTCGGTTAAGTTCAAGATCATTGTATTTTTTTATTTTTTAATGAAAAAAAAATATAATAACTGTTTTTTTTTTAATTGGTACAAATATTATTTGGAAATAATTCAACTGTACTTACGAATGAATTTGTTGTTAAAAGAAAATATTGAGAAAATGACTGTTAATAACACATTGAAGGTAACATTGATATGGTAATAATGTGTTGTTATAATGTTAAACAATGTCTAATATATATTTTTTGCAGTATGTTAAAATAAATATCTTTTTCAAGCTGAAATAATAATTAAATAAATAGTAATAATAATAAGTCATCGATGTACCTTCAATGTTATTTTTCCAGAATCACATAAACGTTAATTGTCTGTGATAGAAAGTGTTTTGAAATTGTCTGTATTATTATTATTATTATCATAATCCACATGTAATTAATTATAACAATTTTAAGTATTTAATTATACAAATAAATATAATATGAATACTCATACGATGAACAAAAAAAAATGTCAAATAATCTGTTATCTCTCATTAGACTAGAGATTTTTGTGCAATTTTTCATTACAAAGTTTATTAATTTTCCTGTAATCTGCAGTAAATTTTCTTTTAATAAAATATTTTTTTGGTTTGTTTTTATATTGAGTGCATATATATTTAAAAAATGAATCGAATAAAATAGATAAAAAATTTTATTTAAGGTAATTGAGGATAAATTGTAATAAACACAGTAAAATATTTATAATTATAATAATTAATTATATTGTGAGTGAAAAAAAAGTTTTATGTAAATGTATCCATCCAAAGCGACACAAAAAAAATTGTTGACTTCTTGTTAAATTTAAGTTCGGAATCAGTTAATTATAACAAATTTTCACCTTAAATTTAACAAAAAGTCAATGATTGTTTTTTGTGCTGCTCGGGATATATATGATTATAAAGTATATAAAGGATATAAAAATGAAAGATCATTATTTTTTTTTCTTATAATTGTTGAGACAAACTGACTAGCTTCTGGAAAGATAGTGTTTTATATACGTATTAGTACTGATTAATTGTAATATGAACAATAATAATTATAAATAATTAATAAATATGTAATAATAATATAACGATAGTTTACAGGAAATTTTTACATGAAATATAAATATGAATAATTATTTGTTTGACATTCCAAAAAGATAAATAAAATTATTTATCATAAATAAAATGAATTATATATATTTTTTTTAATCATCAATACCTTTACTACATATGAAATAAAAATATATATAAATATTAAGACGAAAACTTCTTTTTTAGTGGAAATGATTTAAATTTTGCAATAAAGCAGAAATCAAATTTGATTAATTTTCGCCTGCAAAAATGTTTTTTAATTTACTGTATACTTTATTATTTAATTAATTATTTAACGGATTATTTTTTATATATTTATTTGACCTGATAAATAAATCCTTAAAGTTTAGCCCTGATTAAAAACTCCGATTGAAACTAATGAATTCTAAATGAAAGTCTATCGGATTCAATTGGAATTTTTAATTAGGGAGGGACACTCGTAAGTACATATGGAAACTACATATAATAAATAAACTTATAAAGACATTATTAAAACGTTTGGAAACTGGTTGATCCTGTGAGCAAGCTCTGAAACTTCCCGCTGTTTTCAAGCTTCTTGAGCTTGAAAACATCGTCAATACATGTTTGAGCTCGACAAATTCAAGTTTCAAATAAATCTCCGAGAATTCAAGAAATTAAAAATAATCAATGATCTTTTTTTAACGCTTCGCACAGGATTATACTTCATAAGTTCAATGTTTTTGGACAGAAATTCATAGAAATGATCAAGATAGAGAGTTACATGATGTTTGAATTGAATCGAAGCATTAACATATGAAACACTTGGAAAAAAAATGTCAAAACCAGTGATTTTTCCAATTTTTTTTAATAATATTATTTAAACTAACGAACCGATTGCAATAAATTATGTAGCGATCATCGAAGTCTATAAAAACAAAGGGCCGGTGTAAGTTTTAGAAGATTGAAGAGTTACATTATGCGTTATCCACATAAAATGAAGTAAATTGTTATTTTTTAAATTTTTCATCGTCGATATCTTTCGAACTAATCAACAGTTTTCTAGCTAATGACGCTAAAAAATTTTGCGAATCAATAAGTTTTGCAATTTTTTATTTTATTAGGAAAAAAAACTTTTTTGAAATTCTTTCGACAACGAAATCTCTAGAACAATTAATTCGATTTCGATGGTTGAGGCAGCTTATAGTTTTAGAGCTGATTAGATTTTTAAATAGATCGATTATCTATTTTTCAAAATATTCAAGAAAAACCGGAAAGAACAATTATTTTTCGAAAGTTTCTATCGAAAGTTTTTATCAAGTTCTAGATTTCAAATGTACGAACGATACTTCTCATGTTCCGCTTATACGATGAATGAAAACTTTGTCCAGGTTTTTCTGCTGTACGAATATCAATTAAAAAAAATAAAAAGCTGGGTTACTAGATCATAAAGTAACACATGTTCAGTTTTTTATTTTATAGTTATAGTAATTTTTAAATAAAAAATGTTGATCAAAATTTCTGAAAATTCTTCATAATTCAAATTTTTTTCTATCTTTCAGTCGATAAAGGAAAATTTTCAATGACCAATAGTAAGTAAAACTATAAAAAATAAAAAAAAAACTCATGAGAAACTGCGTATATGTTGCTAATAATTTTCTACTGCGTCATATGTGTAGAATTACTCATAGTAGAAATAAACATTGGGTGTTAATTTAAGTATTGAAAGTTATTTGATTCACTTCACTTTGCATTTTTTATATAAATACAGTTTGAAGTTCCAACAATGACTGACGAATCTTCAAAAAATTTCGATCGTAAGCCAAAGTGTGGATCATCACAACAAGTATCAACTGATTCAGCAGAAGTGAAGCATTATGCTGAGCTAGGTTTGAGAAAATTATCTTCAAGCTATGGAGGCGCAAATGAGCTTATTATGACGGAAATTATCAGTGCGACTCATCAAGTTGTTGCTGGATCATTACATAAAATTCGTGTTAAATATGGAGAAAGTAATTGTCCCAAGGGCAAAGCTGATGAAACATTTTCACTCGCTGAAAATAGTCCAATCAAAGAGTGTTCAATCACTGCCTGGTCAAGACCTTGGATAAAAGAAAATCCCCTTGAGATCGAAGTTAAATGTGACTAGAATAATATATTTGAGAAATTGAGATTAAAAAAAATATATATTCTATTGTAAAAATCTCCTGCATTCAAGATAATGATATCAAATGATGTTAATGACCACTGGCTCTTCCACTTAATGTTTTTATTTCGTTACTTAAATTTTTAAAATGCAATAGTTTAATGCATTTAGTACATACTTTTTTTTTTTATAAAAATGAACAAGATCAAAGTGTATTGTAAAAATTAATAATCTTTTAGTATAAGTATGTTTGTCTTTCAATATATTTTATACATTGCAATATATAAACTATGTTTTTTATCCTATTTTCCAGAAGTAATTTTTATTTAACTATCAGTCTACGGAAGTTATATGATTTTGTACAATCGTTAGCAAAAAGAAACAAAATTAATAGAATGTAGATATTATGTGGATGTTTAAGAGTTTGTATTTTTAAAAATTTTATTAATTCATATTGTAAGTGAAAATTAATCACCAATTTCAATATTTCACTGAAATTATTTTCAATAAATTAAAAAAAGGTTGGAAAATTTCTTTATATTTTATCTCTAATTAGACTATGAATATGAATATTAATAAAAAAAAAATTTTTTTTTCAAGTTATGCTTGACAGCACCAGTTGCTCATCAAAAAGTTGGTATTTATTAATTTGCGACCAATTTGATGACAAGTTGTCGACAACTCTAGCTTTTGCAATTTTTGGCTACAGGTTACCGCCAACTCTCTGAAAAAGTTGGCGTCAGGGAAGAGCCGCAATTTGAAGGCAGGTTTCTGAGAAAATTGAAGGCAACTTTCCGTCAACTTATGGATTGCCAACTTTTGGCCACCAATTTTCTAGGTGTCATTTCATGCTGACGCTCGACGCTGGTTTTAAGCGTCAAAGTCGGTCAAAATTAGCGGCGAGCGTCAGCATGAAATGGCCAGCTTCTCAGAAAGTGTCTATCAACTTTGAAAATACCAACTTTTGTGACCAACTTGGCTATCAGGGTAGTCTTAAAAAATTTTCATGTTATTGACAGCCAGTAATTCACATAAATTATGGCAGACGATGATCTATGTCCTTTATTCTCCATGCTTGGTATGTATATCCATTGAGCCACATCATTCATCATACCCCGATAGCCAGAGTTTCTGAACAAAAAGTTGGTGTACCCTGATAGTACGAGTTGCTCGTCAGAAAAGTTGACGGCACTAGTTGCGCGCCATTTGTCGACATCTTGTCGACAACTGTCAGCTTGTGCAAGTGTTGCCGACGACTTGGATACGAGTTGCTCAGCATCTTGTCGACAATCTACTGCTGCAACCTGACGACAAGATGCTGAGCAACTTGTGGCCAAGTTGTTGGCAGCATTTGCACGAGCTGAAGGTTGTCGACAGGTTGTCGACAAGTTGCTCGGAAAGTTGCCGTCAACTCATGGAAATGCTGACTGTTGCGGCCAACCTGCCGACATATTGCGGCAGTAGATTGTCGACAAGCTGCGGGCAACTTGGCTATCAGGGTACATGAGTTGTGACCAACTTTCCGAGAAACTTGTCGACAATTTTCAGCTTGTGTACTGTTGCCGACAAGTTGGCTACAAGTTGCTCAGAAACTTGTCATCAACCTACTGCCGCAATCTGTCACCAAGTTTCTGAGCAACTTGTAGCCAACTTGTCGGCAACAGTTAGACGAGCTGAAAGTTGTCGACAAGTTTCTCGGAAAGTTGCCGTCAACTTATGGAAATACCAACTTTTGCGGCCAAATTGACGACAGGTTGCGGCAGTAGGTTGTCGGTAAGTTGCGGCCAACTTGGCTATCAGGGTACGGTAGCATTTTTAAATTAAATAAAATAATGCTGTAAAGCAGGAAACTATGTTCATGTAACATACATACGGGAATATATACGTGAAGCGTTCCAACATTCTCGTATTCAGAAAGGAAAATAAAAATAGGAAGGGGTTGGGAAGGATAAGAAAAAGACTTTTTCAATGAACATTTTATGGATACTCTCTAAACATGAATTAGTGAAATAAGTGAATATTCACTAATTCATGTTTAGAGAGTAAATTTAGAAAAATAATCGGATAGTCCGACGTGGAATCGAACCCAGACCATATCGTTACGCGCCGAGAGCTCTACTTTTTCCTTTAAATAAGTTTATTTGCATATAGATATTCACGAATTTACAAGATTATAATATAAGGCTGCAAATTAATTCAAAAGTAAGCCTACAATTTAGTGTATGTTAAACATCTTATAGCATTACACTTGTAATTAAAAATTACACACTTGTTTTCAGAGTGCAATGATCGAGAAACAATAAAAGAAATCATATTTTTTTTTTTATCTTATTTTTATTTTAAAACAAAAAATGAAATTATCTCTGACGAATATGATTAGTCTTTACTCTTTATATTATTTAAGCAGTATGCGATAACTTAAAATTGATTATGTAAAAAAATAAAGAGTTTGAATGATCTCGCGATCGCTGAAGTAATTTTATTTGGTTTTACATAATTACGCTGATAAAATATAAATATATCTATATTCGGATATTAAGGTCAATAGATAGTAGTGGCGATAGCAGCAGTATGGAAATTTTCAAATATCTGGTAAAGCTGAGTTGTTTACGTATGATAAGACTAACTATATAGATGTGGGATCGCGTGAACTCGCTTCAGTGTTATTAACTTTCGCAGTAAGCACATGCGAAAGTTATTTAAAACAGCATTACTTTTAATCTTCACTTCATAAGTAAGCTATCATTTAAAATAATTAACAAGATGAGCAGTCAATATCAAGTATTCAAAGTTATATTAGTGTGTTTAATATTTCAAATAGTTTTGACTAAATCTGCACGTAATATACCAGGAGGGCCACAACCGATTCCAGTTGATTCTTCAGAAGTTCAAGAATACGTAAAAAAAGGTTTAACAAAATACTCATCTGGTTATCAAGGTACCAATGAGCCAATTATTGCCGAAGTTATCAGTGCATCTCGTAAAGTTGTTTCTGGAACATTATACGAAATTAGTGTCAGATTTGGAGAGAGTAATTGCCCGAAAGGTCAATATGGCGAGACATGCTTATTAGCAGAAAATAGTCCTATTAAAGAGTGTTTGATTACTGCCTGGTCAAGGCCTTGGTTGGAAGAAGATTCACTTAAAATTGACGTTAAATGTGACTAAAATGAACTTCATTTGGAATATATATCGTATATAAGATGACAATATAAAATAATTTATGAAGCTGGTAATATTGGATTATCTAGAAAACATCAAGTTACTGAAAAAATATGATTACCAATAAATTTTTATTTCAAAATATTATTGAAGGGTATTGACAACAAGCCTTCAAAACAAATAATTAAATAAAAGATTTTATTTTTGTATGTTTTTCATTTTTTTACAATTGTTTTTAATTATCTTATTGTCTTGCTTTAATTATTTTTTAGTAATCATAAAGTAGTTATAATTTTCAACATTTTAAATGTATACTATAAATAAAGTTGAACATTGAAAAAAAAAATTAATATTTGTCATATATTGAGTTCATTAAAAATTATTTTGATTTTAATATAAAATTGATTTCATTTTTTAGATCTAAACGTCAGAAATTGGGTAATACATATAATTGGTAATAAAATAATATTCATTCTTATAATTAAACAATATATTAATTATCAATTAATCCATTTATTTTTAAAATCGCAGTGGTATATATATATATATATATATTTACATTTTTAATTATTTATGAGGATTGGATCCAGTAATGTCAGGTGATGTACAATTCGTGTACAGTGTTTATTTTTAGATTTTTATCACGGTGTTGGGTACAATTATATCTACTATCTTATTTAAATTTCAATAAGTATATATTACATAATCAGTATACCGATAAGTTGATTGTTTATTCATGAGTTTTATTTTATATTTAGTTACAAATGCGATCTAAATTATTTCATCTATTTTATCCTTATTGTCTTAAAATATTTTACATCTTATATTTGCAGTTGAAATTATTCGTAAGGTATAAGACCTAATACTCGATCAGGGAACTATAGTACTCACTCTATATATTTATATATCTATATTTAGTAAATATAGGTATACAAATACATGAATGATCGGGTACTAGTTCCCTGGTCAGGTACTGGGTTCTTACTTTATAGGCTTTTCTTATCAAATAATATTATAAAACTCAGGTTTAAGAAAGTTTGTACAATTGGAGTAAGACAGTATCAAATTTAAAACCCGTGTGGTGGGCTGAAGGTAAAATTAAAGATTGTTGCCTAAAGAAACTGAGTTCAAGCCCATTCATGGACGGGAGGTATCAGTCGAATATCGACTGGGGTTTCTGTAATTTTTCTATCAATTCTCGACGAATGACAAATTTGATTGAGTATATCAGATATGTTATATTAGGCACTGACGAACGATGTGATCGAAATACAGTATACAGATGTGGTCATTAATAACTGGTACACTAAAGTATAGCATTGCTACGTTTCAAGTACTAGGCATTAATGACCACATCTGTACACTGAATTTCAAATATTAATAATATGAATAATAAAAGTATCAAATTTTAAGGGTAAAAAGAAGTTTCTTTATTTTTAAAGTTTGCATATATATTGATAGAAATAAATATCGCTTGGAAAATATTTATTTCACTTGAGAATAGTTTTTAGAATGGCTAGTCTATACTATTCCATAGTATTACAAACTACTATATTACAAAATTATAGTCCGGGCTATAATTTTGTACATGGAGAAATTTCTTCACAAAACCTAATTGATGTTCATTGTCGTATGATACTGAAGTTAGCCGTCGTCTAATAATTTTTGGACTATTTTTATAAACGATCGATTATAAAAAAAAAAATTTGAAAAAATTGCACCTATAGTTTTTTTAATTTTCTAAATGTGCATATTTTTATTTATTTTTTTTTTTTTGTAATTGATGTTAAAAAAAAATCAAAAAATTGTTGATTGTCTGTCAATTTCAAGATCATCATCGTCGTGGCTTCAAATAAATTCATGAACTAAATTTGAATTCAAAATAAAATTTTTTTGATAACACATGAAGAAATTGACTTCTTCAATCAAACGATATTTTTTAGTTCAAGATTATTGATTGTAATTATCGATGGCTGGATCATTGAATGAATAATTTTTAGTTCTAGGATTAGCGTCATTAAATTAAAAAATGAAATTTAAACTAAAATATATTAAGAAAAAAAATCATTGGGTTAATTATAGAATAACATATATAGATTTCATTAAAATCACCCTATATAGAAATTCAAACGTTCAAGTCCAATGAACAACCAACAGATGGCTCTTCATGTCTTCATTCGATGTTGCTTAAACGAAACGAGACTTTAGAGAAGACGATTTTGATTTTTATGAATAACTTGTAATAAAACAATTTTTAAAACTTTTTCATAAATTTAAATAATTAATTATTAGTTAAATGAAGTCAATTAATAATTCCAGTTTGAATAAATATTAAATGATAACAACAATAAATTTGCAAGGAACAATTGGGAATAGAAAAGCAAATGAAACAAAACAAACAAAAGAGTATAAAATAAAATATTACAGAATATAATTTTAAATCTGTAAATTTATAGTGGGCCATGTCGTCGGAAGCCTTAAACTTAAAGTACTACGAGAGGTCAGAGTTGGAGGATTTTGTAGTGCAATAAGGATACATTTATATCTCTAGAAAAGAGAAGTAAAATGCGTAGAATATAGGAACGTGTGCATTTGGAGCCAAGAGGATGACAGTAGTGGTTGGTTGAAGATGAAACGGGAATGAGACGCCAATAGAAGAGAGAAAAAGAGAAAAAGTATTCAGCAGGAAGAAGAGTTAGAGGAGAAAGAGGTAGGAAGAGATAAAGGAGATAGAGGAAAGGAGGAGGTTAGAGTATAACACACAGCACATACCGAAGCACATCTGAATAAAATGATAATAAACCGTGCGGCGAAGCTCCTGGTGTTCACTGACTTGACGTTCCGCATTCGAAACGAAGTGCGCAAAATGTTTCCGTGAGAGAAAAAGAAAAGTAAACTACCAAATGTATTTTAACATAAAAAAAGAGACAACAAAGTATTTCATATATGTATTCTCTTTTTTTTTCTCGTTATTGACGAGCATTATTTATTTAAATTAATTTTATGTTTGTTTTTATTGTTTATTATTTTTACAATTAACAATATTAAAAATTTCTTAACAATCTTACTGTGTTGTACACACAACAAAAATTTCTTGTGGAAGAAATATTTTGGACTATGGAATGAAGAAAAAAATTTTTTCAAGACTAAAAACAATTTCTTGGTGCAAGAAATTTTTTCTTATCCCAAAAAACTCTTTCTTGCCTAAAAAAATTTTTTGTTTTCAATTTATAGTGCGAAAAATTCTTGGAGCAAGTAAAACTTTTCTTAGAGCAAGTAAAAATTTTTTGTGCTAAGAAATCCTTTTTTTCTGTGTACTAGTATTTCAAACACTCCATCATCTTAGTTTGCGCATACGATTAATCATATACATACTTGACTGAATTTTTTGTCAGACCGATAGTGGAAAATTGATTTAGGCGTTAAAAAGATGTAATCAACTGTAGTAAATTTCATGTGTGTATATAAAACATAAATATACGTCAGAAAAGATATAACAAAAAAAAAAAAAAGTCATAAGACACAGAAAGCAGGAGACAAGAGCCAAGACTAAAGATTCATATACGCGATGTATATATGTATGCCTTTACGTCCTCTCGCGCGTTCTCCTATCGCGATAATACCATTATGCGGATTCGTGATTTGCATATTTCAGAAAGCGCTGCACAGGAAAGCATAAACAACGTCTACGGCCGTATAACTAGGCTTCCTCGGAGATGAGTTACACACGCGGGAGATTTACGTAAACGTTCGCTGCGTCGTCGTGTCCTCCATCCCCTGGTGTAGTGCACGTTATATATATATGCTTGAAATTTTATGTAGGAAAGAATTGTCTGAAAAAAGGAAACAACAGTCATTTTTAATTCTGTTTTGTATAGAGCTCGAATTTATAATTTTTCTTTAAGTTTTTTCTCTCTTCATATTAATTTCTATAATCATTTTTATCAGATAAATACAGAATATTATTCGATTTTTTATATTTTTATGTTATGTATCAATTTCTTTTGTTGGATTGATTGTCAACGAGATTAAGAAAGTTGAAAAATTTTTTTTTTTTTTATGATTTTATTAAATAAATATTAATAATTATTGGACTGAGCAAAATTTATGAATCAAAAATTTATTTTTTAAAATATAACTGTGTTTCTTTTAATGAATAAATATATTTTCAGTAACTAATATATTTTCAAACCCGAGTCAAATTATTAGATATAAATTGAACGTTCTTAACGTTTTAAACGTAAATTGAACGTTTTCAACGTTTTAAATGTTAATTTAACGTTTTGGACATTAAAAACTCAATTTGACAACTTTCAACTTATTCAAAACGTAGATTAGAGTATCATGAATCGAAAACGTACCTAAAACCTGTTCAGACTCACAATAAGAAAACATAAGCATACCAAAAAATTTTTTTCATCGATTTTGTACTCCTGGATTATAATCACGTCAATCTCCTAAAATTGTGTCGTCCGCCTTTATGGCTCTCAAATACACGGAAAAAAAATATTAGTAAATATTACTAAGATTTTCGTTAACAGCGCGCCTAGACCGAATCTCAGTAAATATTACTGAGTAGAACGTAAGAAATTAATATCATGCATTTTTTTTGACAAGTGCCTTGTAGTTTTTTAAGGTTTAAGTAGTAATTTTAAATAGTAAAGCAGTATATTTCAACGATTAACTGTTGATTATAGCAGTTTAAACATTAAAAATCATAATTTTACTGATTGAAACGACATTAGTTATGGAACATAACATAAATAATTAAAAGTTAAATTACAATTATTGACAATCATTTTTTTCCGTGTGAATAATTCGTGTTTTGAAAAAAAAATTTTTTAACTTTCATACTTCTATCTTTAATACTCTACATTTATATCTGTTCATATATTATGATATCAAGGTTATAAAAATTGTAATCACAAATATTGAAATAAATTAACTAACGTTATCATTAAACTAAAATCATAACTCATGAAATTACCAATTTTTTATGAACCAAAATACAAAAAAATCATTCAATTTATTTTCAAAATGTTCAATTTACGTTTAAAACGTTAACAACGTTCAATTTATGTCTAATATTTTGACTCGGAAAGTTTCCATTTTATCCAGTCCATTGTAATATACATAACAATCAAAAATGCAAATGTTAAAGTTTGGAAAAAGTATTGATCCCATGCCTTGAACAATATACACTTATCGAAATTTATGTAGTATATTCGAAACTCATCGGCTCGTGGTTTATTCGGCTCCAATTATTTTTAATTGTCTATTTCAATATAAAGTATTACATCCATTATTCCATCATATTTTGATATAATACAAAATATGGGGTAAATTTAATAAAATAACTCCGCTTATTTGATATGCCGTAATTCTCTATAATGCTCTCTAAACATGAATAAGTGAAATAAAAATGAATAAGTGAATATTCACTAATTCTGAGTACAAACCGAACCACTTATTTTAAAAAGTGGTTCGGTTTGCACTTAAAATTAGTGAATTTTCACCAATTTCACTTATTCATGCTTACAGAGTGAACAATACAATCAAACTTTTACGATACTTTTTTTATCTGTAAAAACTGATATATAATTTTAAAAATTAATTTTTTTTTAAATAAAAAAACTGCAGTTTTCAGAATTAGTATACTTCAATTCATTAATCGTTAAAATAACAAAATATTATTATTTTTTTTTGTGTTCTGTACTTATATTTTTCATGAATAATTCTTAAAAATTAAAAGATATATAAGTAGTACTATAATATGAGCAATATTAAATTTCAAGTTTAAAAATTCAGATATTTGATAAAGATTATAAATTTGAATGTATTATAAATAATTAAAAAAATATGAATAACTATAAATACAAGATAAGTATACACCTGCTTTATATTTTTAAAAATCTCATCTACGAATTGTTAGAGGGCTAACTTATCTTGTTTACTTTTTAGAATGGTTTGTCGACGAGGTTTTAATTATGTTCGTCGAAAAAGGCAAGACAAACACCCGTCGGGCTGCAAGACAGCAGGGCAAGCCACTGCAGTCTAGGTTGATTTAACCAATAGTTTGACAGTTGTTCATACAAAAAATTAAGAACAAGTTTTGAGCTATCAGAAGACCCAGGGACATCAGAAAAAACAAGGGTCTCGTCATATCTTTTGACTTTTGTCTGTTTTTATTTTTTTTTCTGACATCAAGTAACGACTCCGCCTATATCGATTTAATGTCAGATTAAATCGCTTCAAACTTTGCCTGTGTCTTTTGTTTTTTTACATTAAAGCCCGGTAAGTTTATTTAATTAACTATACGAAGACTTGGGTGATTATTAAACAATATATATATACATGGATAGCTATTTAAGCAGATATCTTTTATAAATACTGAACTGAACAATATTTTTAAATCTACTATTATATGAACCACAAAAAAGGCTATCATATTTTCGTGTTTATGATCTTGTAGAGCACGAGTAGAAAATCCAAGTAGAAGTTTTTATTATTTAATTCTAGAATTCATATCTCGATTGAAAAGGTGTCTCCTCATGTCTCATCGTGAGACAGCAGGACTACTTGACAACTTTTACTAACTTGTCCTTACCTAGACAAGAGTTTACATACCTACTACAGATGAAAATTAAAAATAAAAAAAAAAAAAACAGAGTGAGAGAGCAAGGCGAGTTAGGGACCTCAAAGTGCCGCTATCCGCACCATCAGTGTCCAATACTAGGCTCAGGTGACACGGTTCCTCTTCATAACGAGACAAACGTTCTGAAGACCCTGAGACCGCATAGTCTTTGAGGTGAAACCCTTATTAAAGAGGGGATAAATGTGGACCTCTAAAGAAGGTCCACCGATGACAGCAAATATTTACAACGTCATGCTACCTAGACTAGGCGGGACAATAAGTGTCGTTATACGGCGCCAGGATAATTTTCTTTACTTTTTTCTCTATTTAATATTTATATTGCTTATTTATTCTTTTTTACTCTATTTTAAATGCAAAAAATCATTTTATTTTATATTATTTTTTGTTTAAATTCACAAAGTTATTGTTTATCCGCAAATAACTCATAGGTAATTGGATTCAATATTGTTGTTATTATTTAATGTTTATTGATAATTATTGTACAACATTTCATCCTTTTCAGGACTTCATCAAGTACTCAATTGTAATCAGCTATTAATTGAGACGTTATTTGTTAACCGTTTTTAATAATTATTGACTTATAATTATTAATTTATAATTGTTTATGTGTATTAAGAATGTTTATTTATGTACTGGGAAAGACATATTGTGTCATTTACGATTATTTTCTGTCTCAATTATCTAATTATAGTTCTGACATTTAATGTTTAACCAATTGAGTACTTAATGAAATCCTGACAAGGTCAAAATGTACAATAATTGTTAATAAACATTAAATGATAACAATATGGAGTCCAATTACCTATAAGTTATTTGCGGATATTGAAGAATGAACATGAAACAACATATGTATATCATAAGTTTATTTATTTTATTTTATTTCAACAACTGCTTTCATGATTTTGTAAACAACTAATGAATCTGAAATATTTTTAATTTTCATTTAACATTAGAAGAATTTAAAAAATAAAAATACATACAGGTAAAGAATCTTTGGACTTAAAAGTTGTACAAAATTTGTGACAAATAATATAAGACGATGTTTGTAAATACCATAAACAATAGGATTTATAGATAAGATTTTGTTGAAAACAACTGCCTACTGTCAAAAAGTGTCATTTAAAAACAGGCTTTAACTCGATAATAGTGTTTAGAATATCGGGAACTGTAGGGTTTGTAGATTTTAAACGGTTTTGTAGTATGTCAGAGTCGTTAGGGAACTGGAAATAATATTGAAAAAGAAAAATATCTACTAGCAGTTAGAACTAGAAAGTATCCATTGCATCTCTGAATACGCTGTCATGATGGTTTGTACCAGTCAGATGGACAAACTGTAGAAGAGAATAGAAAGTGAGGATTATGAGGATTTCAGATTTAGTGGGTAATCCAACAAGCATCATTGTTACGGTAACAAATCCACTTGGGCGGCTTATTTCATCAAAAAACTACTCCACTGAGCGTACAGTGGTTTATAATTTTTCTTGGCAATTATGAGTACCTTCATACAGACAGAGAAGAAAAAAGAGATTATTATTATTAGAAAAGATTGTGGCTTACAAACTGGCAAACAGTATTACTGCTTAACAAGATAGGGTTAATAAATGCTACTTTAGTCCTACTGGATAAATTTCTATAATCATGTTTTCATTTTTTAAAATTCTTCCCGTATCTCTTCACTAATTGATGTTAAAGTTATGATTTGTCATTGTTTATATTATTCTTTGGGATTCTTTAAAAAGTGATTTACAACTGTGAGATTGGCAGCTGACATCACCGACCCAAGTAAATTTTTAAAAAGTAACTTGTTCGTTATCTGAAATATTTTCTTGGAGCATATCCTGTAAATATATTACTATTTAAATGAAACGAACGAATCGTTATGTGTTTTTAAAACAAAGCATTTTTTTTAGCTGTGTTTTTCCTAAATTTGTAGTGAGTGCTCGTCTTGCTTTGACCCCCTGCTGAGGGTATCGGTTACGCTTAAACCGCGTTTAAAGAGTTTGGAAAGGCCTCTTTGAAAGAGAATATAGAAGCAGGGGAAACGAAAAGGACTTACGGCGCGTCATGAGCCGGGCCGACGGTGGCGCCAACGAGATCCATATCTTGGTCCGCGGAGTGGGTCCTGTCTCCCCTCTTTGTGTCCCTATGGGCCTGAGGCTCATTCTCTCGAGGCGTCTGGGAGAGGGCAGACGGGAAGAAACACGGGGTGGAGGAATAAGAGAGGGCTCATCAGAGATAACATCTAATTCCAAATCAGCCGTTCGTGTAGGCTTCCATGTAGCTTGACTGTATTCTTCCAGCTTGCAAAGTGTTGTCGTTGCTTCGTGTGTAGGAAAGCGGGCCCCTTTTTTGTCCACACATACACACTTTACGATATATGTATGCTACTAATGTAAGAGGTCTAAATGTCGAGGATACGCGAATTGGAGAATCGTTAAGCTTGTCACGTCAATCGATATGCTACGATGAGCCTTGAGGATATATCTCCAGTGACTATTGGGTTCTAGAGAGGGTTCTTATCCTAAACAAAGTAAAGATTATCATCCCGTAGTCTTTGCGCTATATAGATCAAATTATTTTTTAAATATTAAAGTTGTAAATGAATATTTCGTTTTTTGTCGTAATAAAACTCTGTTTTGTTTGATTGACTTACTGTTTTTATTCGAGATATATTTTTTCCTTTTTTGTTGCTGTAGTTGTATATCTTTATTTTTTTTATATACATTTGTAATTCGTCGAAGGAACCGTGAAAGAGAGGTACGCCGACCACACAAAAGACGAAAGCGAGACTAAAATCGAGCATTTGTATTCCGCGAGGATTTTTCAACGACGGCAGGACAGTTTTCTCATTTCGCTTATGGCTGACTCTCAACTCTTTCTCGTTTTTACATATATGTAGAAGAGGACATGAATTTAACAAAAGAGTAAAAAAGTTTAAGATAGAGGTAATTGATAGCCCTTAAATATTATTCACATTTGAAATTTGTCTACAAGAGAAAATTTTTATTTTTTTTTATCAAAAATAACGTTTCGAATCCTTTTGCTGATAGATGAAATTTAATATCGTTCATCCTTACTTGTCATTTAAAATTATACTATACTTTATATAAATAGTTTTTAAAAAATAAGTATTATTATTATTATTTTCTATTTTTTTAAAAAACCCGGACAGTCAATCGTTATAATCATGTTTACATAAGATTTTTCCCACGCGAATTATAATATCTATTCTAAAATAAGATAGTTGATTTTGAAAATTAAGAAGCAGTTTTGCCTGCCGTCTTCTCAGACAGGTTCACGCTAAATGGCGGTCAGCCGAGGTATGTCGCGCGCCACGGGGCGTCACAGCAAAAGCGCCGACACTACTATATGTTTCTCACTCGGATTAATGTATCCGAATCCACAGGAAAGCATTTCGCTCTCTCTTTCTCTCTCTCTTGATTTCTTTACCCTTTTTGCCTTATCCGTCTACGGTATGTGCCGCGTGATATTCCAAATGGCGTCACCCGTTATGTTACCCCGGGGACTATCTACACACTATACACACTAAGTCGCTAGCATAAGAGCGGCCTCACTCTTTCGACGATTATTATCGCGATTTTCGTGAGAGCCTGGGGATTCTCCACGAAATCGTCTTGAAATCGAAACCGTCTGTGACTTTATGTCGTTTTTTTCAGCCACGCGAAAAGATCACGTCTTTGAGATGCTTTTATTTACTTTATTTATTTATTTTTTTTATGTATTTTATACAATTAATTATGTATCTTGCGGTCGTATCTGACAGGCCTATTGAAAGGTGAAGATATTTATTTCTCCATTTTCATTAAATCAATCAGCAAATTTATTTCAATTATTTATCTACATAAAAGATGAGAGAAAGCTATAATATAGACTCTACACATCACATTTTTATATCGTGAAATCTATGTTCGGCTGTTTCTTCCTATATTTGCTTGTTTCTCAAAATTATTTACAAATTGTTTCCTACTGGGCGGTAAAAAAATCGCTTCCGATATTATGGGAGAATTATTTATGCTCTATACTATAGTAGCCCGAATGCAGTAATGAGGAACCGAAGGCGCCTTGTTACATCCTAAAAACCTTCCATTAGTCCAGTATAAATATCTTTGTTTTCTTTTTCTTATTCGTTTATTCTCTACTACTGTCTCTTCATCCTTATAGAATAGCTATTCTTTGTAAAACATATGGTTAGCCGAAATCTTTTCGTTCCATTACCATAACGCTTTACTCCACCTGCTTCTTCAGATCGAAAAAAACAAGACAAGTTAAAAATTAACGTTTGTAACTTATTGTCTTTTTCAGAAATAAATTGAGTTCTTGTTAAATATAAATAATTTTTAATGTATTTCAATCCCAAGTCTGTATAGTTATAATATACATATATATTCTCCTGATAAATATCACTCTTCGAAGTACTGCTCAAAACTTTACAATGTTGTCAAAATAATGTGCACATTATACAAATTTTTTTTACAACTATTCGATTATATTATAAACAATGAATGTCTCGATACATATGATCGTACATGGAGAAATTATGGTCGTTTGAAATGCTATAGTATTATCGCAAAGATTGTGTTGGTCATCAGCAGAAATTGAAATAAACCAATTGCAAAATTACTACACCGAAAAAAAAGATTTCTTGGCGTAATAAATTTTTACTTATTCTAAGAAATTTTTTACATTATGAATTGAAAACAACAATTTTTTGGGGCGAAAAAAATTACTGGCGCCAAACAATATTTTTTACTAGTCCTAGGAAAATTTTGGTTTTCATTTCATAATAAAAAATTTTCTTGTGCCAAGAAATATCTTTTCTGTATGTGCCAAGAAAAATTGACGACGTCTATATCACAAACTAGTGTAACCATTGGAAATTTCAATATGGTCAGTCATTTTTGCATGTGTTTATTTCAATTTCCGTCAGTTGGCTAATATGGTTCGGCTTTACTATGAAACCATAACATTTCGAACGATATTAATTTTTCCGTACACGGTAAGAAATGCATAGCGTTCAACACTATGCTGGTATGGTCTCAAGACAGATACTAAAAAATAGTATGTGAAATATTCCAAGACAGTATTGTAACGAGTCCCAGAAGTATGGCGTTATTTACTATACTGTATAGTACTGGAGCTATTGCATTGCATACACATATACATAGCAGGCACGGTGAAACAGCATGGTCCTGAGACCCGTACTATAATACCGAAGGAGCAATGCTACTAGTTTTTCCCGCCATAATTTTTGGCGTGTCAATCAATGTATACTATCGTATTACCGCCAAAACTATATAGATGTCGTTACACTAGGCTTATCTGCCAGAAGCATTGTCAATAGGGCAATGCAGTATGGGCCTGACGGCCATACTGACATTGCGGCGTCTGCGACAACTATCGCCAATGTTACTATTCCCGCAATGATCGAATTATCTATGCATACAATTTTACAACGTATAAAAATCTTCGATACCATACAGTATGGCATTCACGCCCATACTGGCATAGTGATATCCACAAAATAGTTCTTATCGTGTAATTAATAATTTTTGTGTGCTCTATTGGTATCTATAAAATAATTTATTATGACAAAGAGAAAAAAACAGCAACCATCGCTGTGCAAAATAGTGATTGAGTCAATATAATAAATATGTTAGTAAAACATGCTTTAATTGTTCGCCCAAACACGTTCAGTGTCTAGATTACTGTTACACGCAACAATGGTTATTGTTTTTTTTTCTCCGTGTATATTCCTCTTATTTTTCGCCTACACTGTAATGTAATAAAAAAAGGTCACATGGGTCAATCATATGAGTAGGTATATCTACAGAACCATATTTTGACCGTAGATTTAAGGCTAAAGATTAGTATGTGGAATATACTATAAAATGGTTCTATAAAAATTCAGTATATTCTTTCGTCACGTGAATCTTCTCCTCTATATATTTTCCAATCTCATATATATTTTCATAAATATACGTTGATATTAATACACCGTCACAAATTTCAAAAGATAGTAGTGGGACACTTTATCGTCCGATATGCATGCTAGATTCTCTGAGGGTGAAACGGGAGAAATGCCATGATGAGTCGTGTAGTACAACTCCAGAGATACATATATGTGTACATATATATTCATATGCTACATGTGTAGAGATAAACTGTGTGTCATATAGTAGCATATATAGGGAAGAAAGTCTGTATATCTAGTAGCTTGTTACTAGTGACATTATATCTAAAAGTCGATTGCACTACTCGTTCTTGAGGTCAAGCGTCCCCCTAAATTTGATGATGAAAAAAAACCCCAGCGAATCGAATGTGACGGACTGCGGGCAATATTGCGCATTCCTATCTCTCCACAAATTTGGTAAGCGGCACGAATGTCTACTGGGACCATTATTCTTTTCTCTTTTTTCTCTTATATTATTCTCTATGGTCACGCATTCCCTACTATTTATCGCACTATTTTATTTTTTCATATCTATCTTATTCATCAAACAAATAAGAGACTTATATATAGATACCCAAGATATAAATAACGTTTACAAAACATATATGAAGGGGCACATAAATCCATATATTAATTATAAGTAATTATGAATTTTGAGTTAATTGTTTAAACAAGATCAATCATTAAAATAAATTTACAAAGTGTAATTTAAAGGTAAAATAAAAATAAAAAAAGTAATAATGAGGAAGCAATAAAGCCGAGTGAAAGAGGCATCAGAAAGATCTCATCGAGGTAGGTGGCGCCACGCCATGACCAATAACGAATGTTAGTTGAATGTTGCCTCAAGAAGAGGCCTGAGGATAAAACTCGACTCTCTTCTTGGGGCCCGTCATCACGCGAGCAAGCTCTGATTTACTGCTAGTTTACTCACCCACGAAGCGTCCGTCTAATTGCAGGGTTCGTGTGCCTCGGAAGAAAATATTTCCTTTTCTTTTGACTTCGTCCCTTCTTATCTTTTATTACAATTACTTATTTACTTTACCCATATCCTTTTCAATCTTTTTGCTTTAAACAAAATTGTTTCCACGATCAATTCTTTTTTTTATTTTTCTTCATTATTTTTATTCGTATTATTTATTGTAAGATAAATAATGTGCTTTAAATTGTCTTACTAGGTAAAGAAGAACGTAAACTTTTCGAATATACATATATACATACTAGTCTTCTGGTTGGAGTATGAATCTTGGTAGGTAGTAGCGTAGGCGTACAGCGAATCATACACATCTCTTTATCTTCTATCTTTTTTTTTCCTCCAAGTTGATGATTATGCTGTCGACACTCTCGGTCCTGAGGGCGAAGAGGAGTGAAGAATATATGAAATAAGAAGACAGTAAGGGAAGTTGACGCAATACATTTACATTTCACATACGGTGTCCGCCATTGCACCAAGTCACTGTCGTCGTATCATCTTTCTCGCTCGTTTACTCTCTACTGCATTCGTCGTCGTCGCAGCAGTTCACCACCTCTGCTGTTGTTATGTTGCTTATACTCGTTGGCGGCGTTAAAATCATTTGTGCGCGTACATACACGGGTCATACACAGGTATTGAGTCTCGGGTAAGGGGCGTGGCGGAGCTCCCTGGTGGTCCAACACTGGCGTAGCATTTCATAATCTTCATAATTTATTATACCAATCACATTATCATTATCTATATTTTTTTAAAATTCGTTTGCTCATATCTTAATTAATATTATCAATTTATTTTACTATTGATTATTTTTTATTAAACAACACTGCGTTGGTTATTATTCCTTGTAAAATAAATTTACATCCAGACAAAGAAATATGATAAAAAGCGATACTCTTGTTTATAAATGAATAAGATGTTGAGAGACTGCAGCGATAGGATTTTCTGAGTGATTACGCCACTGGCGAGATATAACTATCGCGTAACGAGCCTACTCGCGCACTCGCTTGTTCTTGTTCTTGTTCTTATTGTTCTTCTTCTTCTTCTTCTTCTTCTTCCTACGTCCATCGTCTTGGCATGCTGGAACGTCTGGTCACGAACGTCGGACCTCACATCATCACGAGAAATGTTCACTGGATCTTCTACCATGAGCCTTCTCGTTTCTCTTGTGTATATTTCTTGATACTATATACACAGTATACAGTTGATGCTTCTGGCTTGGTTGCAATCGTTGCAATGCTCGCACGCGTTCTTCTGTCTCTCGACTACTACCAATTTAGTCGATGCGTCTTCATACCTTTTCGTGTCGTGTGTTGTTCGCCACAGCCAGAACCGCGACGAATTCATTATTGACGATCTTTATCACGTACCTTTACTTTACTTATTAATCTGCATTAAATCAATGACTTTTAATTATATATGATTATCGTATTGACATATATATTTTTTTTCTCTGTAGTAATTATTGATAATATTTTAAAAGTATAAATATATCAGTAGAATTATATTCTAAGAAAATATTCGATGACACAAAGAAAAATCTTATAATAATTCTATGGAGTTTATTACCCGCGCTTTGATTTCGTTTACGAGATGATTAACTTGTTTGTTTTGTTGATGTTTCTATAGGAAATATATATAAATATATATATTGATGTTAAAAGCAAGCAGGTTAATCTCAATAAACTCAGAGAACTCGAAAAGAGACAGCGAGCAGTAGGACGTTATTCTTGTTCAAATGAACCCTCAGAATTACCTGATAAATGCTACTTTAAAAACCACAAAATTGCTGTGGCAATCTCGCGCTCTAACGAGAAAGAAGAATCAAGAACAATTCCAGATCATCGTGGGTGACCTGAAGTTAAAGCTATACAATAACTATGCATTTATTGTGTTATTATTTTTTATTTTTTAAATCAAATTGTCGGTTATTATTAATCAACAATAACAATAAAAATCATATTCTCTTAACATATATATATGTCACAATATAAGATATATGTAATGTGTTTTTCGCTAGTCCATTTTTATTATTCGTGATCATAAGTCGAGTATATACAGAGTGCGTGCAATGTCTCATCTATATACATACATATATATATACCCAATGTCTCGCGTATATAAATCGACTTGAGTTTATACAGAGAGGACTCGAAGTAGCGGTTTCTCCATATATACCTGACTCCATATATACTTTGATCTCTCTTCTTCTGGTAGTATAGTGACTTTAACAAGCAGATAGCGTGCCAGACAACGATACGCGGGTATATCGGTTGTAAATCGTTTAGAGGATGCAATCTGTGGCAATGGATGTTCATACGGAAGCACCCAAAGCAAACGAATGAGACGAGTTCCTGCTGTTGCTCCTGCAGCCTCACGAAATTGGATTGCCTCACGCCCTCCTTTTGGGATCCTTCAATTGCGGTCATTCGAAGAAGTGTTCCCCGAGCTATTAAAGATCAGACAGGGCTTGTTAGCTTTATCGTATCATCTCAGCATTTTTTACCTATAACAAAAAATTTTACTATAATAGTTAATATAAAGCTATTTATAGGCTAATATACTTCATTTTATTTGTATTATTTACTTTATAGTGAGGGTTTAATTATAAAACCACTTAATACATATATACATAGGGTAACTGTGTATAGGAAATTATAATAACGTTGATAGTCTTTTTTTTCTTGGAATATTCTATTTTTAAAAAATTTTTTATTAGAAAATATAATAAAAGCTATAAAAGAGTCAAATAGACTATTCACTGAGTGTAAAAATTGAGTGAGACCCACTGTGTTAATTTCACTTGAAAAATCGTAAAATGCAAATGAATGATCTGGGGTCGGGTCGATTGGCAAATTGCGAAAGAAGGCTGGCCCGTGAGACGGGCGTGCAGGCGCCCAAGGTGGTCGGGTAATTTCGTCGCCGCCAAAACGAGCAGCTCAATGTGGATAGTGTGCCTTTAAGAGAAGTCAAGACACGATGAGGCATGCGAGAAAACGAAGATGATCAACGTGAACGTAAATAAGGAGAAAGAGAAAGAGTGATAAAGTAAGATAGATATATACGTATATAGATATATATATACTGGAAGAAATAAGGCGCACTCCTGAGGTTTGGCCATTGAGAAAGAAGTTTTTGGCTGCGGGATATAAAAATGTGTTGATTATACGTTACGTCCAAGCGGAGGAATCGGCGCTCTCCGTCCGTGGTGGCCCGGGGTGTCGTTAAGAAAACACACGATGCGTCTTTTTCTTTCTCTTCTCAACTCTTTTACAGCTTTTATTTATTATCCTTGTCTTTTTCTTGTTCTTAATCTTGTGTTTTCATCCTTCTTGCAACTAGTGATCACTCATCAGGACAACGTTGACGAGACTCTGGCATTAGCAGTTAGGTCGTTAAATGGTGACGACGAGTTTTATAATCTCAAGCCACTTCCGTTTACATCCTTGAATCCAACTCGAGCTCTGTGATAACAAAAGAGATGATTGAATTGTTCTGCAAATTGTTTTCTTTTATTATATTTTTAGTTATTTATTATTATTACTTTTTTTAAAGCTTTAAACCGAGACTTTCATAATTACTTTATTAAGGTTATACATATAATCCATAAAAAAGGTACTATATAAACCTGTAAAAAATTAACTCCGGATTTTTATGAATGATTAATACAATAATGTAAAAGGATGTATCATAATTACGTAATAAATAAAAAAAAAAAAATTATTTGTACATTTTTTGAATTAATTTATTGGTAGAAGAAAGGGCTTATATTTATTTTTTATTATAATATTATTTTTTCTCAAAAGTGTCTGTATATTGAAAAATAAAAAAAAAAAACTTGTATTTAAATATGTATAAAATCTAATTTCTATGCATAACAACATTAAAACACGAAGACGGATGTGTGAGGTAGCAATCAAGTGAATGAATATCCGACGCTTTTACATCTTGTAATTGACATGAAAAAGTGAATACATATATTATAAATGTGTGCGAGGAATCGCTTGATAGTAATCGCAATGGTTAAATAAATACCTGTATAATTAGCATACCCAATATTAATTGCACGCAAAACGTCAATGTGAATTAAAGAAACTAATCAAATTAACTATACATATATCATACTCGTGCATAATATATGTTTATTATTATATATATATGAATATGAATATATATGAGGTAAGCGGATGTGCCGTGAACGATTATGTTTCCATTCTGATTATACACTGAGAGAACAATTTATTTGAGCCAACTACATGTATTTATTTGACTGAATAAAATCATTTATTTCATTCAAATATATATTTGTTTATAGTTAATAAATCTTAGTTGAAAAAAATTCCACTGCGACTGGTGGCGCTATCAAATACAGATTTGTTAACTATAAACAAATCATTATTTCATCCAAATGAACCATATCTTTGTCTCAAATAGAAACTAACTGGGTCCATTCAAATATGGGATTTATTTGCCTGAAACAAATCTCATTTGGCTCAAATAAATTGTTCTCTCAGTGTAATAATCAGAATAAAAAATCTGGAGAACGGTTTACTTTGCAGGACAACCTCAAAACTTTCCACTGATTTCGAGCTCGCAAGGTAAAGTTAATTTTTGAGCTCGTCGAGCTCAAAAGAAGCTTATAAATTATATGCGCAAGAAACATAAAAAAATTTGTTTTTCAATTGTTATAATTTGTAAACTCTATTCCCATACAAAAAAAAGAAGAATCGGCCCATTGTTGGGTCGTGAATGGCTGCCAATTTTCAAGCATCGGCTGAAGATCGGCTAAATGTCGGATGAAACGATATGCCAAGCATGGCAGTCGCAAGCATTGGCTAATCGTGGCAATCAATCATCGGCCAAAGCTTGGTACACAGAGAAAAAAAACAGTAACCATTGCTGCGCAGAACAGTAATCCAGTCAATGAGCGTGTTTGAGCGAAAAATTAGGTATAGTAAAAGCATATCTTACTATAGTTTTATTTATTCAATTGACTGGATTACTGTCCAGCGCAGTAATGGTTACTGTTCTTTTTTCTCCATGTATCAAGAGCACTTGATCAAACCGTTGACCAACGAGCGGCGGTTAATTGTGTGCCTTTTTTATAAGCAAAAACGCGGCTGCCAATGATTCACCATGCACGGGCCAGTATATTTAGCCATTTATTGGCCAATCATTCCAAACCAGACATTGGCCGATCTATGGGAAAACTTCGAAGCTCGGCGACTTTGTATGGGTACCCGGCTGATTGACTTAAAAATCTAATCAGTTCTAAGTCTTGATAAGTCCTTTCGATTTCTACCGAGTACGCGCGCTTGAATAGGTTGATTCGTTCCAACGATATCGTCGGACAAAGAAAGTTTACATATACACACGAACGTCCATCTAAAAATGGTCAGAATCGCTTCCTAGGATCTCAAAACGTCGAGATTTGAAGATGACTTGATTTTCGAAAATCAGACCGAAACCAATAACTTCCCTTTTTTTGAAAATTTTAAATTTTCATAGAGAGAAGTTAAAAACAAAGTGATAAAGAAAACAATATCGAGCTTAACTTATGTGATAATAATTGCAATAATATTAACATCTAAAATAGTGTCTACGTTGATGCGACAACGAGTATCACTTTGTCCACCCAGTTGAAGTCATAATGAGATTAATGAATCAAGAGGTAAAAGCAGTGAGAAAAAAAGAGAATTGGATGATGAGTTAAGGTGGATGATAACTGATGAGGGTGGGAGGCGCCTGGGGCCCGGATGTTGCCTCCGTACGCTGTCCGTCTGCGTGATGCTTTTGGCTCGGATGAAGATTAAAAATAAATAAAAGGCAATAAGTGTGGGGCCCCGTGCGAGACCCGTCATTACGCGAGGCGGGCCCACCTTGTTAGCCCACGGTGAGTCCTCACGATCGTTCTCCTCCTTTCCTTAGCTCGCTCTCATCCCTCGACCTTACTTTTCAGCATCCACAGACCTTTCTGTATATATGTATATATATATGTATACTTATTCAGGATGTTGTATCTTCTGGAGTGAGCTAGCGCCTGCACCGTTAAAATTACCGAAAATTCGAAGAATCCCATTCTCCATGTGTATATAGTGTCCTCAAGCGGGTCTTCTCTCACGTAGGATGGTGTCCATGCGTGATTCCGGCTTTGCACCTGACCTGGAACAGTGAATTAATGCCTCAGTCAGTCATAAATATTGAGACTAATGAGACGTTCCAGTCAGATTAAGTTGTGAAGGTCTCTTGTAGACACATTATATGTCTACAAATTCTGCAGTAATTATTTTGTCAAATTACCATGACGTCTATTTATATTATATATAAACTATAGACTGTGAGGGAATATAGGTGAAGCGTGATCTACAGCAGGCTATTTAAAATAAATTATTTGATTAAGGAAGATGATGAGAACAGGTTCTGATGCTGATAATGTGATAATATAAACTGCATCATACTTTGAAGTCGTGATAATTCAGTGAAACTTTATTTAAATTTTTTTGTCAAACAACAGATGATCGAGATAGTTGATTATAATCGAGGTTAAACAGTAATTGTATATGTATATATATGTATACATGATAACGAGAATATTAAAAAAGGAAATAGCGTAGGAGTCTTCTGCTAGCATCGAGTATTGACTAATGATGAATAATTGAACAAAGCAGCCGCAAATTGGACCACCGCGTAAGAGGTCATTTGGGTCACTGAGCACTAATCGTCGTCACTATTATTTGCATCTGCCGATATTATGTATATAAGAGATGTGATGTCTTGTATATATCGTGAGAGGATAATATCGGCATGCATCAATGCGTGATGTGTATGTGCTTGCTATATATATATCAGATAATAAATGAACGATGAGCAATGTTTTTCTCAAGGGAAGTTGGAGTATATATATAAATATATGTTACAGAAATAGAGCAGTATAGATCTATTTATAATCATTGAGTTTATTGCTTAGATAATTATTAATTTGTCTGGCTTTATATATATTTATAAATTTATACCATAGGTTGTTTATAAATTAGTCTATAGTTATTTAATTATATATGAGTAAGTAAAGATTTTTGAAAAAGGATGTTAAATTTATAAAAATAATTATAGTAATAATATTTAAAAAATATACTGACATTTATGGGCATTGACAGAATTCAAGATGTTGTACTGAGATTTCTGTAGATGAGTACGAAAGTTTCAGGTCTAATTACAGTAATGAGGCAAAAAGATGAGAGCGCGTAGCTAATGGTAGTACGTCATGGCGAACTTTAGTCAGAAAAGTCTAAGTAGCTCTTTCAGTTTAAAAGTTATTTTTGATCAGATAAGATAAAATATACCACTTGCCTTTTGGCTCTTTCGTCAATTTAAATGTCAAAAAAAAAAAGAAAAGAGGAAAAGGTTTAAAAAGTCGTAAAGATATATATTAGAAAATTGAAAATATATATTAGAAGGTTTTAAAAAAAGTTTTTGTAAGCATTAAAAATTTTTAATCGTTGCTGTAGAATCTTTTGGAAATAATATATCATTAAATGTCTAACAGTATTTTCTAGTTACACAGTCCTAAAGGTAAATAGTAGCTAAGGATAATTTTGTCGTTTTGGCATCCGTGACGCGCAGGTCTGACGCCACAGGCGACCTTTGTCCGTCACTCAAAACGATACTTCACTGATCTAACTGTCAGATATGATGATCTATAACACGCGGCTTGCAGCTATATGTATACCTATTTCATTTACTCGCGTTGCCATCGAGCACGAAAACTGTCGAGTCCCAAAGTGTCGTTTCGATACGAGTCTACGATTATATTAATAACACGACTGAAAACGATAAGAGTTAAGCGTTAAAAATATCCATACCTGTTAATTTTTTTATTTTTGTTAAAAACATATATTTAAGACTAAAACTAAATTAGCTGATTTAAATAAATAATAACTTCATTACTTTTATCAGTTGTTTGAGCTCACGATTCTATGATTTTTAAACAACGTTAACGTAAAATATGTAATTTGAAATGTTTACAGTAAACTTCAGATATTTTACACATGTACACGGAGAAATTATTCTCGTTTGAAATTCTATGGCGTTATGGTAAAACTGGACCATGTTGACCACCCACAGAAATTGAAATAAACACATGCAAAAATTACTGTGGCCATATAGTAAAATTTACAATGATTACAGTAATTTGTGATACAATCCTTGTCTACTTTTTCTAAGGCCATAGTAATTTTTGCATGTGTTCACGCAAAAAAGAGCAGTTGAAAAATTACAGTTTCTACTGTAAATCAGGCTTTCCGGGTAAAAATCTGTAAACATTAAAGTTCAAACTGTAATTTTAGAAATTTGTTGTAGCAATAAAATTAATACAATTTTAAGCAGCAAATTTTACAGTTTAAATCGACAATATCGAGTTTGAAACTGTAATATTTGTTATTTCTGTAAAATTTACTGATAAAAAATGTAATTTCTACAGTTTCAGACTCGGAGCGCTATAGTACTAATTAATACTATACGAAACTGTAATTTTTCAACTGCTCTTTTTTCCGTGTTTATTTCAATTTCCGTCAGTTAGTCAACATGGTCTAGGGTCCAGCTTTATTATGACACCACACCATTTCGAACGAAAATTATTTTTCTGTGTAACTTTTATAGCTTTGATCAGAATAATTAATAATCAACAGAACAAATATTTTCATTTATAAATAAACTAATAGCTTGGAATAAAAAAAATTTTATTCAATATTTTAAGAAAAATACTTATGTGGGTGTCACATTACGTGCGGCAACGAGATTTAGCAACAATCTTATTGTGTACAAATACACATTTTTAATTATTATTTTTTTGTTCATGTATTAGGATGATCCCTGTTGCCGACATAAATATCTTAACAGCATTCAGATCCCTATCAAACATTTTATTACATTTATTAGGGCAATGAACACCACGAGTTTTTTGGATTGTAAGCGACTTTATCCATTGAATTTGAGATAGTGAAAAAAAGCCTATGAAGTCCTGTGTCCGCCGGCGAATTCAATTCTAAACCTAGACTTTCCTTGGATTTTTTGGATAAGCGAATTGTGCTCTCTAAAAATAAATTAGTGAAATTCACTGTGAATCAGTGGATAGTCTCTAATATTTCTATAGCCAAAAGTATACCACTAATTCAACCAGTGGTATTATTATAGCTAGTTCCTACACTGAGAAAATTAAATGATTGGAATTATCATCTAGTGATGGTAAAATTTTTACTATCAATCTGATAGTAATGAATATCATCTAGATGATTGTGTAAATCATCTAGATTGTAATGGTTACCATCTGGATGATAAGTATTACGATCATGGATGTTAACTCGAGTTAATTAGGATTATTATCCTAAATAGTTATATTTATAATTTCTGATGGTAACTGGTACCATCAGAAATTATAATAATTACTATCAAAGATAATTAGAATAACAATTAATTCGAATATAATGAAACCATCATTTTACAGGGGTAAAAAAATACTAAATGTTAATAGGGGAGCCTGGGTTACGAAGGACCCTTTCAAAAATTAAGTAAAAAAGTTTTATTTTCATTTTCCGTCAAGTTATGACCTCTATATTGTTTTTATCATATTTTTAGGCCAATATGT
Organism: Microplitis manilae; assembly: GCA_030273425.1. Lineage (NCBI taxonomy): Eukaryota > Metazoa > Arthropoda > Insecta > Hymenoptera > Braconidae > Microplitis > Microplitis manilae. The sequence goes on from CP092722.1 coordinate 7,921,263, forward strand.
GATATGTGGGGTAAAATGGATCACTAAAATAATTTTTTTTCGTTTTCCGTCAAAATCTGACCTCTATAATGTTTCTATTATATTTCAGGTCAATATGTGATATGTGGGGCAAAATGAACCTCTCGAAAAACAAAATTGTAACGAAAAAATTATTTTTTTTTATTTTCCGCCTAGTTAATTTTTTCGTTACAATTTTTTTTGTGTGGCCCATTTTGCCCCATCCTTCCGCCTCAAACACTTTTCACGTTAAAAATTTTGGGCGGCCCATTTTGCCCCCAAATATTTCGAGGCATCCAAAATTTCAGGGGGCCCATTTTGCCCTCCCTTCCCCTACTTTAAATTTATTGAATTTTCGATCAATTTTTTCATAATAATAATTACCATCCCTGATAGTAACTGTAATCATCCTGATGGTAACTGTAATCATTCTGATGGTAATTGTTATCATCCAATGATTGTTAATCTTATTAATAAAAATTATAACTCTAACTATCTTTGCATTTAAAATCGTTCTTATCATCCTAGATGATAGGGGCTAAAAATTTAGGATAATAAACACAATCATTTAATTTTCTCAGTGTAGTATATATTCACTAATTCGTAGTCATACCCTTGATCGTATATGAATCGTTTATTTGAGAAACCCCATAAGTCAGAAATAGTAAATGTTCCGGGAGAAGCAAAAAACATTTTTCTGAGATACGTTAGCATAAAAATCATAAACCAATAATGAATAATAGTAATGTTAGCACCCCTAAAAAAGATTTGACGATTCAAAATTTTATTGTTAATTACTACGATTAATAACAATGATTTAAAGTTGATGGACTTATGGGGTTTCTCAACAAAACGGAAAAAATAGTAAAAAATTCGTTCATTTTTCAATTTTTCTCCGTCAATTATTTATTATATTTATAAAATGAAGTACAAAATGTATATTGGAACTATAATATACGTAAATTATAATAATAATCATTAATTTTTTTAGGCGCCAATTTCAATTCAAAATTATTTTTTGTTCATAAAAAATATTTTTCTGTGAAAAAACAAAAAGAAAATAATTTCTGTTAATCTAAAATTTCATGTTTATTTGAGAAACCCCATTAGTCATTGACTTATGGGGTTTCTCAACTAAACGAGATATTTATCACCCACGTGGTTGAACTTTAAACGCTGATTTGATGCATATTTTGATTAATTTCAATGGAGGGATATACAAAGAACACAAAAATGCAAAAAACCCAATTTCGTAAAAATGATGACTTGTGGGGTTTCTCAAATCAACAATTCATATGTTTTTAGCCCTTAAGTGCGAGAACTACGACGCGATCCTCGAAAAGACGTGTCAGTCCTTTATTGTAGAGGATTTATTTTTGATATCTGTGGGAATAATTATTAAATCGTCTTACTGCGACTAATTTTTATTTTATTCGTCGTCTAGGAATTTTGTAATATTTTATTGACTGAATTTTTCTCATTTCATAAAATATCACTTTAGATTTTATTAATGGTTTATTTTTTTTTTTAATTACACGAAAAAACTGAAACGTAAAAACACCGGAATTGTAAAAATTTCATTATTTTATTGTAAGTAGTAGGGAAAACCTGAATTTATATTTATGCATACTCAAACTTATGACAAAAAAAAATTTCCTTAAAGTAAAAAAAGTACATGTGGATTTTTTTTATTTTAAGGAAAATTTTTTTTGTCATAAAAGCGTGAGTATATAATAAAATAAGCGCATGTGTAAAAGTGACTCATCCAGATTTTTTTACAGACGATAATTTTTATTTTCTACGACGAATATATATAAGCGTAAAATATTCAAGTACTATATATTTCTTTACGTGTTACAATCATATATGTGTTAACTAACATTATTTATAGTAATAATTATATATCCTCTTATAAATAATTAAATATTTATATAATTGATTTTACGTACTGTTATTATTGAAATCATTTTTATGACTATTTTATAATTATTACTAAACACGTAGTTACAAACATAAAATTCCATCAATTAAAAAAATCAAAACGAGAAGAGCTTAGCTTTAAATATACTTCAGTCTGATATCACAGTTCGTAAGCGTCAATACGTTCAAGATATTTTAAAATCGAAACTATAAACCTAAAGATTATTGTACACGATAAATTTTTCTAATAATCGGCAAGTTCTTTTGAAAAGCAAAATGAAAGTTTTTGTGAGCAGTGCTATTTTTTATGCAGCTGTTTTGCTTTGCATTATTTTTTATTCACTAACAATGGCTGTGGCAAAGCCTCAAGATGTCGTACATCAGTTTTTGAGAATTGGCTGAAAATTCAATTATTGAATAAGATGTGATACTTATGGAAAAATATCATCAATATACTTGGAAGACCAATATAAATTCAAAATAATAATCACGTTATCAATATGTGAACAAAAAAAACTTACATAATATATGTCACTATTTTTAATATTATTATACTGATTAATCATTTAATCATGTAATCAAAAGGCAAAAGTAAAATTTTATCAAATAAATTATTTTTCCCAAAAAAAAAAATTTTTGTAATATCCGACTCCGTCGCCATACTGAATTTCAATCATTTGTTTTCGTCTTATATCTTCTTGTCCTTTATTGGATTGTATTCCCTTAGTTTATATAATTTATCTTGACTCTCTAAAAATAAATCAGTGAAATTCACTGCGAATTAGTGAATATTCACTGGAAACTAGCTATAAGTATACCACTGGTTGAATTAGTGGTATACTTATAGCTGTATAGAAATAATGACTATCCACTGATTTGCGAGAATTTCACTAATTCATTTTTAGAGAGGACGCAGCACAGAATTTCTGTCAATAAACAGATTTTTATTATACATATTTCTTAGTTTATTTCTTGTCAACTCTATTTTGCTCAGCTCTTTTGGTGTTGGATTTATCAATATGTCAGTGTTTATTGTTCGGCATTCTCTTCTTTGTTAATACATGCTCTAAAAATTAATTAGTGAAATTTACTGCGAATTAGGGAATATGCACTAGAAAACAGCTATAAGTACACCACTGCGGTTGAATTAGTGATATACACAGAAAAAAAGGATTTCTTGACGCAAAAAATTTTTTCTTGTTCTAAGAAAACTTTTACTTGACCCAATAAATTTTTTGTATTTTAAAGTGAAAACAAAAATTTTCTTGGGGTGAGAAAATATTTTCTTGGAACAAGAAAAAAATCTTTTAGGGGATAAAAAAATTCTTGAGCCAAGAAAAATTTTTGTCTTCAATTCATAATACAAAATAATTCTTGCGCCAAGAAATTCTTTTTTTCTGTGTACTTATAGCTAGAGAAATAGTGACTATCCACTGATTCGCATTGAATATTTCACTAATTCACTTTTAGCTTTTGATGAAAATATAAACTTGTCAAATTTTTGATATGTTAAGCAACGATTCTTATCATAAATAACGCATTCTCGACGATAAGTAAAATTTTGCAGGATTTTCATCTTGTCGTTTCTTTTTAAAATTCTCGATCTCTTCCTTTTTTATCAACTGTTTTTTTGACGGTATCGGCAACAAATTTAATTTTCACTGCGGACAAAGCCGTCGTCACGCCCTTATGTCATATCTTATATAAGGGAGGGATATCTGAGACAGCAGGTGTAATAGGTACACGATTCATTTGAGTATAGGTCTACTCAATCTACTCTACTGCTTCGATGGGAGCGAGGAGATTAGCCATATGATAGTTGTGTAACGCTCGAGAGTCATCGAATCTGTATACATATATACTATACTTCTATTATCATCGTCTTGCTTCCTCTTTCCTCGAGTCGATTCCCGCGGGTGCGGCATTAAGTCAAGTAAGTAATCTCTTAACCGTCACGCCATGGAACTCAGCCCGTTCGATAGATATATCATGATTGCTTTTTCATTCTTTGTATTTTATGTATATATATATAATCTCTTTCAATCTTCATCTCTCTCTTACACGGGTTTCCACCAGAGACTTTTTTTTTATCTATACACACTTTCTTGCCATTTACGATATTGAAACTAATCAAAGGTCTCATATTGAAAAGATAAAATAAAAGAATAAAAATTAAATAAATAACTGGCTGTGTATTGATGAAAAATTTTATTCGTTGAATTATTCCAGTGTCTTATAATATGCGGCTATATGCGTGATTTTTTATTTGCAATTTTAACGATTAGAGACCACCCAAACTGTCTAATCAAAAGTTTTGATCACTGCAAAAATATAGAAAATCGTGATAAAAATATGAATAGAATTTTTGAATATATTATATATTATCAGTTATTCATAGCTTCTTACACATTAATTATTGAAACAATAAAAACATGTATGGGAAACCCATTAGAAAATGAGGTGCCATTTTTGAGACAAGAAAGAAATTTTTTTTTGCTTAAAAATGCTTAGTTACGGTTTGTGGAAAAGAATAGAGGATGTTGGTCAGCCTGCATGAAAAGAAAATTCCACTAAAATTTATGATGTTAACATCGTAATCGTGGACAAGACTTTGTTAAAGTTACGATGTTGAATAGTAAAAAATATAACCTACATAATAAACTTTGAAATGAGACATTTAAAAATTGACGCCAATAAAAGTCTAGTCCACGATTACAATGTTAGTAAATTTTAGTGGAATTTTCTTTCCGTGTGGAAAGTATCGCCAATTTTATCTCACAGTCAGCTTTTTCCTATTAATAGGAATGAGAATTCGCAATAAATAATTCAAATTATAAAAATCTTGGAAAAAAAAAGTTTTTTTTATTGAAAGTTTGAATTTGGTCGCACTGCCCAGAATATATACCCCGTACTTTTCAACAAATCGTAAGTGAGCATTTTCTATCAAAAAAAATTTTTTTTTGTGTTACAAGTTGTGTCTTATTATGCTCCAGGTACCTGTCAAAAATATGGTGTCCCATTTACCCAGACTACTTCATATACATGAATTTTAAATTTGATCAATAACATAATAAAAGAGGGCCATTCGGCAACCAAAATGAAAGCAGATTTTTCATTATTTATGATTCCGCAAATGGAGGGTTTTTTTTTTTAAACTCCGGAACTCAAAGTGACGAAGTAAATTCGGATTTAAATAGAATTCGTATTCACTCCAGATTCACTCTCAATTTTTTATAGTGTATGGAGTTAAATTAATAAATAACAATTTCGGTCAATAAAATGTTTCTAAAAAAAAAAGAGAAAAAAAAAACATCTTTATCATCACGTATATCTTGATTTGGTTATTTTTATTATTTTGTTATAAAAGACAGACCTTGTGTCACTTTTACGTCAGTGAGTACTGAAAGACATTTTTAAAAAAAATATACTTAAATTTTGGAACACGCACCAGAATGAACGCGAGTGATATGGCGTTTAATACATCAACGTTTACCTGTAATTTATTTAGTTTTATTGCCGTTTTTAGTGTATCTCTCGAGCTGTATCCACATATCATTGGTAAATATACATATGTATATATTATACACTTATAATTTTGTAGTCCCGCAGCAGTCGGCTACCGATCAAACGCACGTCTCGTCTACGCTCTTGGCATTACGTAGATGTATTTTAGTCGAGAATCCTCGATCGCAAACGCGTGATCGGCATTAAGCCGATTGCCATATTGAATCCTCGTTTAAACTTGTACCATTTATATCTTCATAATCAAAATTCTTAATTTATCTGATAAAAAAATTGCATTTATAATTATATATTGCATATTTTTGTTATTATTTGTATATTGAATTAACAAATAATTATACATACTTGATAAATAATTTATTAATACATACTTAATTATATAAATTCAATTTAAATATCTTTAATATGCAATAAATGATGCTGCCAATAATTATATATTCAATAAAAAATACTTTTTTTTTATTTTTTATTTTTAAATATTATGGAAAAACGTGACGATGGACATTGCATTGATCAAATCATAAAAGATACACAACTTGTGTGGTCTGTTTTTTTTTATTTTGGACATTTTATTAAACTTTTTACCTGATGCTAAAAAAAACATATTCATTTATTTATGTTATTTATACAGCAAATGTTATTTGTTGAATGGGAATTTTTTTATTATCATCATGAGATATATTATGAGCATTGATAATGTATTTAAAGAGTTTTTATATATCTATATACATAAGCATGTAATGGACGATTCATATTTCTTGTCCCATGAGTAAGTCTTTTGGCGATGTATAGCTGCGGGTGCATCAAGTAGCGTTTACACACAGGCCGCACATCCGGCCTCTTCTCTGTACAGTACACTGGCTTTCGCGGATCCGATCGGACAGCGGACAATACGTCGCCTCATGTGTGCGGTTCCTTTTTCCTTTTCTCTTTATTTCTCTTCCTCATCTCTTTCTTTCTTAGATTATCGCCCTTAGACTCTGCATTGGGACAAACAGAAGTATATGATCCAACATAAAAGAGGCCGACAGTAGACAGCCACTTGCCTTCGTCGTCTTGGGTTTGAGTATTCATTATCCACTTTATGTATATATATATATATATGGGTATCGTTGTACTATATATTTTTTCTTTTCTTAAATTTATGTTCTCAGGTGCATCGTATTTATGTATTTATCGTTTATGCAAATTGTTCAATTGTATATTTTTATATATCATTAAATAATTATTTTGTTATGAATATCAAATTTTGTCAATAAATTGTCTCTTCATCCTTAATACAGTAAAGTATAGGGAAGATGGGGCACGACGGCCCACCTAAGCAAGTAATTATTTTTTGTGGCTTTTGACCACCGCCGAATAAAAAAAAAATTGTCATCAATTTTGAAAAAATTTAACATCATTATACAATCATTTTGATAAAAAAACTTTTTTTTCTTCAGAGGACAGGATAACTCACTACTAAAAATTACAAGAAAAAAAAAGAATAAAATATATTAAAATTTTTTGAGTAAAACATATTTTGTCACGGGCCACGATGATTTCTTTCCCAAAAAAATTTTTGTATAATAAAAAATAATTTTATTTGTTTTAGATTTGTCTTCCTTTTTGAATCCTTGATAAACTTAAAATCATGAAAAAATTTCCATTGAAAAAACTTCTTTATTTTTTTGTTTTTATTAAATTTTAGGGAGTGATCGTCTTGCCTCAGTTTCTCTTATGTAAAAACAAATTTTTTATCGATAAACATAATAAAAAAGTATATAAATTGGCTCTGATATACTCTGATCCAAAAGTATAACTATAGAATGAAAAAGATCTTTTCCAGATTTCCGGATTGTTAAAATCAAAACAAAACATGTTTGTTGGAAAGTTTTAAGTGAAAATATATATGTATATAAATTGAGGATACACACAAGAGAATAAAGTACATATATGCAATAGGAGGAAAGGAAATTGGTTAAAATGGTTGTATGACGATGGACGTAGGGGTTGGTCAGTTAAGCGGCTTGGCTCGTTAACTGATTGAGTTAACTCGCGCGGTCAGCGCTGATTAGAACAAACTGACTAGCCTACGCGGCTTGATTGCTAGAGGGAGATTTACTCTTCTCGTCTCGACTCTTGCTGCAGCATCGTGAACTCGTTCCTCTCTTTACGTTTAGTTTGCTCATTTCTCTTTACTCTATACATACATCAGCAATCTATATATACATACATACATACAGTCAATGCGTATATACATTTTGTTTCTTCAAATCGGGTAGAGAGACAACTAGAGTAGCGACAGACGTTTTCTACGTGATGCGACTATTCGTGACGGACATTGACGATTTCGAGATGTACCTTGTCTCATTTATTGCTTAACTAATTGGATATACTACTGCAGTTGAAGAGCAAAAAAATATTAAACATATATATGTGTGCTTGAAGAGATATAGATACATATTAATAAAATGAATATGTAATTTAGTAATATTTTTTGCAGTTGTTTAGTATGTGTACTAAATGAGTAGTAGAATGTATGAAGTTAATTTTAAAATGTCAGGCGTGATACTCAGAAATTATATTCTTGTGTGCAACAGACGGGGCGCGCCAAGCCCGCGGCAGCCATGTTTTTTGTTGTACGAGGGGACGATCCGAGTTCTCAAGTGCATCTCTCTTTGGCGAACCTCTCAGCACCCACGCCAAGCTTTTCTCTTAACTATAACGAGGGACTGTGAACTCGAATTGAAAAAGAGGTGGAGAGATGACTGTGTTATGCCTCCCAGATATATAGGAGCACAGTTAGCAAAGGAAATCAAATTTTTTGCCTTCCTTTTTTTTTCATTTATTTTTTTATTAATTTTCGATTGTACGATGCTTTTATTAGTGAATAATCGACAGTCCGTTTGAGAATATCAATGCTTTGTATAAATCATTTGAATTAATATTTCGTTTGCTTTATATTCAAGCTTTTTTGTTTTATATTTATATTTTATAAAAAAAAAAATTATAAAACATGTTTAAAATAGAGATAAATGGAAAATTCCATGGTAACGTTTGTACAGCTTTCTAAAATATCATTTATTATAAATATTTTTTTATACTTGCAGTTTTTTATGCATCGTCTGAGGAATATTAAATATATTGAAAATAAAATAAAAAAATCCATAAATATATGTAGTAGATGTAGGAGCGACCAAAGTCAAAATATTCTCTCATGTATTATAAAAATTTTAAAATTCTGTTCATGTAATAAAAATATATAATCGAGGTTATCATAAGTCACCGGGAAACATTAATCACAATTTGCCTGAATTTTGTCAGTGGTCAATTTTAATTTTTATACTAAATTGCAGAATTTTACGAGCGCAACTGCTTGACTGTCTCGATCATTGGTGAGATTTTTTTATATGTAACTACGTCAAGTTTGTCGTAAACTTTTACTACTCCAAAATTATATCCGGATTACTTTACATCAACTATGAAATACTTGAACATACATATATTTTTATTATCGTCTCTTACAGAGTAAAAAAAAATTGATTTTCAACATCGGCATGGAAGAAAAAAAATGTATTATTTTATTTAAGTTGTTTTATTATGTGAACCAGAGAAATGAAATCTAAAAATTAAACTAAAAAAGTAAATATATTTGCCTGTGACAGTTGCTAAAATATTTAAAATATGTTTATGATGTACGTTATCATTTATAAAATCTTGAAATACGTCAAACTAGTAGCGTGGGAACTGTCGAAATTAAATGTTCTTGAGAGAAAAATGTTCATTCAACTCTCAAGCTTTATAAGCATCGAATCCACCTACACAGAGTACATACATGTTTAGATATATCTAGATCCGGTGGTCGTCATACACACGTTTGTCCACTTAAAATGAGCATGCATAATCGGTATATGTGTATATAAAAGAGTTTGTGTACTCTCAGAGTCTCCTCGCGTCCAGATCTAGTTTTCATTCATGCTTGTTTACTTGTTGTCTAGATGGGTGCAGCAGCGGTGAAGGGTTCGGGTGCATGATACTGACAACAAACGGCATGTTGTCTTTCTCGCGAGAGTTTGTTTTAAAATTCGTTCTGCACACTAGATCAAAAATTAAAGTCACGACAGCAAGTATATTCCCACACCCAGTGTAAAGATTTTTTTTTTTTTTTAATTAAATTTTTGGAGTATCATTTAAATTTGAAATATTATAGTTTTACTATTTGTAAATTAAACTAAATATATAATGGTAATAAGTTTTAAAAAAATAGATTATTGGTTTAAATTATTACCGAGATGTTACAATATTCAGCTTTCTCGTTTACATTCATCTCCAGTTCTCCAATGACCCCTGGATATGACCTCGACGTCGCGATATAATACCCGAGATGAATATTACGTTACCACGTCCGGTGGTAAAGCATCATTATCCTTTCTGCTTTCATGTAAGCACTGAGAAAATGCATAAAATATCAGAAATTCTTAAGTTTTCAAACAATTCAGTGAGATCAGGATCAGACCATATAGCTATTTAAAAATAAGAAACATTTTTATTAAATATGTTATTGCATTCACTGTAAAAAAAACTGGTATTAAAAAAAATGTATTGGAAGTCGGATTGTATTTCAAACAAAAAAAAAATTTTACAATTTCAAAAATTAATGATAGGGGAGAGGGGGGCAAAGTAGACCCCTCAGGGAAAATAATTATAATATCATTAATTTTTTTTACGTGTTTATTTCTTTTCAGACACTTGATACTCATTTTCACTTCATTATGCTGCGCCTATTGAAACTGAAAAATCGAAAATTAGGGGCAAAGTGGACCCTCCAAAAAATTTCGGATTTGATGTTAAGGTAGTACTATCGGTTTTAGAATTGACTTTCAGAATTTAATGAAACTTGGTATATTGGCACATTATTATAAGATAATGAACTAGTTCAATTTTTAAAGGTCTACAGAGAACTGAAGAAAAGATATTAATATTAAAAGATATTTGTGTTTAGCATTGATCCTTATGGGAAATCACATAGTTTATTTTATTTCACAAAATCTGACATTCAGATTTCAATGAAAGTGGTATCAAAAGAAAGAAAAAAAATGCGTACACAGAAAAAAAAAAATTCTTGGTTGAAGGTAAATATTCTTAATTCAAGAAAATTTTTTTGGAGACCTAAACTTTCTCAGATAAAGTAGTAATTTTATCTGACCAAGATAAATTCACTTAGCTCAAGAAAATCTTAACTTGGTTCCCGAAAACGGTGGTCTTCAAAAATATTTTCTTGACTCAAGATAACTTTTTTTTCTGTGTAGAATACTTTGGTTTATTAAAATACGAGCTTCAGAGCTTGTGATAAGAGTAATTAGTAAATAATTAAGAGAAATTTGGCATGTTATTTACATGTGGCAACGCTGCTAAAAAGGTTATGACGCTCGCAAAATTTAAACATGCATCAAATGCGGTATGTGGAGATATCAGTGTTTTACTCATTTTTTATTACAAAACATACGATATAGTTTTTATTAATATAGTTGCATTATTAAATAATGCAACATGTTACAAAATATGTAATATTGCATAAATAAACTTTAATATTACACATTTTTTTAATATTTTTTTCTTCAGTTTCAAAGTAATTAAAAATTTTTTCTAAAATTATTGACGTTAGTCGTAGAGTTAGGAGACGTGAGCTTTCCATGTTTCTCATTCAATTTATTTGTTAATGCTACTTATTACAGATTTTTTTTATACTTTTTTTTCTGTGACTCTTTTTATTTCAATGAAATATTTTTTTTTTTATTATTTAATAATTTTGAATTAGAAATTTTAGTAAACAAACATGTAAAGCCAATAACTTGTATAATAGATGTTTGCGCAATAGATTTTGCCCATGATCTCATATTTTGATTGAAACAGAGTTACTGTAAGCATACTTCTATCTCATTTACTTTTACGCGACGTTGCCAAATATAAATACTACGGTAGTCAAATTAGACAAAGCACACATTTGACTCTTGTGGTATCGATAGTACTACCTTAAAACTACGATTAAAAAATCTAAGGAAAGGAAAAAGCAAATCAAAACAATTGGTGGGCGATACGGCTCGTATTTTTTGTGGTAAATTATACTCAGAATCTTTAGAGCTATGGATTCAATGTGACCAATCTGCCCTGTCATGGCAAAACGACGTATCTGAAAAATTATAGTTTCGAGAAAATTGCGTTTAAAGTTTTAACAGAATTTGAGTCCAATTTGACAGAAAAATTAATTTCTGTTATGACAAAACGTTGTAACTCGAGATACGTTTTTTGTATCATAGCAAACTAATGCTTATTTTGATAAATAGATGAAATTGTTATGACAAAACGCTGTAACTCGAACAATCGATTGTAAAAAATTTTCGAGTTACGGCGTTTTGTCGTAACAATTTTTAATTTTTGTGTTAGGCCTGAAAAATGTCGTATCTCTGAGGGCTTAAAAAAATTTCATCTCTATTTTCTTTTTTTTTTAATTTCCAATGCAAAAAAGATACGTTTTTTTTTAATTTCTTTTATTCGCACATTTGATTAATATTATTGGCATAATTAATAAAATTAATAAAATTTTGATGATATCCTATTATTAAGTGACACTTAATAAAACGTTTGAGCTTTGTTACGACAAAACAGCGTATCTCGAGATACGTCGTTTTGCCATGACAGGGCAGCAATGTAAAAATTGGGCCCATGATTCATGTGCCGGTGTTCACAATAAAATTGTGCGAAGTTACACGTGTGATATTTGCAAATAACTATAAAACAATTGTATTTTAATAATATAAAAATTATTTTAATAGTCTGCTGCGATATATAACTTTGAAACTTAATTTTATTATCTTTTTTTCAATAAATTGTATTTAATGAACAATTTTGGTGGTCTATTATCTTATTCTAGAGTTGATTAGATTTTGAAATCAATCGATCAAGCGGTTTCTGGAAAATTTCAAAAAAACTTTTATTAATTCTCAAATATCTTTCAGTCTAATAGATCAAATGATTTGAAATTTCCAGAAAAGTTGACGGCTGTTAAGCTCTTTCGATTGCAGTAAGAATAATTAAATCGGTTAATATTAGTTGAAAATTATCAGAAGTTTAAATACATATACTTAGACATATATTCTGAAAATGGTCAGAATAGCTTCCTGGACCTCAAAGCATCGATACCTGATGAAAACTAGATTTTTGAAAATCGGGGTGAAAACAATAAATTTTCGAATTTTGGAAAGTTTACAATTTTCTTAGCGGGAAGTTAAGAAGACTGCAGAGTTTTAATTTACACTCTAAAACCAAGTGTGTAGTCAAAATTAACACACTTCCCAAATAACATTGAAATGCCATAAGCAATCTATAGATATTTAATACACCGTGAAACGTGTTTCAAATGACTACAAAAAACTATAGTTTCGCTTATGGCCTTAAATATAGCACACATTTAATATGTGTTAAAACAATACACTTAATAACACACTTGGTTTTAGAGTGTAGTTTATTAATAAGTATAGTATAAGCAAAACGAATCCGATTAATTTTCAATTTGGTCAAGAAAAAACCAATAAGTTGTATGCTTTTTTTTAAGGCAAAGGCGTTTGTCATTCAGCCATTAGAATATTATAGGGTGCATTCTGCAATATGGATTTAAGGGTGAAATTTCTCTTAACTATAAATTTGCTTACGAATTTTTTTTCAATTTGATTCAAGTACCTCAAATTCTGACAAGTCATGGGTAAAGGTACTTTTAGTAGTTGGCTTGAGTAAATCTTTATGAAATAAAGCAAAATACTATATTTAGATATACTGTTTTTTCGAGGCCTTGATTAAGATTGCTTGAAATACTGACTGTTTAACCAACAAATATTTTAAAAGATAGAGATATTTTTGATGCATGATTACAAACGTTGAATTTAAAATCTGATAATTTATAGGTTTAAGTAATGCCAATATGATGTATCAAAGTGATATCAAAGAAATTACTATATCTTTGAATAAAATGAAAAAATTGGGATAAATTATAATAAAATATAAACTTAATAAATCACGTCGTATTGAATGTAATAAATGACGCGAGTAGACGAGATGATAATAAACAAATATATATGTGTATGTCAGAGATGAGAGTAGTGTAGTGCAGAAAAATGACAATAAATCAAGTTTCATCGATTTTAACGAGTAACCTGGTGTAAATCAAGATTATTGTGAATGAAGAAGAGAAACAAAAAATTGAATAGTGTGTATTCGCGATGGATTTCATTGAAGAGAAGAGAAAGGAAAATAATTTTGCCATAGGAATGTGAAATAAATTCACATGACTGCTGTGATCTCGCGCGACACATAATATAAGCGACTTAACATATATTGAAAAGTATAAATCGAACTGTATAGGTACCAAGGGAAGATAGGTGGACAACGCACACACAAATGGTAGGAGGAGCAGTGAAAGAGACTTGGGACAGGAGTATAAACAAGAGACGGTTCTTGGCCACCCAGCTAGTCTTTGCGCTGAAGCGAGGGCCTTAAGACTCTTCTCTCTCCCTTACTCACTCGATATTCAAACTAATAAATTAGGTGGCCGGCGCTGAGGGCCGGTCTCGCGCATATGAATCATCTAAAACAATGGAATGCAGACTAAGATGGCGCCTGTGTATTTCTATAGGGACCGATCCAACCGATCCAACGAGTCAAGTCACTGACAGAGTCTCCACTGACCAACAGTCACTCACTCTACTCAACCATTTCAATATTATCCTATATATATATGCTCTCTGTGTGTGTGTTGTGTGTGTATATATTTTAATAACAAGTTATTTAGGCCTTTTACTCATCTGTTCTTTATATTTTCCCACAAGTCATTTTCCTTATTATCTCATTCTTAACGCATCATTAGAGAATTTATATTTATACTATTTATATAGACACTAAATAATAACGTAATGAAGAGTTTAATGAAAAATACACCAACGAGAAAAAATCTATACTTTGATGAGCTTGTATATAGTTATTATATCAAAGATTTTTTAAAAATAATAAAATACTTTCACAGAGCAAGAGACGGGGGAGCTTATACATACATACACACGCACGTGTATATATGTACATATATATTACGAAACACTGTGGATTATTTTCTACAGAAAATAAATCAATGATCCCCAAAACTCGAACGTCATTCCCCCGCGAAGCGTGACCGTGTCGGTCAACAATAGCTATTGTGTGTTTACTGGTGGATATGGCCACTCCAAATGATCTCCGGTCACAAGTCATTACTTTTTCATTTTAAAACCAACTCTCGTATGATGCGCGTGCCTACACGACAATGAAACACTTCCAATCCCTGTAATTACTAACAATATATACATAGAGAGATAGATATTAAGGTATGTGAATAAAAGTCATGATGTTGACGTTAATCCAAACATATATAGATATTTTTGATTTCGAAAGATAAACTATTGAAAATCATTGACCACCCCCGCGATGTTTACTTAGGGTTAGAGTGAGCCAGCGTATATGTATCTGACACCCTCTCGAGTAGTGTCTTATGTCCGGATGCTACATGAATGCCGTTTTATATTGTGGGTGCACATAGACTTGGAGATTTCTATTCTTCTGTCATGAGAGACACGTTTAGTTTGATTCAATTGTTGAGAATAAAAGAACATAATGTATATTGTTAGTATAAAATGCTGGAAGAAATATTATGACAATTTATAGTAGACATTTTAATTGATTAGAAAATCTATCTCTATTTTCTTTTAATTGTTTCATATACTTTATTATGACATAAGTTCAACCCATGTTTATATTTATTTTTATTTGTTAAACTCTTTACATTAAATACTTACGGGACATTTATCGAGAATTTTTTTATTAAAAATAAATATAAAAGGATTATCAATAACACAACATAAATCATAACTTGTGGGTATACATTTTTTCATTACCACATGTATACAACACATATATATGTACGTTCACTAAATTATAGTTATTATTGTAGCGAATGGTTATATATGCGGGTGTACGATTTCAAACAAATATGATACAAGTGTTATGATACAAATGGACAGAAAACCGAGGTTAAAATGTGAAAATTTAAATCAGAATAACCCGGATGGTTGGCAATATGTCCAGATCGCATTGTTTGCCTCGCGATTGCAGGTTGAAAGCCCTTCCGCGTTTTAGTGAGGGTTTTCCGTTGGTTGAGAGAAATAGATGGTTGCAAAACTAACAATTATATAATACACAAACAGATATGTTCAGGTCTTGTATATGTAATTAAAGAGTTCAAAGAGGAAATTGATACATTTGTTAGTCGCATTTTACTTACACATATTTTTACATGTATATATGAAAAAAATAAATATTCGTACTTATGATAAAATTAAAATAAATGTTGAACATGATGATTTCTATGATTAATTAATACGTTAAATGATAAAAGCCTGCATGTAAGTGTGATGTTCGTCAACATATCACTGTTATATATGCATATTCATATACATAAATATGTAATAATATTCTTGGCATATATAATTGAGTAGGGATCGGATCGAGCTGAGTGAAATGCAGATTTTGTGGAGTAGTAACTGAGAAAAAATAACAAGTATTAAAAAAATAAAAAAACGATAAATGTAATATTAATATATGTATATAAAATAACAAGAACTTGCTCGTGTAAGATTTAAAAAAAGTAAGAAAAAGATCGTGCGCATATATGTATATTTCAATTGACGTAAATGACTTTATAATTATCTGCGAGAATTTCAAATGCGTGCACGAGCTGGATATGATTATAAACGATGATAAAAAGAAAGATATGTCATTTGACACGCTTAATTGATTTGAAAATCACTACTTTTTTATTATATTCGTAAAAAAAGTATATATATAATTAAAGATAATTAAAGATCAAATTTAAAAATCAGTTAAAAAAAAGTTATACACGCGGAGCGAAATTTATGGTAACAATTACAATATATTATGGGAATGGTTAACATAACGTATGGTATCCAATTTTTAAAAAATATATTATAGAAACGGTTCCCTTTAAATAATAGTAACCATTCCCATCTATATAATAGTTTTCGTTCCTATATGATATGAGAATATTTTTTATAAAATTATGGTAATAGTTTCTATGTTATTATGACAATCGTTCTCGTATGTACTATTATGGTAACCGTTACCATATCTTAAATTAATGACATTATGGTAATGATAAACATATTTTTTATATGATTCCCATAACATAAGGAGTCTCTAAATGTTATCAAACCATTACTATACTATATAATATTATGGCAAAGATTACTGTAATGTTATGGTAATCATTACCATACATTATTTATGATCCCCATAGTATAAGGAACTTCCAAGTTTTATCGTAACCCTTACCATAATATTGTAGTAACGATTACTGTAATATTATGGTAATGATTTCTATAAATTATGGGAATCATTACCATAACACTATGAAAACGATTAACATGATAGTATAGGAATGACTAGCATAATATTATAGGAACCATTACCGTGATAAATAGGGTTTATTCCCATATGCATCTAATAACCGTTAAAATATAAGATCTATTCCTACTCTTTAAAAATGAATCAGTGAAATTGCTTTGAATTAGTGAATATTCACTGGGAACCAGCTATAAGTATACCATTGGTTGAATCAGTATACTTGTAGCTGTAGAAATAGTGACTATCCACTGATTCACAGTTAATTTCACTAATTCATTTTTAGAGAGTATGAGATTATAAGAACTATTCCCATGAGTATGGTAATTATTACCATAGGGTATAGGAACTATTACCGTAATTATAAGAACTGTTCCCATATAGGTATGTAAACTTTTCCCAGAAATAATCGGTGTATAGCCCATACTTCCTAGTAATTATTACCATAACATTAGAGGGTCGATATTTTATAAATATATTAGAAACGGCTATCAAAATTTTCTCCTCGTGTACTATAAAAAAAAAGGACAAGGTATAGAGTAGAAGTACCATTTGTGGCCACTGCTCCATTTTTGGACATTTAATACTTAATTTTAAATAATAAAAACGTATAAAAAAAAAAATTTAACTATAATAGTGTGATAAAAAAGTATCTTCAGACACATTTAAAAAATTAAATTATGCTATTGTGTATTTTAATAATTATATATTTTATTTAAAATTTCTAAGTGGCCAAAACTGGCCCTAAAGTGGCCAAAAACGGTACTTCTACCCTATTGGAGCGAAGCTGTAAAAAACTATAATTGTGTCTTATAAAACATGGTGTTTGAAAAAAATTGGTGACCATGAAAAAATGGATTACACTAGCTTTCACATGATGGGATTGCCATTAAAGTGTATTTGTAATATATGGCTTCAAAATGGTGTTTACATTAATCAACATGGGAAAATCACATTTAGATTTGAAGGAGGATGACATTTTTTAACATTTATAAAACTATAAGCAAAAAAGGCTAATTAATACGAAAATTGGTAATAACAAATTTTCCAGGTGCATAGTTTTCAAGTTACATAATGATTTAAAATTTGTGTGAAAATAAACTGAACTTTTTAGAATTATAATTAAAAATAATTAAATTGCATATTTAAATAATATGCTTGTTCAACCTAATATATAACGGAAACTATGGTTATCGGAATTTGATAATTAAAAAATAAAAACTGTGGGCGGGATCCTGTTTATTTAAAAAAGACTGATTCTATTATTGCTTAATATAATTGAAAACGTTCTGAATTTCGAAAGTTGACCAAAAATTAAATTTGAAATAAATGAAAAAATATTGAATTTACTTACAATTATTCCGAAATTTTTGAATTGTAAACTTGTCAATACTGTCTAAATATAAATAAGTGAAATAAAAATGAATAAGTGAATATTCACTAATTTTGAGTGCAAACCGAACCACTTATTTTAAAAAGTGGTTGGGTTTGCACTTAAAATTAGTGATTTTTCACCAATTTCCCTTATTCATGTTTACAGTAATTAATAAAAATCTTAGCATAAAACCTGGTAATTAATAATGTTATTCATTACGTCTTATTATATTATTAAATATCATAAAGTTAATACTTATTTCCGTGATTATGCAGTAAAATTATTATTCTTTAATATTGGCTATGAGGTAAAAATTAAAATTTTGCAGTTTTTTTTATAAAACAATCTGAAACTACCTCATTGATATGACGTAATTGTTAGCCCTCATGAACATTGTTTATTATCACAAGAACTTTTCAACTATTCAAGAACTTTGAAATTATTATCCACGAGATGTCTGTATGAAAAGTTTATAAACTTAAAAGTTATAAAAATTGACAAAAACATTTTCGAGCTTGAAGAGTTTATTTGGAAAAATATCTTCAAGCTAATTTACAATCTTTCATGCTCATGCACATAGACAGCGGACAATCGAGAACATATACATGTATAAGGTTCTCAAATTTTCCGATTTCACATTAAAAATAGTATTTTTAGTTGAATAGCTTCAGCCAAATCATTAATGAAAAATTGAAAAATATATCGTCAGTCAGATAATTGGTCAACATTTTTTTTTTTGTTCCAGTGATAGAAAAATTTATTATAGGTTTTCATGCGTAAAATAATATGACAACAAACCAAACGGGAAGTGAGTTTGAAAACTACCACCGTTCATTTCGACAAGCTTCGAAGAATTGAAGCAGTGGATACACTGTTAAAAAAATTGTTTGAATTTTCAAAACATTGTATATAACGCAATAAACACATACATTTGTGCTTGAAATTTCATTACTAATTTCATATAGAATTTAAAATACATGCTTTTGAATTTTCAAATCAACACTTTGGATTTTCAAATACTTCGTTTTGAATTTTCAAATACAATTTTTTTAATATTCAAATATCTTTCATTTAATTTTCAAATACTCTCTTTTTAATTTCCATATATATGTATATGAAAATCTGAAGCGTTTATTTGAAAATTCAAAAGCGAGTATTTTAAATTCTATACGATCGTTACAATGAAATTTCAAACACAATTGTATGTGTTTATTGCGTTATATACAATGTTTTAAAAATTCAAACAATTTTTTTAACAGTGTATGGTTACATGGAAATTAAAGACTATTAGGTATGTTAAGTAACAAAATGTTTATTGATAAAACTTCAAAATTTTGTAAGCGGTCATCAATTTCTTATGAACAACGTTATAAATTTTTTTTTATTAACTATTGTTATAATATAATTTAATATAGCGGGTAATTATATTTTTTTTCTTAAACATTTAAAAAAATAGAATTTAAATAAATATTTTAGAGTTAAATCACATTTTAATATTTAAATCACTATAAAACTATATTATGTTTATTAGCATTATGCTATATCACATTTAATACTGTATACAGTACATATACTGTCAATGATGTTCAGTTCAGTCACAAGTTTGATTTACTTTATATTATCGAGGAAATAAAAACTTAACAACAATAAAGTCTGATGTACACCGCTCACATTACTCAAATTTATTATATATTTAACTAATTAGTATTAAAACACAATCCTTGATTACTGAACGCGCAGCACGTCACGCGCAAAAATTTCATATACAAGTATTTGAATTTTCAAATAAATATTATGAAATTTCAAATGGAATTATTAAAATTCAATGTGTCTTAGAATTTTCAATGCTTGCTTTGAAAATTTAAAGAATATGTATAAATTTTAAGTACGTTTATTAGAATTCATATTTTTTTTCTTAATTTTAAATACCAGCTTGATTATTAAATTACGTACATTAAATTTGAAGCTTTTTTTATTGAAAATACAATTCAAATATCTAGTTATGAAAATTCAATACCTTTTGTATTGTAATTTTCAAATTATTTTTTACAGTGTAATGACCGCAGAATTAGCAAAAGACTTCCTCTTCTTTTTCTTCACATATTCCAAAAAGATACTTCAATACAAAAATATATATATATGTATATATATAATACATACATTTGCACACTCATATATTATTGCCGTTTTGATTCATTTTTCAACTTTTTTTTACAGGTTCACCACACTTCCTTACAACTTCAAGTATCCTGGTCATCTTTTGTCTCCTAAGGGTAATATTAACTTCTGTAACTGGCATTTATTATTTTTTCAAGGCGTGAACCCATGCAAAGTTGCCGTTAATGGAAAAAATGCCGTAGGTTGGCCGATGTCCGACTGCAGTCGCTCGGCCAAGCATTGGCAATTAGTAATGGCCCAAACTTGGTTAATTACTAGCAGCCGATTAATTTTTCATCAAGATAGCGTAATCAATTTGAAGTGATATTTATTTAAATTTTTTGATGTATATGTTATGGTATTACTAGTTTCATATCGGAATATGACTTGCTGTACCGGAAACGACAGTCATACGACGCTGCCGATGACCGGCCAATAAATGGTTACTTATGACTGGCCGATTATCGGTTTGCAACGTTGGGCCACTATTTGGTGAATCAGTGGGCCATGATTGATTCTTGTTGAATGAAAAAATCTACTCATCAATTACTAATTATTCAAATAACTTATTATTACAGTTTTCTTTAATTAATAATTCGTTATTTTTGAATTGAACTAAGTCTTAATTAATAAATATTTTAATTTTCCGATTAAAATTATTTACAACTAACAATTAAAATATTTTTAAATTCGTTATTATTTGCAATTAACAACCGCAAATTTTATAACTTAACTTATAAAAGTTAATTTATTTAAAAAATAAGACATATATTTTAAAGTAAATATCATTTTTAATAAAAGTGGTAGAGCAAAATAATTCCAGTGGGTTCTTAAGAACTAATTAATTAAATTTAATAAATTTTATTTTAAAAAATCATGTAATTATAATAAAAATAATACGAAATTAGTTTTTTTTAAATAATCGATAATATTAATTAAATTGCTCGTTACATTTCATAAAACTGAGTGGTTGTAACAAAATGAAGAAGTAGATCATTTAAAAGTATCTACTCAACATCAGCAGGTTCGTCCGGTAGCCAGCGTTCAGACCCTGTAATCAGAAGGACGGCAGTTCGCGCCCAGAGCCCAGCAGAATTTTCACCGAGTTTTATCACATCATTTACCCCACTTAAATAGTCTAAACGTTAATGATTACGAATTCTATTAGGAAGTTAAAAAAATAAAAATTTTTTTAATTTAATTTATTTGTTTGCTTGGCTGATTGCTGGCTGTCATTGATCGGCCGATAGTCGAGCGCCATTAATGGCCCGAGGTTATCATTCTGACTATAAGCCGTTTATCGGCCAATAAAAATTGCCATTGCTGAGCCATTAATCGACATTCTTGGCCCAGTAATGGCCCGATACAGGGCCGATTTCCAAACTTTGTATGGGAAATCAAAGGCCAGTGTTCATTTTTAATTTTTACGGAAGTGAACAAACTCAATGACATATTCAAGATACCACATCCGTCCGGTCGACTCCGGACATGCTTTCTTGTTCTTTCTGTTGTTTTCCTAAAAAAAGAATAACAGAAATGACAAAAAAAATTTTGCAAAAGATCAATTGTCCGATTTTGGGTCCATGACATTTTCTCATGTCCCATGCACCTGTCCTGCAATTTCAATTGTTATTAAACGATCGGCTGTATAAAATATTTTTTGTCAAAGACATCAGTTATTTGAATTGTCACAGTGAAACATTTCGTAAAAGTAAGTATACATAAATGATGAGAAACAGAAAAAAGAAGGTTTATAAGAAAAGACGAGGGCATATAAAATTGTCGGGACATTGTGTCACGCACCACGCTTTCTTGTCATTATTATAGTAATTATCCTTATAGGCATTATAATAAAGGAATATTCGTGTAACATAGTTAGACTCTAACACATCAGCTTCTGCGTATCCTTTTATAAGTATATTTATAATCTACTCATGGTTATGGCGTCAATGGTAACGTATCCACAAAAATTGATTCCATTTACTATGAATTTGTGGACATATCATGCGATGGTTATTGTTGCTCTTGTCATTATCGTTACAAATAAACCACACAACGCCATATTGCGCCATTGTAGGCAGAGAGGAGACACTAGAATATACATTTATATATTTATATATTGTCGGATGAATTGTTATGGCACGCAAGAGTCCGGACGAATTATTGTTGTTATATATCGGTTGACCGCTCAGTAGCGCGAACAGCAGATGGTGAGACACTCCAAAACCATTAACTGGACTTGCCGATTTCAAAGACGTACGTGCTACATGTCTAAATATAAAGAATTTCCTGTTATTGATATATTCGGTCTTGTTTATAATCAAGTGTCGTTTTCAAAGTTTTGTTATGCTTTAATTTTTACCACGTTTTTATTCTTACATCCGTCAACATATGATTTTTTTATCTTTTGTATTATACTCTATTATGTAATTTGACGTGTGCACGCAATTCCCACCACATTTTGCCGTCATTTTTTAACGGATTAAAAAACCTCAGGCACGTTGTATGCGCTTTTTTAAATTTGACCATATTCAATAGAGAAATAAAATCATACAATAACTTTATTGAAATTTATCGCCTTACATTTTTACTTGTCCCAAGAAATTTTTTTCATTATCAATGGAAAACAAATTTCAATCGTAAAGCACATTCTGATGCTTGGCATCATAAGTCGTGCAAAATTCACTAGTTCTAAGAAATTTTGGTTTTTTAATTCATAATGTAAAATATTCATTCCGCTAAGAAATATTTTCTTTTTATGTATATTTCGTTAAAAATTTTCTATAAATGTTTTTTTTTAAATCGTGGTTTCAGATTAAACTGAAAAAAATAAAACCTGAAATACGGTTGGCCTTGAGTACCAAAACTTCCCGCTGTTTCTGAGGTCAAAGAGCTTAAAAACGTTATTGTTTGTAAATTTTTGAGTTCTATAAGTTAAAAAAAAATCATTTCCCCTAAAAAAAAGTTATTTTCGGCCAAAAAGTTAAAAGTAAAAACATTTTCTTTTTGTAAATATTTTCCGTATATGATCTATTTTTCAATGAGCTCTTTCGATTGCCGCCAAGTACATTCAAATCGGTTGATTTGTTTCAAAGATATAGTACGAAAAAAATTAGTTCTCACACATACACACGCGCGGCCGTCCATCTGGAAATAGAATAACTTCCTAAGACCTCAAAACGTCAAGATTTTATGAAAATTCGATTTTCGAAACTCGGACTGAAACCAATAACTCCTTTTTTTTTTAAATTTGTAATTTTAATAGCAGGAAGCTAAAAATGGATAGCTATTCTATATTAACTATTATAAGAAATAATTAGATACATATATATTTTTTTTTAAGTCCCTCATTTATAGGTAACCGGCGCGTGCGCTTTTATATTCTTGTTAGGTCGGAACGAAAAAATTAAAAAATGATGTATAGGAAGAACAAGGGAAACCGATGGTCGAACCTATTTTCCTGTCGACCGTCCACGACTATTAATTTTCGGCTCGTTAAGCCGGATATGGAGAAAAGGATAGTGTATACTTATATTTTTCAGAAAACTTAAAAGGGGACCACGATCCATCTACACGTACATGCTGACAAAACAGTAGGAAAATTAACAAAACAGAAGTTGTGTAACTAATAATATAATAAATAAGTGGAATTCACCGGTATTTATATTCTCATTAGGAAACACATCGTCTGACGTTACTCTGAAATTTGATATAATCCGCGTCAATAGCTATGTAATTTCTTACATAAAATTTTTTATGCCATGAACAAGAGTGTAAACAAAATAAAAAGGTTGTAGGATAATAAAATATGTAAAAATTACCATCACAAGATTTGATATCCAGTAAAATGTTTTATTGTTCTACAAATATTATTTGTAAATTATATTTATTATTATTATTCATATTTGTATAAAAAAAAAATAATTTTCGATAGTAAATTTTCTATGAAAATTTATGACAATTATATACATTTATTGTTTTTTTTTGTTTTACCTGAGGGTCGATCCCTACTACTTGCTTCGGTTATACCCCTGCAGTAAAATATAAAATATTTCACGCTTGCAAGATGTTGAAAAATTTTATTTTCTATTATAATGTGTGGATAATAGAAAAATGTAATTCAATAAATATAATTATTGAATATTAATATAAAAGGTATGTTTAAAAATTTGATGGAATGTATAAAAATAAAAAAATTGACATTACATTAATTTTAATTTTGAAAAGAGTACATGCGAAGCGTTGGAGAAGCATTACGAATGTATGTAATTTCAGTGATGGCTCTTGATACAAGCGAGCGTAACGTGTTACGCGATCGTTGGCGTGGTATCAAGCATGATATCCTCGCGTGCGTATCCACTGGTGGCGCGACATTACGACCGCCTCTCTGGCGATTCTTCACGCTCGGTAGAACCATCTTATACCTATATACTAAGGAAGGTGCACCTTCCTTTAGCGACCACATAAGTCTCTTAGATCCTCCTTGACATCCATCGGTCCGCGTCGACACTCACACTTGTCAGAGCCTCAAGGGACTACTGTTTCCTTCCACCATCTCCTCCTCTTTCTGCGCTAAGTATTATCCACTAACTACTGACTGTGGGCGACATACGTCTTCGTCGTGCAACGTCTTTTCTTTGATTGCAACCGACACTTACCGAATCGTCGTCATCAGTGCTGAATACCTTGGAATTATGTCAGAGGAAATGGTGACGATTGTGACATCCTTTAATTTTATTTTCACTATATAATATACGAGAACGTAAAGTGTAAATTATATACGTGTATTTTGTTTTTTCCTGTGAAAAAAAAGCTTACATCAGATTTTAAACGACTATAAACCCAATAGATCTGACCATACATGATCATATCAGCATTTATTGATTAAATTACGCACTGTCATACATAATTTAAAAAGGGGACGATGAAAATATACATCATTATATACACAGAAAAAAAAGATATACTTTGGCGTATGAATTATTTTTTTAGCCCAAGAATTTTACACTGAGAGAACAATTTATTTGAGCCAAATAAAATCTCTTTCAGGTAAATAAATCCCATATTTAAATGGACCCAATCAGTATCAATTTGAGACAAAGATATGGTTTATTTGAATGAAATAATGATTTGTTTATAGTTAACAAATCTGTATTTGATAGCGCCATCAGCCGTAGTGAAATTTTTTTCAACCAAAATTTGTTAACTATAAACAAATATATATTTGAATGAAATAAGTAATTTTGTTCAGTGAAATAAATCTATTTAGTTATGGCTCAAATAAATTGTTCTCTCATCAGCGTATATGCAATCCAGAAGAACCAAATGAACCAATTTGAACCAAACAATTTTTGGCTTTACTTTTCGATTGCAAAAAACATTTCTGGGCCAAGGTATCCTGTTTTTTCTATGCATAATTGTAATCATAATCATAATGGACTATTACACTGAGAAAAAAAAATTAAATTCAAGTAAACATGTTAACTCGACTTGACTCATGCATTGAAGTATAATATTTCTTATTTTTATAACAATTGATTAAATCTATTCATAAATTTCTACAGACAATGCATTTTTACTAAAATTAAGAAAATATTTTCTTGGCACTATTTAAGTAAACTATTACGTAAATTAAGAAATTTTACTTGGAAATATACACTTTTTCTCACAATGCACAAATCGTACCATACACTGATAGAAGGATTTAGTTGTATTTAACAAGATTTGGTTGTATGTACCAAATGATTTAGTAACGAATTTGTAATACTAAATATTTGGTTACAGGAACCAAATCATTTAGTAAAGCTCATTTATTTCCACCAAATAAATATTTTGTAGTATTTAAGAAATGATTTATTGGGGCACAATAAATCATTTATTGGGATTAAAGAACTATTTTTTTTAACTTATTTTAGCGCATAACCTAATTGTTCTACTTAAAATAAATTAAAATAATAATAATAAATAATTTTAAGTAAAAATATATAGTATTATAAAGAAAATAACCTCATTTTATTATAATTTTTTATTTTAGATAAATAACAAATGTTTCGTCAAATAAATTTTTGAAATTAAAATAAATTCAAATGATAATAACAAATAATTTTAAGTAAAAATATATAGTATTATAAAGAAAATAGCCTCATTTTATTGTAATTTTATATTTTAGATAAATAAAAAATTTTTCGTCAAATAAATTTTTGAAATTAAAATAAATTGAAATCCCGTGAAAAATGAATCATACATGGCCATGCATGGCCATATATGGTTCATGTATGGAGCATACATGGCCATGCATGGAGCATACATGGAGCATACATGGTCATACATGAATCATGCAAGGCCATGTATGGCCATGCATGGTCATGTATGACTATATATGGCAGTGATTAATTGAACATACATGGCCATGCATGGCCGTATATGGTTCATGCATGGAGCATACATGGTCATACATGAATCATACAAGGCCATGTATGGCCATGCATGGTCATGTATGACTATATATGGCAGTGATTAATTGAACATACATGGCCATGCATGGCCGTATATGGTTCATACATGGCCATACATGGGCATACGAACTTTTTGAATACAGTCATGCATGGCCATATATGAATCATACAAGGCCATGTATGGCCATGTATGGTCATACATAGTCATGGATGACTATATATTAGACTGCTTTTTTTAGCGACTATTTTTTTTTTCGCTCCCATCCCGAAATTTTGTTGGAAATACCTTCCAAAAAATTCCCTGAGAGCTTAAGGCCTTGATATTAATATAAAGTACTTTCCCAGAGCAGGCGAAGATTTCCCATTCAAAATACACGTAAACTTGGGTTTTTATGTTTTAAACTTCTGTAACTCCGCGGCATTTTATGACATCATCTCGCCCAAAGTCGGGATTTTCTCAGAATTGAATGCTCTTCAAAAGTACCCATTATCGCGGAGTCGTAACTCATACGAGTGGGGTAGTACGGTCCGCTAAACTAAATTTTTTCATAGAATTCTTGTTTCTTCTCTCATTATCTCATAAACAACAAGACCTACAGAAAAAATATGAATAACAATTCTATAGAAAATTCAATTTTCTACAAAAAAGGTCCTTAGCACAAAATCACTACGATCGATATTTTCTGAGATATTAATTATTGAAGTTTACGTAGCATTGAATTCCCATAAAATGTCGAATCAAATCTTAGAAAATACTGATTTTTTATTTGACTAATATCTCAGAAAATATCGATTTGAGTGATTCGGTGCTAGGGACCTTTTTTGTAGGAAATTAAATTTCTTATAATATTGTCATTCACATTTTTTTTGTAGGTCTTGTTGTTTATGAGATAATGAAAGAAAAAAAATTAAAAAAGTTCGTATGCCTATGTATGGCCATATATGCTCCATGTATGACCATGTATGAACCATATACGGCCATGCATGGCCATATATGTCCAACTAATCACTGACATATATAGCCATACATGACCATGCATGGCCATACATGGCCTTGTATGATTCATATATGGCCATGCATGGCCATGTATGATTCATTTTTCACGGATATAAAAAATTTGAGCTGACTATTACAATTACTTATAAACAGGATGTTGTAGTGAAAAAAAATAGAAAATTTTTTTGATATCACTAACAGCATATTGATGATTATATTTTGCTTTTTCGAAAGTGATTATATCCTTTCAATCTTACGTAGCACAAGTAAACTTCGTTGTAACTGTCGGTCGCATAGCTGAGTCGACAAAGCGTCGGTCTCTCGTACGGAAGGTCCCGGGTTCGAATCCTACTAAAGCGGGTGGTGTTATTAATAAGTCTAGCGTTTTTTCTCTGAATTAAAAATTTCCAATTCGATTAGGAATTCAATTATTCGCATATCTGATAATCTCTGCGTCGCCAAAATAATTAAAAAAAAAATTAAAAAAATTTTTTTTTTATTTAGTTAAAATTTTTATACCTAGTCATATCAAGTCATGTATGGCCGTATCAAGCTATGTATAGTCATACATGGCCATGCATGGTCATACATGGCCATGCATGGTCATACATGGTCATATATGGCCATACATGGCCATGTCTGGCCAATTTACATACATGGCCATGCATGGAGCATTCATGCATGGCCATGTATGATTCATTTTTCACGGGATGATAACATTAAATCATTTTAAATAAAAATATAGAGCATTGTAAAGAAAATAACCTCATTTTATTATAATTTTGTATTTAAGATAAATAACAAATTTTTAGTTAAATAAGATTTTAAGAGCTCCTCCATAATTTTAAATAATTCATTTTAATCAATTGAAAATAATTGTTTTTAAAATCAATAAATTGATTTGGAAATCACAATAGTAACTCCGATTGAGACGAAACGCACTATACTGTGAAAGCGGCAATATATTCACACACACACGCTACACTGATATTTCCCTACAAATACATACATAGTTTTTATTCCTAAACAAGCCATCTACCGACAAAACTTACCAAAAAAATATTTAGTACCGATTACCAAATATTTTTTTGATGGAAACAAATATTTATTTTACCATAATAAGATTTAATTGAGATAAAAAAATAATTTATTAAATTATAATAAATTATGGTAATGGGTACAAAATATTTTTTTCTCCCAAATAAGTGACTAAAAATTTGGTTACTAAATCCATTTAGTACTCTGTAATAAATCCTTCTATCAGTGTATGATATTATAGCTGATATTAGCACTAGGGCATAAAAACTTATAAATAATACACAGAGAAAAATTTCTTGACGATATAATTTTTTTCTCGCCTCTGGAAAATTTTTGTTTTTCAATCAGAATTCAAAATTTTTTGGGGCGGGTAATATATAACGAATGTGCGACATCTGACTGCATAAAAAATTAAAAAAAACTTCAATTTAATTTAAAAAAAAAATACAAGATATATTTTGTGTAGAAAATTTAAAGTGCTACAAAAAATTTGTGTGATTTTTCGAATAACTCAATACTTATGGTAATATTTACAAAAAAAAAAAGTTAACCAAGCATCAACAATATGTATCACGACGATTACCTTCAGGAAAATGCAAAAAAGTAATTTTGTAGATCACGAGTTATGAACTTCAATATGAATTTTTGATGAACACTTTATAAAGGCAATCGCAACATAAATTGAAAAATCATTAAAAATACCCATTATATGATTTTATCAAATAATGCTTAAAAATTATAGGAATGTATTGTTCTCTGTAAAATGTTCATTAATAATTTATATTGAAGTTCATTTAATCACCTCATGAGTAAAATCTTTATATGTAAGGATATTTAAAGAAGTCATCATTATATAACTTTTATTTCTCACACGGGAATCATGGCTGAAAATATTATTATGCTTATGTAATGCCAATTTTACAGCCTTATGACCATCTGTAGAGAGGACTTATATACTGGCCATATTAAATTTGATACAAATTGTTTTTCACATGCCTCATTATTAATATACTCTCTTAAAATGAATCAGTGAAATAAGTGCTGCAAATCAGTGAATGTATTATTCACTGATTAATTTTAAGAGAGCGCACACAATATACTATAGTATACTTTTCTAATAATTAATGATCTACATACATTTAGTGTTTGTTGACATATTTACACAAACAAGTGAATTTTTATTGTAAAATTGTTTTTTATTGTGTTCGCAATCAAAGTAAGACAACAAAAAACGTGAAAATACGATAAAGTACATCAGACATTTATTCACTTTGATATAGAGTGGACTTATGGTAACAGCTTGGACAACCCGATTAATTTACTTTCTTTGAGGTGAGCGTGTGTTGTTGTTGGTGGCAAGAGTCCATGCACTAAAGGCAAAGTGGCGGTTGTTTTGTGACCGTTTGCTCTACTCGTTAAGTGACCATCAAGTGTATATACATGCTGTTCATCGCAGACACAACCGCTGTTTTCCGGAGATCAACGGCTTCTGATCTACTTTGTCAAAGCACTCACATACTCACCGGGCCTAGGGGTATTTATTCGTGGTTTTCGTGGCTGTTCTCTGAAATAGCATGCTCTACGCTTTTTGTTTCTGTATATATACTACTACAATATCACTCATCATCACCCCGGATAAATATACATAAATATTTATTTATATAGCTAATTAATTCGATAAGCGACTTAATTTGTTTATAATTAAAATTAAATAAATTAATATGATGGTGTAAAATATGAAATATTTATTATCAATGCAAGAATGACTTAAGGAAATTAAAATGTATATGAAGATATGGATGAAATGGACGTAAATGAAGTGAATGCAGATGAGGCTAGCGATATATACTAAAATTTAAGAGGGGAAGAAAGAGTTGGGCAAAAACATAGGCGCCGGCGCTACGCGAGAACCAACCGCCAAAGACCCTCTTCTTGGTATAGTTTCGCAAGCGTAGACTTGCCTTATTTGCCTTGGTCTTATGGTCTTGGTCGTGATCGTCCAAGTGATCTTTCTCTTTGGCTTTCTTCTTATCCCGAAATCCGGTGGGCAAGTCAAAAACTAAAGAAATACTTGGCGTAGGATCGCGCCGCAGAAGTCTACGAAAAACACCAACGAGAATAAAGCGGGACAGCTCAAAGGCAAAACAAGAAGATGTGCAGACTTCTATCCTTTGCTGTGTCTGATTTTTCTTACTGCCAGATAAATTAATCGCGTAAACGGTTCCAGGTACTGTGTCAATGGTGCCGCGATTCTAAAATTTAAAAAAAAAAAAAAACTAAATTAGAACTTTTTTTTTTAAATAAAAAAATTTTCATTTTTTAACTTTTACAGTAACAGTGTTCGAAAAATTTAATAACCTTACTTATATAATAATAAATTAATGCAGTCATGTGTTTTTATACTGTATATAAATTTATTTGAAATAATTATATAAATGTTCTGAGGATTGTATATGGTAATAATAAATAAAATAAAAATTAAGGATTTATCTTTATGATGGCGTTGAAGATTGTTACGGACTTTCAAGTGGTAAGTTATCGAAGCATGGAGAATATTCGTGACTCGCGCATAACATACAAGTCAAACCAGCGTGAAAAAAGCGAGCGCGTCGGATCACAGGGTCTGATCTACTGGATCTGGTACGTGACTACTGACAACGCACCTGTCGTTGCTGTTATTCTCGGTGTATATGATGCTAAAATAATTGTGTCTTTTATTATGTAAAATAATTTATTGTCCTCGACAAATCAGGGTAATTAAAATTTAATTGCAGATTTTAAATTATTTATAAATACTGATGTAAAATGTGAAACTGATAATAATTGTTTACAAATTATTAGTCAATATATATGTTGATTTTATATTATTGAAGGCATCACTTGGTTTTTTAATAAAGGTATACATTTTTATTATTGTAGTAAAAAATTTACGGTGTGAATATTTAAAAGACGATTCGAGAGATCCTCTTTTATGAATCAATAAGATGGCATTAAAGATTGACCGATCGTCGTGGTGTTCTCGCGGCGTTGACTCGTCAACGGTTACTTTGGCAATGAGACAAGAACCACACCTGCAAAAATAAGAAATAAATAATGATAAATAAAATAAATAAATAAAAGACAAGAAAATAACGTTGAGAAGACTGGCTTCGGGCTAAATGAAAACATAAAATGATCTCGCGCGGCTATTAATTGTCGCGGACCACCTTGGGACCGCGTCGTCACCCGCTGACTTTTTTTGTCAGTCGCCGGCAGTCAATCCGTGGTGGCGGCCATCTTGGTACCACCCGGCAACACAATGGACGACTCTGCAAAGCGTGTGGATCGGCCTCGCTACTACTTTTATATATACATATATATATATATATATACTCAGCCTTATATCTGTTGGTAAATATCTTATACAATTGGTGCTGGACATTGTTGACTTAAAACGTGTATGCATCTCCATAAGTTGGTGCACACGTGAATTCACCAGCGATTATGGAGTTTTACGTCGTGTGTGTATGTAAAAAATTTTTATATTGTCTAATTGATACTCAGAGATGCGGCCACACGTGTACTCTGCAACTTCCAATCTTCATTCTCCATACATGTCCTTCTGTACGCCTCTTGCTTTCGTTATTTTTTGCCGATAACAAGATCAAATACTTTTTGAAAGATTAATGCTTATCAAATAACAATCTCCAACTTCCTTTAAACTTTTCTTAATACTGCATAGCTGACTATAATTACCGTAAAATAATTGCTATTTAGGAAACAGTAGACAAAAGAAAAATATAAGAGGAAGTAAGTGATTGAAACAGGAAGCCAAGTCGGTTTGTCTGACACTAAAAGACATCTAAAAATTAACTGACACGTTGGCTGTTGTTGAAACCGGAATCGGAGTGATGTGCGCTTGACACTACCGCACGTGAGCCTTCACAAGGCACAAATTTATTGTGCGAGTATTATATGTACGGTTATACTATAGTATTTTATGTGTATTTTGTATACCTATACAAATATAAAATGATAGAAAATAAATGAAACCACGTATGCGTGTTGTGTATGACAGACCGAAAATAAAAGAAGCTAATAATTTAAAGCAATTTAGGAGCAGTAGCGCGAAACTCCAACACGTATGTTATTTTTTGCCACGCATTTCGCGTAATCGTGCATGAACTACCCATGTGTAACAATAATTTCAAATCCTTGTAGAAACACATCATAAAATTTTTCTGTTGAACTTATTATTTATAACCTTTATTTGAATTGTGAAAACATAACCAATACACTTTCTGCTAATGATTTGATTATTTTCATCCCTCTCAAATCCATAGTTATTGGAAAGTGTACCATCAAAAAAGTATAACAGGTGATACGATATATATTATTCGATACAAGTTCAGAATTTAAATTTGAATAATGTTCACATTCTTTTGCTTAATATGCTACAATAATTTTTATTTTTAAAATTTTTTTCCAACGGTAGTTATAAAGTCCGATCGCATTTCACAAAAATGATTTATTATTATATAGACACGTGTTTTATCAACCTGCAAAGCATATAGTCATATTCACTTGACTTGCAAGCACCGATACGCTCATTCATTATGTATATTTAGGAATTATACAAGGTGATGACTGATGAGGATCACGTAGAGTAAATGTGCACATTGGGGACATATATGTCTAGGTATACATTTAACAAATGAGGTTGCAAACATCAACCGTGCAAAGCAAATGGCCGTTTCACGACATCTACATACGTTGCATTAACTTCCGCTTGGGCGTCATCATGAAACACTGACACGCCTCACTCACTCATGTGCATACTGCATAGATTCGATTAGAGGTTATGATGTTTTGTAATTTCTTCCATTCCATTCTTCAATGTTATTATGGTTATTAAAGTAGAAATGCATTCTTCAATTGACATATTTTTGTCTCTTGAGAGCTTCAAAGCTTATTGTTAATAATACAAATTTTCAAGATCTTTCATTTCTTAGGCTTATTACCAACTTTTCGGATATACATTCGCATTTTTTGAGATATTCAATAAAAATAGGGATTTTGGTTGAATTTGAACCTCATTCTGTATTTTTTTTCTATACATACAGTAGAGTTTAAACATAATTTTTTTTGGTTACAGAGACACAAAGTAACCAAAGAGTTGGTTCTAGTCGTGGATATGTCTGGATCGTCATGCGTAACAGCACTCAATGTTTCAGGTATGAGTCCACAGGCCCAACAAAACAATATCGTCGACAGAAGGGCATTCATAATTGAATTTACCAATCTCATGAGATATGCCTTTCTGGTCAAAGTAGAGCACTCGCGGAGTACAAACTACTGGAAAATATTTGCAGTAATATGTACTTCAGCGATAAATCGCTCGTTGGGACCCTGCCGAAGGTGTTGATGGTACTCTCTTAAAATGAATCGGGAGGTTGTCAACTTCCTTGCACAAGTGGCAGCCTCTAAAACTGTATGTTATGAGTGGAGAAGTAACCAATAAAACTGATCATTATCATTACTAAAATTTCTATGACTAAGAAAAAGAAACAGCCGATTAAATAATTGCAAAGAAATTTCATAAATAATTTATATTTCAAAAAAAACTTATTAATTTTTATTGAAATTATATAACTATTAAAGAAAAATATTCTCTTTGTCAATTAATAGCGGAGAACTCATCCCATATATGCTTCAAGTTTGGAATATAATAATTCTGAAATAAGTTTCTTACCAGGGACACTACAAGTGGTGGGCGCGATCTAGTGGCGAACACGGAACTACTCCCGCTGCTGTTGGCTAGCATAGTGACAACTGCCTTTTTTGATGGTAAATAATTATTAGGTTCAAATATATATATTTATTAACTTCGAACAATAGTATATTATACATAAGAGGAGGAAAGTAGGACATTTCGACCCGCGTGAATAATTTGCCTACACGGAGAGAAATTTTTTGCGGATACTACTATGCTGTATGGTCGTTCCGACCATACTGTATGGTAGCAAGGATTTTTTCATTCGTTTAAAAATTGTAAGTATAGATGATTTGACCATCACGGGAATGGTAACATTCACCATAGTCATAGCGGATGAGCCTATGTCAGTATGGGCGTCAAGCCCATACTGCTTGGCGATATCCACAATGCTTCTGGTAGATAACGCTATTCAATATTGTCAAATTACTTATGCTAACATAGTAGTATGACCAAAGTTTATTTAATTAAAAAAATAGGTTATATCCCCCATGAAAAAAATTTATAAAAAAAATATTTGTTTCAAACAAAAAAAATATATTAAAAATATATAAACATATAAAAAATATATTTTAAATAGCTAAACCTTTAGGCGATTTTCATATATTTCTTAAATATTTTAAATGTTAAAAATTTATCTGAGAATATCTTAAAAATACATATATAAAAAATATAAAAAAATTATATTAACAATATATTTGAAATATAAAAAAATAAAATTATGAAAATGTTAAAAATATATATAAAAATTATATTTTTATTGTGATCCATAACCTACGAAAAATATATAAAATTTATATAAAAAAATGTATTTCGATGTATGTTTTTTATATTTTTATAACTATGTATGTATAATTATTTATGTACTTTAAGATATATTTTCAATTTATTTAAAATATATACGAAAATCGGGCAAAAGTTAGCTATTTAAAATATATTTTTACACATATTTATATATTTTTTATGTATTTTTAACACATGTTTTTTATATGAAAAATATATTTTTTTTATATTTTACACGCAGATATATTTTAAATAACAATTATTTCCTAACATACACAACGATACATACATTTGTTTACATTAATAAATTTTCATCTATTTATCGACGGAGTATTGCAGCTACATCTATGCAGTATGGGTAATAATCCGATAGTGTGTTGACTACCGCACAAAGATCTATTGCGGAATGCCCTAGTGGCGTTGCCGTTTCTTCAATGTAGTATGGGCCTCAAGCCCATACTTGTCTGGTCAATTCTACTATACAGACATGTAAGCTACGCAAAATTTTCGGTACTATACAGTATGGTGAATAACGCCATACTTATGGTACTTGCCGCAATACTGTAATAAGAGTATGGCGATAGGTACCATACATTTCTCTCCGTGTATACCCTAGCCGAAGGCGTCTATGAAATTAATCGTTTCTACACAATTAATCTATAGGAACCTTACATCTAGGTTCAGACTAATAATTTTCAAAAAAAGCTATAAGCTATGACTCAACTGTAGTAATTAGTGATAAATAATCTTTTTAATAAAAATATTGAC
This sequence comes from Microplitis manilae, assembly GCA_030273425.1. Classification (NCBI taxonomy): domain Eukaryota; kingdom Metazoa; phylum Arthropoda; class Insecta; order Hymenoptera; family Braconidae; genus Microplitis; species Microplitis manilae. The sequence goes on from CP092722.1 coordinate 7,957,505, forward strand.
GTTCTAATTAGCAAATTGCCTAACTCCGTTTCAGAAAATTCTCCATAAGCGAAAAAAAGGAAGTTAAAAATTTTTTTTCATCTAAAAATCAATTCCATATCTAGTATAGTATTTTTTTCAAGGTTACTCAAATGATATTTTCTCTGACTATTAGTATTTGAAAAATGCACAGAATCACCTTACGAAAAATAATCAGTTAAACAATTTGCTAATTAGAACGTCGATATAAAACATATAGGTTTTAGTAAATTAATTGTTTAGTTAGCTAAATGAATTAATACCTGTCTATTGACCTGTACTTATGTATTTATTTAATACCATTGTAATAGATTAATTACTCTGTAAAACATTAAGTGTATATACAAAGTCTTGATGTATGGAGTAGTATATAGAAGTTTTATATATTATATTGTAGTATATATATATATATATATATATAAACAGAAGCGTTTGCTTGTAGTCAAGGCCATTGATACTCGCTGTTGCTAACAACTTTTAGCGTGAGGATTAACACGTCAATCGACCACCGGTTATCCAATCGCGATGGGTAATAAATTGTTCATATTGAGTAACTACTCCATTGAAGGTGCATACACTTACACGATGATCAACACGACAAAATATGAAAGAAGGGTGATATTCATGTATACATCAAAGCTTCAAGATTGAAAATAAAAAGAAATGTGTACAATAGAGAACAATTTGATTTGTACAACACACGTACGTGACTCTAAATATCTTTTAGGTGCTCACTCTTGGAACTTTTCTCCTGATTTGCTACTGGCCTCTAAGCGCGAATCCAGAAAGCAGTGAACGCGCATCTATCATGAATACTATATTATCATTCAATGTTCGTGATAACAGTACCAGTTCTTGCGATGATACTTGCTAAAAATGGCCGTTTCAAGTATATACATATATTTATATTGAAACAGCTCTTATAATTAAGTAATAAATCTAATTTTTTTATATAATCCTATATTGTTCCGAAAGATTGATTTTGTTAAATAATTCTTTTCAAAGGCGAGTTTTCAAGTATGCTCTCTAAAAATGAATTAGTGAAATTCACTGCAAATTGGTGAATATGCACGTTAAATTAGTGATATACTTATAGCTGGAGAAACAGTGACTATTCACTCTGATTCGCATCGAATTTCACTAATTCATTTTTAGTTTTTAGAGATACGTTTAAGATCTTATAATGGTATCTATTATTGAGTATAGCCGAAATATTTATTAACTGGTTTTAGCCGACGACTATCACAAATTCGCGGATTTGTTTTCACTGTATTTCTATAGTATTTCTATTAAATATCTATAGATATTTAATACACCGTGAAACGTGTTTAAATGTTAAATGACTACAAAAAACTATAGCTTCGCTTATGGCCTTAAACATAGAACACATTTAATATGTGTTAAAAAAATACGTTTGTAACACACTTGGTTTTAGAGTGATTGCATCTTTTATAAATTATTTAAAATTTTTCAAGTGTCTAAAACTGGCCCAAAAACGGTACCTTTACCCTATAGAAATTTAAAAAAATTAAACCAGCCACATTGGTAGGTCGTGACAGGATTTACGTGGATGAAGGGCTTACACAGGCACAAGGCAGGTCGATGTTAACATGGCCTTAACAGGTTCTGTTTCCTGAGCCCCAATTCTGTTCGTGGGTGGCCGCAATGATTTCTGAAGCTTATCCTCCCTGGGATCTCAATAGTCGGGTAATTCTTGTGTTTCGCTGATACAGGGCGAGCAAGACACATTTCTGACACCTTAGCAACTGGGTCCTGGTATGAATTTCAAGGGTATAAGAGAGGGCAAATGGGCTTGACTGAAGTCTCGAATAAAAAAACGAGGAAGTAACGAAGAAAGACGTTGTTTTAAATCGCTGGATCACAAGAGTATGCGAGAGAGAAAGAAAAAAGAAAGGAATAAGAGGAAGAGTAGTTGAAGACTGGCAACTCACTCGGTTGTGGATCAGGTCAGGCCCACTGTGAGGCCTCGAGCCAACCAGAGCCAAGAAGAGTTATTCTTGTACACCCTCATAGCCCCACCTCTGTTTCAGCAACCCGATCTTCTTGGCTTGCTTCTATCTTTCTCTCTTATGATTCTTTGCCTCCTTCTTTCTTCGTTCTCACTTGGACTAGTCCTATGTGTCTTTTGTTTATCTCCCTTATTCCCACTTCGTCTTTTTCTCGCGGTAAGCTTTGATCCACTCCCCTCTCCTTCCTTCTTATAATTCAAATTCTTCTCTCTCTTTCCATTCGTCTTTTGGAGCAGAACGATATCCCTCTTCATCTATAGTCTCTTCTTTTTTTTTTATTTCTAAGTCTCAATGTGCAATGTCTACTTCTTTGTTAAGCATTGAAAAGAGAGAAGTAGAAGAGTTGCACTCGTTGAAGATTTTTTTGGGACCCTCAAGTCTTTGCCAAGAGAGCTAAATGAGAGCTGGAGACCTCTGGAGGCTACCCGCGAACCCTTGTGGACTCGTAATCGCCGAGGGGTTGCAAGTTTCTTCGAGTGTCGCTTGGATTTTTTCAGCAGCTTCTCCAAATGCTTATGAATATGCGACTCATAACGAGTTTCTTCAATTCTTTTTTTTTTATTTTTTTCATCAGAATTAACGTTTGATCAAATTTATCCCTCTACTAAATATCTTAAGGACTTATGAACCCTTTATAATCGGAATTTTATTTCAACTTTATAAAAAAAAAATTTTACTTTTTAAATAATTTATTTATATATCAATAATTGAACTTGTTTCGATTAATTTATATAAAAGCTAATTTAATTTTTAAATAACTGCCAACTAATTGAAATACGTTAATCGTTGGCTGACTGTGAGCAAAATAGCTTTTAATGCTTCCGGACATTAACTGCTCTAATTACTTCATCAGTTTAATTTCTTTCCTTCTCTAGTATTGTAAATATAAAGCATGGAGATGTATGGTATATAGTTAAAGAATATCCTTGATTCGACATTTATATGAGAAAATCATTTAAATATGAAAATTTCATATTGTGTATAGTACACAGAAAAAAAGGTTGACTTGGCCCAAGATAATTTTTGCCTTCATTTTTTTATTCTTGGGCTGAGTAATTGGGTTTTTTTATTCTGAGAACATTTTCTTCGACTAATATTATAAAAATATTGTATCAAGAATAATTAAATTTTAACTCAAGTTAAATAATCTTGGCTTAAGAATATTTATTTTAAGTCAAATTTATTTTGTTTCTAATCAAGTAAAAAAAACTATCAAAACAAGATACTTTTCTGTCTTGGTTGGTGAGTATAGTAAATTGTCACAATATATATCAACATCTTAAACCAAGAACTTTTTTGCGTGGCAGAAGAACATTTACTCTCAGTTTGAGAAAACTACATTATCGACTCAAGACAACGGTCTATTGGAATGAGAAAATTTTAATTTTGATTTAAATAAATTATAATCTTAACTTAATAAAATAACTTTTCTTGAATCATGCAAATATTTACTTAACGGAAGACATAAAATTCTCCCATTGATGTTTTTTTTTCTTGACTTAGAAAAAACGTAGTCTCGATTCAAGAAAATAAATGACTTTATACTTAAAAAAATATGTCGACCTATACTTTTCAGTGAATCTAACCTAATATAAATATTAAATGTTGTCAAGCAGGAAAGTGTATGCGTATATTCAGAACATCACAATATAGCAGTAGAGAAGACACGAAATCAACTCTCTCGATTAAATGGTTTATGAACAAATTGAGAAAAATAAATTGTTTGCTCATGGTAGGAATCGAACCCAGACCGATTCGGCATCACGCGAGAGCTTTACCAGTTATGCTACCCGACCATTTCCTGAACGTTCGTTTTCTTTACCCATATCCAGTTAGCACACTGTACAATGTAGAGTCTAAACTACCGCCACTTTAGTATAGTACAGTTAGCTTTCCCAAGAGAATTTTTGCGTTGAGCCGTGAGCACAGTTGCTGTTGGTTCGAACGTCTACGCTTACTTGCCGCAACACAACAAATACTTAAGCCAAGATATTTCTTACCATTGAATCGAGTACTTTTAATTCTTGACTCGAGTCACAAATCATCTCGATTCAAGATAAATTATTCTTCAAGAAAGAATATTTTACTTTTCGGACAATTGATTATGTATCGGGGCAAAATATTTATTTTTCTAACTTTAAGAAAATATTTCTTCCTTCAAGAAACATATATTATATCGGTTGAATAAAAAAAAAATCTTATGCCAAGATGACTAAATTTAAGAAAATTTTGTTCTTGAACCAAGAAAATTTTCGTTTTCATTCAAAATTGCAAAAAATATTCTTGCGGCAAGAAAAAATTTCTTACACCAAGATATCCTTTTTTTCTGTGTATATTCAAAAACTTATTTCTTAAGTAAAATTAATACTTATAAAATTATCGTGTTTCATACAAATACCTAGAGAATAATAGGACAATACAAAGGAATGCACCAGTGAAATTCAAATCATTGTCATATAAGGAAAAAACAGAATATTACACTGAAAGAACAATTTATTTGAGCCAACTAAATAGATTTATTTGACTGAACAAGATCATTTATTTCATTCAAATATATATTTGGTTATAGTTAACAAATCTTGGTTGAAAAAAATTTCACTACGGCTGATGGCGCTATCAAATACAGATTTGTTAAATATAAACAAATCATTATTTCATTCAAATAAACCATATCTTTGTCTCAAAGAGATACTGATTGGGTCCATTTAAATATGGGATTTATTTGCCTGAAACAAATCTCATTTGGCTCAAATAAATTGTTTTCTCAGTGTAAAAATTAATAAATAATAGTAAAAGGTGGAATTTGTTATACATAATTAGAACTGTTATGTGCTTAATGCAAAGTAGTTTACTAATTTTTGTAGATTCCGAAAAACTACTATCAATTGTTTCAAAAAGTAACTAAATATTATTATTTTGAGGTGAATAAATACGTGACTTATTTAGTGAAAAATTATTAATTTATGGCATACATATATTAAAAAGTAATGATTGGTCAAACTAAGAATTGGTAGCTTAGACATTGATTTTTCCAGCCGAAAAGTTGCAAAAGTTACAAACTTTTATTTTATAAATTCGATATCACTGATCAATTATTAGCTTAAAATATCATTTATTCATCATTATAAATTAATTTACAATATACATAAATCGAATAAGTAGTAAATAATAAAATGAAAAATTAGTATACTAGATACTGATTTTTTGCTCATAAAAATACCGAAAACTTTTAACTCTTATTTTATAAATTCTATCCCATTGATTAATAATTAATATAAAGTGTTATTTATTCGTTATTATACATTAATTTATTATATATATAAATCGAATAAGTGGTAAATTTTAAAAATTTTTCTATGTTTATTTGAACAGTAATTAATAACTGTAGATACCAATTTATCGATTCTTTTTCATATTAATTTTAACATACGAAATTACAAATTTTGCACTTCTGTGTGTATCAAATTTTAATAGCCATTTTTTAATATATAATAAACCTGGTTTGATATTAGTATACAAATATACTAATTTTAAGTCAAAAATAAACTACAAACTATTCAAATTTTGAACATCATTTTTTCCGTATATATATATATATATTTATATATAAATACTTACGTTTCAGTACATGACTGTCGTGTTAATGGGCCCATGGTAAAACAGTTCATGTGAAGAACTGCAATGCTGAGTAGTGTACTGTACACTAATAGGCACACTGTAACTATGTGCGCTGCCAGCAATGATTTGTGTGCATTACACACACGAACGATTATTACTGTGCTGCATCGTTTTCAATACTTTCTGATACACATGACTGATTACTGTTTCTCATAGTAGTTAGTTATAGTTCAGCACTGTAATTACTCATGTATGTTGTAATAACGACTGATTATCGTTTAACGCCATAACTTCTCTTGTATTTCTCACGAGTGACATCTGTTGAACTAATGAACGTAAAAACGAAAAATATGAATCAGCGATCAATAATTCACTATATTTACAGTATAAAAAAATAAATAACTAAATGTTGTGCTACGCTACAATTATTATTGTGTGCAGAAGTGATTTTTATTAAAGCTTATTGAAAGGTTTCGAATATTTTATGTCATAAACTGTTTTTTGCACTTCAATACTTCTGCAACACCACTCTACATGGGTTTTGTGTCTGGGATTGATGCGCGTGATTATTATAGGCTTACAGTGATACTAAAACGAATTCATGATTTCTGATATTTGTTGATAAATATTTAAAAGAAATAATTTTGTATACTCATAGTTAGAATCAATTTTAACTAATAGATTTGTTGAAAATAACAAAAAAATTTTAACTTTAATATGAATCGTTACTATTCCTCCCAAACGATTATAAAAAAAAAATAAACTAAATCCAGACACAAGAAAAAATTACGGAAAACGGTTAACCTAACTATTTTTGGCCAGTTCAAGCCTAAAAATTCTTGAACTAAAAACTAAAAGCTAATATTAACAACCCTTCGGATATAAATTTGCATTTTTTGAGCTCTCTTAAATTTGAAATTGTAAAAATAGTGACTATTTACTATTCTATGAGTTAAAAGTATGTCGTTAATTTAAATAGTGGCATACTTTTCACTAGCATTCAGTGACTATTCACTGCCAAATAGTGATTGTCACGTGATTTTCACTAATTCGTTTTTAGAAAAAGATATTCAACGAAATTAGGGATTCTGATTAATTTTAAAATATCAATATCTTCAATACTACACTGTAAAAAGAGCGGTGTTAAAAATGGACTCATTTTAACTCCGCCCGGTGTAAAAATGAAATTACACCGGTGTAGGAGGAGTAGTTCACCGGTGTTAAAAATACCGGTGTTAAAGTGGGGTAACCGGCGTAAAAACGGAGTAGAACCGGTGTAAAAGCGAGGTAACCGGTGTAAAAGCGGAGTAATATCGGTGTAAAAGCAGGGTAACCGGTGTAGAAGCGGGGTAAACTGTGTCTGCTTGGAGAATCAACTTCAAAGATTCTAAAACACAAAAAATGTCAATTTTTTATGAAAATAAATAAAAAATATGATCTATTAACAAGTATAGTGATCGAGTAAGTAAAAATACTCACAAAGTAAAATATTTTAACATCGGTAAAGAATATCTACACCGGTGGCGGTGTTATTTTAACACCGGTCTAGAATATTTACACCGGCGGCGGCGTCATTTTAACACCGGAGAATTTGTTTTAACACCGGTTTAGAATATTTACACCGGCGGCGGCGTTATTTTTACACCGCTTTCGGTGTTGAAATTTAACACCGCTGATTTTAACACCTACACCGCTTGGACTTACCCCGGTGATTTTTTACAGTGTAACTACCCGATTATTTACTGATTCGTGGTGCAAATTATGCTACTTTTGGGAATTAATGGAACACTTTTTATTGCAAAATAGTGATTTTCACTATTTCAATTTTAGAAAAAAAAGCTAAATTTATTCCGGGTCTAAAAAATGACAAATTTGATAGTTTTGACTTACTCTCTATAAGTAAGTTAGCAATTTTTTTTTGGCCCGGGACCTCTGTACTATTTAAATAGTCATATTTTTACAGTTTATTTATTTTCGTGTACATAGTTTTCATTCTAAGCAAAAAATTTTTACGAGAGACTTTGCTCTGCTTTAATAAAATATTTTTTGTGACAAATATTATGAATAACATAAAATAATAAAAAATGTAAATAAAAGAAAAAGCTTATATTTATATGATGTGTATTTAACTGCAATGTACACACGTATTTTGAGAGAAATTCATATATTTCCTCTTTCACTTCCATTTTTGTTTTTACCCGCCCTCAGTTGGCTTTTACACCAAGTGAAATTCACCCTATATGCGTCTTTCTTACTCCTGCTATCCCTAAGGCTTATCCGTGGAAAATAAACGACCATGACACCGGCAGTATAGAGTTGCAGAGAAAATTAATTAGCTTCTGCGTTGCCGAAAAAAAGCGCGGGAGTTCAAAGGAAGTGGCGTTACTACTCCGGTATTCTTTATCTCTCTTCACTTTTTTCTTTTTCTTTCAATGCAACTTCCGTACGAGGGTTGGATATTCTTTTCCTCTTTTTTTAATATTATGTATTCACTGTCGTTCATCATACATAAGACTAAAATATTCTTTATTCTTCTATATATATATACATATATATATATATATATATATATATATATATATATATATATATATATATATATATATATATATATATATATATTTTTTTTTTTTTAAATGTAGGTATAAATGTATGCTCAAGCACGCTTACTCTAATTATTTTTAGGATAAATGCGCATATAAAACTATGTAATATTGATAGATCTTTAATATTTTACATAGGGGTAGGGTAGGTAAAAAGGGGTACCCTCAAAATTGTATTTTTTAAATGTTTTTTAAATATTCCGAAATGACTTTTGTAAACGTAATTGAGTCTTATTTTGAATATTTTTCGTTAAACTTTTTCAAAAATCGAGTTTCAGTCAAAAAATGTTGATGGCTTTTAATTTATGATAATAACCAGTAAAAATTTTTTTTTTCTTCTTTTGCATCCAATAATTGTGTAAAATGTAATGTTTTTTTATGTAAACTGCTCACAAGAAAATTTAGTATGATCAATTTTATTTAATATGGAAAAAAATTTTTTTTTTCGTCTTTTTTAAGAGATACCCCATTTTGCCCGCCAAAGTGAAGATTTTTTTGTTTCAACAACTGAAATTTTTGTTTATTTACTTCGCATTTCAGTAAAAACAAAAAGATTTAGCGTATTTGAGTCCTCGGAACCATATTATTTCCTTAAGTACTCCAGTTTGGCCCCCCCCCCTCCGTCCTTCTCCTACATAATTTTTTTTTTATTTCAAATTGAATATAATTTTTAATCATGATAATTTTGATATCAGATTTGAAAAAAAAAAAAAAAAATTGGAAAAACGATTGATTCACTTATAATAAAGTAATGTATATATCTATATATCATTCTATTTTAGCCCTAAAATATGGTACTTAATATGGAGAGCTTATTATATAATTCTCATTTCTATCATTTTTGTGACTAACTATTGTTGCAATAAGTTGATCAAAATTAAACAATCACCAGAATAATAATAACTCACCGATAGCTATACATAGTCGATAAAAATGAATATAAAAAGACAGAATGCGTGCGTCACGACTTCGTGTATCGCAACGTGTGTGGCGACAAGTCATCTTAATATTTTTACTACGAGACCACAGTAACATAAATTTACATCCTCGCTTGACCATCTACTCTCTCGCCCCAGATTTGAATTTAGAATACTATGCTAATGCTAATGCTAGATATTAGAATATACAATGGTTCTTTTTACAGCGACACAAAAAAAGCTTCCCAATCTTTCGGTATGCTAAAAAAAATCATTCTGCATAATATGCTTACAGTGCATTTATTAATGTACTGGCTATACTAAAAAAAAGTGCCATACCCGGAATGGAATGGTATATTTCTTGTTTCAATCAATTTAAAAATTTAATTTTTAGGTAGATTTTATAACGAAATCAACATATTGTAATTCGTATTCTCTAATACACAGAATTTAAATTTCAAATTAATTTTACAATATCATTTAAATGATAATTGACAGGTGTTAATTTTTTTTTATAATATTTTCAATTTCGTGAAGCTACAACGCCAAGTGGAAAAATCCTAATATACTCAATTTTTAGTGAAAAATTAAAAAATCGTAATATTGGTATCCGGAGGACAGATTCGAACCGAGCACCCTACGCGCGAGAGTCAGAGGCTTTACCGCTATGCTACAAAGCCAATAAAAAAATCTTAGTTTAATTTTGCTTGTAGTACTTTTTTCTCATATTGAATGGCTATATACCATCAATTGCTTATATATTGATCTAAACGAGATAAATATGTGACTTTTTTATAAATAAATTTTTCTATCCAATTGATAATATAAAGACTTTCATTCGAATATACTTCGATATTTTGTAACGATATAGGGGAGGTGGCCCAAATCGGGTACCCCGCCAAAAGCGGGTAGGTGCTTGTGCGCCGACGCATGAAACGCGAAGGACAAAGTAAGTATATGTCGATGTTACCTGAATACTTCCGAGTTTCGTTCAGTCCCAAACGAGCATTAATGAAGCGGTATGGCGTATTTACACGCAATAAGAAAAAAATTGATAATTTCTTAAAAAAATTAAAGGTTTGTATTTTCTGATTATTCAAAAACAAATACACTTATTATATCGTTGATAATTTTCTATTAATTTGAGCCTATTGAAGTTAAAATTGAGAAAAAAATATTAGCGTTTTGTTTTTAATTATTTGAGGATAGCATTACTTGGATACAAAACGTCGATAAAAATCCCTTATTTTTTAAATGATTATCTAAAATATTTAATATTTATATAAGACTATAATTTTCTATATAAGACTTTTAATCTGCGAAAGACTGAATAATTAGTCGAATATTATTATTTATATAATTGACAAAAGAATTTGCTTACAAGTTACCGATTGAATAGCCATTTATATTGAAGTATTGCTATATTTAATAAGTTAGTCATTTAAGTTGTTGAAGACTGACTAAATTAAACTAAAATTATTATTTAAATATCTAAAATAAATATATTTCCCTTAATCGTAGTGCCAACCCGCTTTGCCCGAACGGATTACCTGCTTTAGGCCACCCCCTAGGGCAAAGCGGTTTTTAGGAGTGTTTTTTAATTTTAATAATAAATCATAAATTAATACAAATTTATACAATATTGCTTATTGATTTTAAAGTTCGATAAATCTATCAAAGAAAAAAAAAATCATTAATGTTATCATACAAATGCTAAATTTTTTCGGCCCTTAACGTTAACATACTCGCTTTAGGCCACCTTCCCCTTCATTTATATTCTTGTAAAATATTTTTCAGTTTTAATGTGAGTGTGTGAAATTACTCTCACAACCGTATCGGATTCTCTCCCCAAAAAAATCGTCGATTGACACGACGCCTTCGGTATTATAGGGGACTACTTTTGCTTCATTGAAATATATGTGAAGTTGCCAAACCAAACTCTTCAGAAATTTCAGTTAAATTTCCAAAAATTGAAAAGTTTGCTTCACCAAGTTTTTATTTTTAAATCAAGCACATCCAAACTTTAATTAAAATATATTTTACTATTCAATTAAATGTTAATTTAATTACGGTCAAACTTAAAAACTTTAACATAAACGGTTAAGCAATTTCTCATAATCGAGTAGCGATTTTAATTCAATAAAAATTATTTTCTTGAGACAAACTAGTTGGTTCAAACGAATTTGGTTTTATTGAAGAGGAAGTCAAGCTTATAGAGAGTTTGATGTCAGTACCTTATTTTTTACAGTGTATCATTTTCTGAAAGTTTTTACCGTATATCGTATAGAAATTTTTGTTTCATATATAGTGTTTATTCATATATTTAGTTGCACGTTGTATCTAATATAACTATAGTTGTATAGCTTTTTTCTAAAAAATAAAAAATTATAATTATTTTTAAATTAAACAAGTTGAAATCATAAATGAGGGCAACAGAATTACACAACTCACTTCGGAAATATTTTGGTTTTAATGTGACCATTAAAAATAACTTTAACTTGACAAACGTAACGAAAACAATCAGACGAGTAGTAAGCGTTTTGTCTGTCGACTAGAATAAACCCTTTTCATTTATAGGTTCCTCGTTTCTCAACGGTTGAGAGCACGTGGTTAAGATTAGCCGGAGAGAAAATGGTCCGGGAATATGCGTCTATACAGAATGTATAGTATATAGATAGATACAAGCCCGAGTTATATACGCTAAGCTTAGTTTCATCCTCTTTCGCGTTCCGCGGTGTCATCGTCAGAGGGCACTGTGGTTGACACAGAATGACACCCTCATTCCCTTTTCCCCTTTCCGAGTTACCAAGTAACCCCTTCCATAATCGAGAAAGCATTCTCTATATCCTCTTACCCTCTGCATCAAAATAGCTGCAACGTCAACCCTCGCGCAACCTCATTGCACCCTTATCAGATTTTATTCAGTTTATTCTTATCATTCTCAACTACTTATCCAATTCCTCATTAAGATACATAAATATATTTCATTATCCAACATAAAATATTCACCATTTTCAAGGAGCAGAATGTTATTGACTGCAGTCTTATTTGTTATCATTTCAACACTTTAAATCTCAAATTTTTATAACAGTTCTTGGTATTTTGGGGTTTTAAAAATAATTTATGAAAATTTTACAGATGACATCTGTAGACACACATAGTAAAAGTATATGTACACAAGTCTGAGAAAATTTTATAGAAGAATATTGAAAACAAATCTTTTTTAATCACTTGCAATCTACTTGACTAATAAATATCCGCAGCTCATTAAGAGCAACAATTATTTTTTTTCTTAATTCTAAACCATGTGTCTTTTTGTTTTCTCTGCTTGTTTGCGTTTGCTTAAAAAAATCAAACAATATAAAAAGTTATTTTAATTCTACTTATGGGATTTTATACAAACAGAACAGTGTGTCTCAATCAGATGCTGCATATCCCCTTGTGACTTTCACCCGGTCATGTTGGAATAGATCTGACCCGTTAAATCTCAGCTTCAAATTCAGGGGGTGGATCGTAAAGGAATAATGCGAAAGAGAGATAGTAAATTTACAGTGGGTATATTTTCTTTTAGAGCAACCAGCGAAGATTTGAAATTTAAATTTTATTTGATTATATTTAAATTTAATTTAATTTTGTTACTTGTTCCACCGTCAAAGAGGGTGTGTGAGTATATACATATATTATATACTTTTTTCATGAATATTGTTTATCATAAAATTAACAATAAAATTTATATTTTTTATACTTTCAAATTATTACTTTGTTGTAAATTTAATTTTACTAACAATTTCCTCAATTTTATTTATTTATCTTATTGTTTTGTTTATATAATATATATTTGATCTCCAAAATGTAATTTTATTTCTTATATTTTAAATGAATTTATTATTGATGCTAAATATTTCTTGATGTACTAATATAAAGAAATGCAACAACTGAAAAATTAACTGAACCATTTTTGAACTATCAGCAGTTCTATGAAATGGTTGAGATTTATTAACAATAAAAAAACACAAGGACGACAAATTACATGTTGACACCTCCAGAAAATTTTTACTATGTGCTTAAGTAGAAATTACACATTATATGCATGCTATTTATTACTGAAGTGAGCTGGGGCATAACGAGCAACGGGTCAACCCCAAAATTTGGTAATAAAAAAAAACAAAACTTTTTTTTTTCATTGTCGTTTTCATACATCTGACATGTTTTTCACGTTTCCGAGCGTAGATGGCCCACCCTAAAAATTTATGACAAGAAAAAAATAACTGAAAAAAAATTTTCAATTTTTATTTGAAATTTGGAGTTGATTAGAAATTTTATTTATTTTGTTCATTTATTTATTGTTTCTATTAGGATAAAATCCTTAATACAATATATATGTTTAGAGTTCAACAGGAGTAAGGTAATGTAGAATCGGTTGAAGCAAAGGGAAATACAATGCGAAAGGGGATTAATTGAATCTGTATGTAGCTTTTCCTCAGAAACAGTATTTTAAAAAAGCAAACAGTTTGTTGAGATCCGGCGAGTAGTTGACCCTAATGATTTGTCTCAATATTTAATGATTCGATAAGGGTTGATTAGAAATTGGTTAGAAATTCAGGATCAAAACAAAGTCAAATCTAAACAAATGTAATGATATTTCTTGAACAAAAATTTTCATTTTCAAAATTTTTAGGAAAAGAAACTGTCGTTCTCTGTAAAAAAAAATTATTTTTTATAAAAAATAACATCAATAAAAATTTTGTACCAATTTATGTGTAACTTTACTGCAAACTTAAAAAAAATTTCTAAAAATTAACATGTCTTATTTTAAAAATTATCAATTTTCTAGAGAAAAACTTAAAAAAAAAAACTTTTTGTAGTTAAGCTTAAATTTAAAATAAATAATTAAATTATTGAAACATTGATCGTTTTGTAGACTACTTTACTTAAACTAGCTTAAAGCAATTTTCAATCACGCCATAGTAAATTGTAAGTAGTCTCATTGGTCGTCTCTTACGTGTATCCTCTTACGTTTGGTTGTTGCATTCGTGCGCGATTCTTCGTGGTAAACAGCTCGCCTATTTACGACAACGGCGGCATGAGGGAAACGTTGATCGATTCAAATTAACGACACGCTTATACCCGTCTCGTTTATTCCTTTCAACTAAAATAGCCACTACTACTGTACACTCACAAGATATTGATGGCGACTGACTATACACTATAGCTCTTTTAAAACACAATGACAATTCTTATACTATAAATAAGTTCAAGTAATAAATTGTAATACAAAATACATTTAAATACGGAGAAATAATTCTATTTACAAATCAGCTAAATAAAAAAAAAAAAATATTTTTACAAGGTGTCTAGAAAATCATAAAAAATGAATAAAATTATAAGTAACATGAGGTGCAAAGAATAGTTTGTATTGATGGTAAAAAATAAAAAAAAAAAAAAAAAAAATTGCGTGACCGATGCGGCAATTAGTGGGGTCGTTGCGCTGTGGTTGGACTCACGCACTGCGTGTGGGCAATGTGAGGAAGAAATTACGAGTATCGCGTTGGCGTAACACTCGTGGTGTTCATGATGCCGACAAAGAAACTCACCAGTCAATTCTTTCTTATTTTCCAGTTATGGACAATGGATATTTTTTCTTGTGTGTGACAGTTTTAAATAGGAACTTACCTTATTTTACATCTGCTTAAGAATATTTTCTTGTATTTACCAATTCTTTGAGAAAGTACTTAAGATTTAAGTAAACAAATTTATTTGTTTGTATTCTTAAGTTATTGATGTACTGGAAGAAGACTTTCTGTTGAGTTCTCTTGAAAATGATGACTTTTAAAACAAAAAAAGTGATTTTAATTTTCTTATGGCAACCATGAGTTGACTTAAATTTTTGTTAATGGTCTTTCATAATCGGTTTAAGTCACTTTCAGTTTGTACTTAGATAGATTATCTTTTGGGAATTCCCTTATTTACTAGTTTTTAAGTTACTCAAAATTAGTTTCAGATGTGGTCTTTTTCCGGAACTATTAAATACTCAAAATGTTTTATTCTTAATAACAAATAAGTTAATACCAATTTAATATCTTGAATTAAAAATATCTTGATGGCTTTCCAGTCTTGTAATTCTTTATCAATTAAAAATTTTAACAAGTTGTAAATCAATATAATTTTAAAGTTTATTTGGCCCGTTAGCCCTCAATTTTTTTGCTATTTTTTGCAATTTTCAGGGTTTTTTTTTTGCAATGTACTTAGATTTTAATGGCTTATGGTTGAATAAACTCCAGATTTGGATTCAGCGGACCAAAATACATAAAAATCATACTTGGTCTATAGTTCCATAGTTTTTTTCTTACCGAAACTGTTAATTTTTGGCGTTTTTTATTGTTTTTTGCAAGTGATTTAAAATTTTGAGGGTGTACGAGCAAAACTGACTTTAGATTCGGATTCAGCGCATATCGAAATACATATATAAAGATAGGTAGGTCCGGTCAAAAGTACAGACCACACTGATAGAAAAAATATCTCGATTCAAGAAAAATTTTTTCTTCAAAATGTGGTTCTTGTTTTAAAATTTTTAATTGTTTTAATTTAAGAAATAAGTTTTTGAACCAAAAAATTGAATTTCTCGAATAGAGAAAAAAAATTCTTCGTTTGGGAATTTTATTTTTCGATGAAGCCTTTATTGTTTTGAAACAAAACCCATACAAAGAACGGTGATCGGTCGATCATCGGGCTATGATCGCCGTCCGATCCTCGAGCATCGGCTGATGATCGGAATATGTATAGGCGCAAGACTCGCTGGGCATCGGATGTTAACATCAGCGCAAGACTGCCCATTGAGCGTCGGCCGAGGATAGTAACCGAGCATCGGCCGAGGATAGTAACCGAGTATCGGCCGAGGATAGGATCCGAGGATTATCCTATTGTACACTGAGAACAAAATTTTCTTCTGACAACTAATTTTTGTTATAATGAAATATATTAGTGAGCCTTAGAGAATGAGTTATTAACAATAATTAAATATTATTTAAAAATCCGAGAATATTTATTTAACAATTAATAAATGCATATTTAGATAAATAATTTTATTTGCTTAATTTTAAATTTAAATTAAATAATTATTATTATAATTTTATTATAATAATAAAAATAAATTAAATAATTTATTTCTTTGACGCGTACTTTTTTTTATACTATGACAAAAATGTTCAGGGAAACATTAGTGTCAGTGTAATACAGAATAACTCTATATTACTATCAAAAATAGGTAATCGTCACTCTGCCGATTTACAGCAAGTAATCAGTCCCATATATGCTTCAAGTTGGGAATATAATAATTCTGAAATAAGTTTCTTACCAGGGACACATTACAACTGGTGGGCGCTATCTAGTGGCAAGCACCGCACTACTTCCGCTGCTGCTGCCTAGCACCATAACTTTTTAAATCAATAATCATTAGGTTTAAATAGATATTTATTAACCTCGACCAAATATATATATTTATTCTAAATGAATATATTTTTTGGTGTCTGAGTAATATTTATTAGAGTTAAGATAATACTTTGCTTCAATATTTGAATTTGTTGGCACTATAAAATAGTTTAGTTGTCCATTAAATAAATATTTTCTTAACTTTACCAAATAGTTTTCTTATCTAAGAAAGAGAAATATTAATGTCAACCAAATAGAATCTATTAAATCATTTGTTAAAAATGACAAAATATATTATGTTGACGTAATAAAATTTACTTTAACAGAATTTAACAAAATCAATTTAATTGTCCAAAGAGAAATGTTTTCTCAGTGTACAAAATCACTAAAACTATTCTCATCACTTTCATTATTACTATTAAATACACTATAATTAATTTCTTTATTTACAATGTTATTTACAATTGTTTAACGGTGTAAATTATCATGATCACGATCGTTTGTACTATTGTCATTAACAATTTACACTGAGGGTTTATTAGGCGGTTGAGATCTATTATCCATGTATTTTTTTAATGCCCGATGTTTTCTTACACGGTCAGACACGATTTTATAAATTACAGAATTTTTTTTAATCACAACGATAAATTTATTTTCTGTTATATTCAGTAATGTTTCTGTCTAATGAAAAGTATATACAAGTAAATATAATGCTCAAAAATAGCTGACGTGATATTTACCGCGCATGCGCAAAAGAAAATTTATCATATCATCGACCGAGGAACGGCCGATGATCGGATGTCATTGTTATGAATATAGTTCGGTTACCGATGGTGTGACAACCATAGGCTGATGATAGTGCACCGACGCTCGACCGAGCATTGGTTGCCGAGCCTCGGTCGATCGTAGATTTTTTTCGAGCATCGGCGACTTCGTATGGGAATCTGACATATTTGGCTTAAGAATTTCTTGCTCTTGGATTAAGATAGGCGAAATGTAGGTTTAAGACATTACCGACTTGTTTCGAGAATGGCGCGATTTTTAAATCAAGATCTCAATTTACTCAGCTTGAAAAAAAACTTTTTTTTTTATTTTAAAAATAAAAAATTTCAAAGTAATTTTTTAGGACTACATTCATTTACTTCAGATATGTTAAAATAGAAATTTATTTTAAAAAAAGTTTTTTTTTTCATTACTTCGAAAACATCTTCCATCAAGAAATTATTACTTGAACCAAAAATTTAAAGTTCTTAAAATAACAATACGACATTTTTAGCTGAAGAGACAAGTGGTCTTGCTTAAAGAATTCAATAGTATCGATTGAAGATAATTTAGTTTCGGGTCAAGACACGACAGTTATCCATCGAAGATACAAAATCTTTAGAGCCAAGAAAATCTAAATCATGACAAGAATTTCTTGAAGCAAAACAATTGCTTTTCTTCAGAAATAAATTCTTGGCTCAAGAAAATATTTCTTGAGCCAAGATAAAATTTCTATCAGTGTAATATTTTTTATTATACTGGTAGTTACATACAGTGGAATCTAACTTCTACACTCCTTAACTTTCAACTCCTCCTCCCCCCATTTCTTACAAAAAAGTGGAAAGAGTGTCCGTCTACTGCCGTATATTCTATAATACGTCATTTCAAGAATTTTAAGACCTTCGTTTTTAAAGTTAAAGAGGTAACACTGTACTCAAGTATGGTATCAAATATGACGAATAGATATACAAAATTGAACATTAATAATCTCGCTATTCATATTATTATTGATTAAAAAAAAAAAATTATGAAGATCCACGGAAAAAAGAGCAGTTGAAAAATTACAGTTTCGTATAGTATTAATTAGTACTATAGCGCTCCGAGTCTGAAACTGTAGAAATTACATTTTTTATCAGTAAATTTTACAGAAATAACAAATATTACAGTTTCAAACTCGATATTGTCGATTTAAACTGTAAAATTTGCTGCTTAAAATTGTATTAATTTTATTGCTACAGCAAATTTCTAAAATTACAGTTTGAACTTTAATGTTTACAGATTTTTACCCGGAAAGCCTGATTTACAGTAAAAACTGTAATTTTTCAACTGCTCTTTTTTGCGTGTCCACCTGTTGATTCAAAATAATAGTTTTTTATAAAGCCGACAGTATTAAATGTAACCGTAGAGATTTTAAGCATTTATTGTACTTTTTTAAATTTTAATTAATTCTTATTTTGAATGTCATTTCGGATGAGTCAATAGAATTATTTTCATGACAGTAGTAGTTGGATTAATTATGTCTTAATTAGGATTTATACAGCCGGAGATTAATTAAAACATAAGAGTCGTCAAACAAAATAATTACAACTGTTTATACGCGTATGACAATTGAACGTGAGCCTTTGACAAAAACAATTGCTCGTCGACTTCTCTTTTTTGCATTTTAATGATATTCGTCTCTTCCTTGTTTATTATACTTTTGAAAATCTTTACAGTTACAAGAAATTTTTAGATTAATTAGCAATTTATTACCGTTGTCATTTGCTGTATAATAAAAATGCAAATAATAAATTATTACCCGCAAGTTAATGAAAACGTCATTTTGACAAATTAAAATTTTAACATGTGTATGAAAAAATTAATCTATGGGTAATTATAATTACAAAGGTATCATCAGTAATTTAAAGATTTAAACTTTTAACGCCAGTTTTTTACTTTCTTGTTATCCTTATACGGACTCGATGAATTAATATATATGTATGTGTTTATATATAAACGATATGTTACCAAACGTGAGCAAAATTTGTTAATCTAACAAGAAATTGAATGATGAGCTGCATGACTTGACGGATTTTCAACCCTCGGAACTTGATTAAGTGGTTAGTTGAGAGTCGAGGGCGGTCAAACCGCCTTCTAAAACACGCCCGAAACGAGACTATGAAAATTGCCTCAGTTAAATTGTAAATTAAACCATGAAAGTCAATGTATTTTCCATATATGATATATATCTTCTAAATTAATGTTTTTTAAATCCCATTTTTTTTTTTTTTTATCATACTAAGATCTTATACAATATATTTCAATTATGAACATCTGTATACACAATCTAAAATTCTAGATTTAAATCCTAACAGGGTAATTATTTTTTTTCTTCGAGAATTTTAATTGATTCTTATTTATGTTCAGTGAAAATTGACCTTAATTTATTTAACATCTCAATTATTTAAGATTTACAATTGACCATAAATTAGTCTTTCTATTAAATTAAAAGCACACCCTAAAAAAATATAAATAACTATTTTTACACAAATATATAAAAAATATATAGTGATTGTAACAAAAATTTAAAAACAATGCTTTAAAAAATTGAGAGTGAATTTAAAAAATAATTTTCATATTATTTTAATAAAAATTTCGAGTTTCTTAAATTTCTTAAAAATGTGTGATCAGAAAAAAAAAACAAGTTTAGCATAATAAAATGTATTATACCACTAAATATATATATATGTATATCTATACGATGATAATCATAAAGAATTTTGCCAAGACGCACACCTGCTTTGAGCAGATGTTCGAACCTACAATTATTATTAATTCAAATAATCAATTTCATTTTTCGTATCCTTTCAATCGTATATCTATCGATAAGGAATCGATTTTACGATTGATAATTGGTTTTATAGCACTCGTCTTGTATGAGATTTGTCTGAAAGTTATTCAAGTTATGACTCGAGTAGTAGATTACATTAAACAAGACAGAAATAAGAAAAAAAAATCAATCAAACAAACAAAACGAAGTATAAAAAAATTCTTTACGTTAAATGAGAATATGAAAGGTTAGAAATGGCCCCAAACAGATAAAGGGCCAGCTTTCATGGTGGTCTAAATAAAAGATTAAGTGCGGTATATGTTGAGCATATATTCTCAACTGTTTATCTTGTGGCACTACTTTGTTTCGCTGCTTTGAGACTAGAGTGTACGACTCTCATAGAGAAACTACTCCTGAAAGTATATAAAATAAAAAAGAGGTACAAAGACATAAAGTAAGCCCTGGGATCTAATACCCACTATAACTACCCTTATTTCGAGCGTCCTCTGGATATCCTGGGGCTTGTAGCGCCGTTTGCGTTTGTGGGATAGCATAATGATATAGACGTCTCGTTAATATCCCTTCCAGCTATGCATAGAGTTGAGGTAGATAGGATTGGTTTGCCCGGGCGTATGCATGGCTAATGAGCCGTCGGGTCCAGCTGCCGTCTAGGTTCTCGATGTCCTCTGTATATGTGCTGGATCCACTTGAGGTTATTTAGTCTACTGATATATCGTTTTATTTTAAATGTTTTTTTTTTTTTTTATTTACCAGAGAATATTAAATTTTATCATTTTCTAATATTAGTCTATACCTCGATACATATTCATATATATATTTTAAAAATATTTGACTCATATGCGTATGTACACGTCATTGCCTAGTAGAAATGAAATCGAGGTGCTGGCTAGTTTGCCTAAAAATGAAATAAAAAATGGCGATACTGAATTCCATGATTCCCAATTATAGGTTATAATATTAACTAAATACAAATAAACTATTATAATTTGTTATTGAAAAAAATGAGAATAAAAATTATTTGCAATAATTAAATTACAACTTCTAAATATAATATTTAAATAATAATCTGAATAATTTAAAAATTTTTCATTCAACATTCAAATTTTTATATAAAACGAATACTATAAGAAACAATACAATATTATTTTTTAAATATTTTACTGACACTAGTAATTCTGGAAGTACACTAGATTGTAATATTTGTAACAAATCATTTAAATGACGATCTGCAACATTGGATTTTATTGCCCTAAGTCGGAGTTTGGTTATTGTATCGTCTTTTAATTACATCCATTATTTAAATTAATTATTTATTTATACACTGTGATATTAGCAACATAATTACACAACTAATTTACACGTTTTTATTTTTTCACTGCTCATAATATTTATAAACATAATTTTCATTCTTCTAATAGGTTATTCACTGTATACAATAAAAAAAATATACACATGCTAGCTTACACAGACATTGGTTCAAGCAAACTTACGCATGAGTTGTAGGTGGCGCGGTTTCTAGTTTTGCCTCGATATCGCTAGCGAGGGCCTAGTTTGAAATCTAGGCGGCCCTCGATTATTTCTACTAGAGTGTCATTAATATTTAAATAGATTTATAGACATTATATGATGATTATAATAATTTTATTATTAATAGTACTTGTGAATATTATTTATACATATAGAAGTGGAGTAAATATTTAATATAGCCATTAGTGTCTGGTAAAAAAAAAAAACAGTATGCAAACAATATTAATTAACAATATATGTTTACAATCCAAACTTGTTATAAGCAGCTTCTTTTGTTGCGCGTTTTTTTATGACTTAGAAGCTCCCCCATTCTTTCGGACGCTCAAATTTCATGCCCTGGCACTCGTTATAAGCATCGCTTACTTTTTATTTAAAACAAATTTCTTAAAATATGCCGGCAAAAAAGCATACATACGACAATACTAAAGATATAAGCCGGATATATACTATTTTGCCGGGATATATATTTTTTCGTGCGGGTGTTATTTCAATTAAAAAACATTTGCCTGTCATTAAATTCGATTTGTACAGATTTGTCGTTTATAAAAAACTAAAATGGAAGGGGAACCTAAATTTTGGATTTTTCCAAGAATTTTTCTCTCTACAACCCCTGACGGTAGCGCATAAGGGACTGTAATTACTGGATTTGTTGGATGTATTTATATAAAAGTTTCGTGTTTTTTATGCTTTTTTTTTTGATAGCTGTATAATTGAACCAATGGTATGCCTTCAATTCGGTAATATATCATGTTACATTTACTGATGAATATTATTGATGTAAAATGATCTTATAAATTTTGTGAATATTATTAATGATACAAACCATACAATATGTAACTAAGTTAATTTAGTAAATAGTTTTACGCAAAATTTTTATTAAAATTGTGGTTCTGGATAAAAAGAATAACTTAAATTTCCTATTTTCATTTCAATCAGTATAGGGGAAGGGGGAGGGACAAATGAGCCCCTAAAATTTTGGAGACTCATTTCGCCTCGCATTTTTGACTTGTTTTTGCTAGGCATTTAGTACTGGATTAAGTGAAAAATGTAAAATTTAAATGATTTCTTTGACTCGAGTAATATTTTGAATTAAGAGTTCATTTTTTTAGTATTATAATTTTTTATTTCAAATTGTATTTTGATTTCTATTGCACTCATAATTTAATTTTAGATTTTTTGTATTATTTTAAATAATAAAAAAATATAACAAAAAATAAAAAAAAAAAAAAATATTTACACATTGATAATGATTTAATATTTATTTAAAGTTGACACTTGTTAGTAGGCGTGTGTAACAAAAAATAAATACTGGTTTCTATAGTTAAATATAGCATTAGAAGTTGTTGTCAAATTAACAACATTATCGTACAATTTATCTATTCAACGAAAAAAAAAAGTTTATTAAGAAACGAACTTAACACATATGTAACCTTTCGTTACTCCCAGTATGAACGCAGCGTTTATACAACACACAATTGTGTTGTGTACCAACTCAACACACAGTTAAGTTTACTCAACTCGCGTAGGAAGACTTCAATTGATAGAAAGCAAGTGTGACGCTATAGGAAAAAAGCGAGTGACGAATGGTTAACTTTCAATTTTTCTGTGATGATATTAGATAGCTTTGTTTAATATTATTTAAACTTTAAAATCATAAAAACCGAAAAATTATACTTAATATATATATATATATATATATATATATATATATATATATATAGTGGTTATATTAATCTATCATTTTTTTATGATTATTATACTTACGCTTAGACACGATTATGATTGACCGCAGGACCACCGAGACTGCTGCTATTAACCGCCTTCCTGTATTATAAGAATCTATTCTCTCTTTCTGGCCTTGTTATTCTCATTTATTTAAAATTTTTCATCACTCTTTCAAATCAATCTTTAATGGCTTGTTACCCGGAAAGGTCATATAGGAGGAGTTTTATTTGACATCTACTAATTGTGTTAGGTCATTATAAACATACATCGTCGATTTATCGTTAGATTTGTAGGTTTAAATAAAATTCGCTTTTTAACCCGGGTTTGAAGGCCTTCACTGTAAAAAATCACCGGGGTAAGTCCAAGCGGTGTAGGTGTTAAAATCAGCGGTGTTAAATTTCAACACCGAAAGCGGTGTAAAAATAACGCCGCCGCCGGTGTAAATATTCTGTACCGGTGTTAAAATAACACCGCCGCTGGTGTAGATATTCTTTACCGATGTCAAAATACTTTATTTGGTGAATATTTTTATTTACTCAATCACTATACTTGTTAATAGATCATATTTTTTATTAATTTTCATTCAAAAACTGGCATTTTTTGTGTTTTATAATCTTTAAAGTTGATTCTCCAAGCAGACGGAGTTTACTCCGCTTTTACACCGGTTACCCCGCTTTTACACCGGTTCTGATCCATTTTTACACCGGTTACCCTACTTTAACACCGGTATTTTTAACACCGGTGAATTACTCCTCCTACACCGGAGTAATTTCATTTTTACACCGGGCGGAGTTAAAATGAGTCCATTTTTAACACCGCTCTTTTTACAGTGTTCAAAAATCACTTGGGGTGTATAAACCACATCAAAAAAGCGTAAATAATTTTATTGTTAATACGATTTCTCTGTTATAACAGAATTCATGATGATAAAAAAAAATTCATATATAGAATACACGGAAAGCAACTAACTTGAATCAAGAAGAATTTATTTGATCCAAGAATATCATTAGGAAGAAGCAAAATTTGTTTGGTTCAAGAATATTTTTTTTCTCAAAAGTGGTATTCTTGGTTCTAGAAAACATGTCTTCGATTGATAAATTTATGATCTTGACCCAAGTATAATTTTGATAAATTAATAAAAAAGCATTTTTGTTTAGAGACACTCAAGCTCTTGTTCAAACTGTATTACCGACTTAAAAACAAGAGTGAGAAAAACTCAGTCCAAAAATATCAGTCTTTTGATTTTTAAATATCTTCATTTCAATATACGAATTATGAAAAATAGAAAAACCGTCTATATATTGCCGTTATCATAGTATTTATAATTAAAATTTTGGCTCTGAGCATCTCGGACCTATGTCAGCCTAGTAGATAGTAGACAAGACTTCTAATTCAAAAAACGCGAGTTCAATCCTGTCTGGAGAATTAATGTATTTTTAAAAACTTGAGATAAGAATATTGCACTATTGGTTAAAAAATAAAATAACTTGGTTTAAAACATTATAACTTTTGGATTAAAGAATAAATTTTCTCCAGCAAATTAACATTTTCTTGAATTAAGAAAATAAAATGACTCAAATCAAGAAGTCGATTTTGAAGAAAAAAGAATTCTTGATTCAAAGTAATTTTTTTTTTGTGTATAATCGTAAAAATAAAATTTTAATTAATTTTATTTGTGTTTTCGCAATAATTTTAAATTATATCAATCGTATTTTAAAAGTTACTTAGTTCAACTATCAAAATTTTTCTCAGTATATGGTCAATATAAAAAATTATATTAAATAAAATGTTCTTAAACCTTCTTTTACTTCTTGTGATCAATTATTGCAATTTTTTTTAAAGCAAAAAGATACAGTTAAATTCATACATAGATTAAATAATTATGGAAAATTATATGCAAGCATTATATTAAGTATTAATTATTTTTAAGACTAACTTAGAATTTTATGATTCCCATAATGAAGACATAAAGGTTAACAACAGCAGTATACCATTATGTACATATGAGTACCAACATTCGCAAGTAACATAGCACATATATACCAGTATATAGCAGGGTGAATCGTAGTACAATTTTAATGGTCACAGTGGCTACACACCCCCGCGATGAACTTCCAGTAGTGGTGCAATTCGCTACGCTGTTGTAGACTTAGGGTGATTCTAACCGCACATGTATTCACATACATTTATACACACATATTCATATTATCTATATATATCCTTCTCTTATTCATTTCTTGTTCCATCATCAAAGCACGTGTACTCAAATACTATGTGTATCTATACGTTCAGTTGCGTGCAAGCATGCAACTAACTTACGTCTACATGAAAACATTAAGCAGTATAAAAACACAAAAGAGGTTCCACTAGTGATAGTAACCGATCCGATCCAGGTATTAACATAAGAAGAGCATAACCAATCATTCAGATCCGCTGAACACTATACGTGAGATCTCTATTACCCTCAACTAAAAAAGTTGTTTTATGACTTTTAGAGTAAATCCTTTAATTCCAAAATTATGCACGAATTTTTTTTGTTTTTAATTTGAATTTATATCAATAATTAAAGTAATTAATCCTCTTATCTTGCCACCCGGTTTTTATTTTTTATAAATTCGATCCCATGTAATAGAATTCTAGGTATTATACAACTTTTATTATTCGTATTTTTATAAATTCATTTTCTTTATTGATCATATGTTATATATTGTTATAAATTATTAGCAACAGGTTAATAAAATATATGATTTTTACATGCAATGCTGTGTGATTACAAAAGACATGACTATCGAATACTATATGTCATTCATTTCCTTTTGAGTACAATGTTGTATATGTAAGAATCATATGTTTTAATAATAATCCATCTATTTGAGCAGATAGTATAGATTTCACATCTGTTTCCGTCTGTTTTCGTCTTACAACCCTTTATTTTCTGACGACATTTCCGCAGTCGCTTACCACACAAATTGAATTGACAGCTTGTATTGAATAATATACTTTTGTGTAGCTTATGTTTTTCCAGAAGTTCAGTATACTATTGCCTTCAAATATTTTTTAAACTCAATATAAGATTCAAATTTATTACGAACGTTAGCTAGATTAATTCAAATTCGACTATCCGTGTAAATAAAGATTAGATATGACGAGATGAGTAGATCAGATTATATTTGGTGAGATATTAAATCAGAACTTGATCATAACAACGGATCTAATAAATATCTGCAGAAATTTTCTCTTGATACAAGTCCAGATTGTTTCATTATGTTCAGATCTGGCCGGGTATGGTCGTATCTATCTATATAATTATAGCCATATATATATGGCTACATCTGAACATCTATGGAGAAACTTAAACATGATCCAAGAAAAAAATTTTGCAGATATCCATGTAAAAACAATGTATTCCAAAATAGTTCTAAAAAAGTTCATATTACGGAACTTCCAAATTGAAAGTATTCTACTCTCTAAGTCTGAAACAGTGAAAATCACTGAAAAATAGTCTATATACCCTATTTCAGATTTAGAGAGTAAACTTAGAGTTGATTACTTTTAGAACTCCAAAAAAATTTTCAACCTCAACTCCGTTCTTGAAAAATTCTAATAAAGAAACAAAACATTTTTACAACTGACTTTGAAGTCTTTTCTTTCAATGTATTTCGTACCAGCAAAATTTTCAAGTCGAATCAGTTTTGCTTAAAAAAGTGCAGAAGAACCTGCCTAGAAAGTACTCGGTCGAAAGTTTTTTTTACTCAAATGTTTTCAAAGTTCTGAAAATAATCAACTGAAAATTCAAAATTGTCTCAAATTGGGAAGTTTACGATTATGAACTTTTTTGGATCATTTTTAAAACGAATATTTTTTACACTGGTGGATCTGACTATAGATATGATCAGATATAAATTTAATATATGAATATATATAATCTGATATGATTAGATCTATAGCCATATCTCGTCAGATTTGATATTTTTTCACAGCTAATTATACAAAATCATAAATAAACCTGTTAATTGAAAAATGTACAGTTCATTTTACAGAATAGTTATAAATAGAATTATTTTCTACAAATAAACACATTTATATTTGTGAATCTCATATTCTTGGACAATAATATATATTTGGCACATTGAAATATTATCTACAGTGTCGAAAGCTATCAATCGACACGTGGACCATCCTGTAGTCTTTTGCTCCATCACGTTGCTTTACTTCCTCCTCTAAAAGGGATGAAAATAACATGAAAGTTATAGATTCTTATATTATGGTACTTAAAAGTACATAAACATCAACATGACGCAGTTAATAGTGAATGATTGAAATAGTAAATGATTAAAAGGGTCCAAAAGTTGATAATTCATCTCTCGCCTTGTTTCTCACTCACAAGATATTATGAGATAGGAAGAATTGGGGGGATGAAAGACAGACACGTGAAGCCAGGGAAGATGCGATGTCACTGAGCGGAACCCAAACGTCGGCCGGAAGTAGTCCGGTCACGTGGCTTAGCCAACATGCAATTGTGTCCAGCATAATAAAGCATAGCATCGCTGCCTATAGTTCCTCCATTTTCCTTCTCTATTCCACTACATTGTCTGCAAGCTATCGTCTCTATTCAATCGCGTGTGTCGATGTACAGTATACCATCGCTTTACAATTGTTAACATAAGTATGTATGTATATATACATGTATTTATGCTACTGCTCAATACAACTGGCTGGTAAAGTGAAGTAGCATGGTTATATGTTGGACCTGTTGTGAGACGGTGAGGGCATCGTTTCTATTGCGCGAATATATGTGACATTGATTTATGTCCTCGTGACGGATCGACTCCAACTCGAGAGTGGAGCTTAAAGTCTCTCGATGGTTCAGCTTCACTTATTTATATGCATATATATCCTTCCTCTTATCTAGATGACATCTGTCTGCATTCATTTTGCCTGGCAAAAACTGTGAACAATTATTTTTATTTTTTATTGCATTAATTAACTAAACCAATCGTTAATTATTATGCACATCAGATAAATTAGAATGTATTGTACGTAAGCAATAATAACAATTAGACTTTTAGTTTTTAAAAAATATACGGAAAAAAATGATGTTCAAAATTTTAATAGTTTATAGTCTTTTTGACTTAAAATTAGTATATTTGTATACTAATATCAAACCAGGTTCATTATATATTACAAAATGGCTATTATTTATATTAAAATTTGATACACATAGAAGAGCAAAATTTGTAATTTCGTATATTAAAATTAATATGAAAAAGAATCGATAAATTGGTATACACAGTTATTAATTACTATTCAAATAAACATAGAAAAATTTAAAAAATTGACCACTTATTCAATTTATATATATAATAAATTAATGTATAATAACGAATAAATAACATTTTATATTAATTATTAATTAATGGGATAGAATTTATAAAATAAGAGTTAAAAGTTTTCGGTATTTTTATGAGCAAAAAATCAGTATCTAGTATACTAATTTTTCATTTTATTATTTACTACTTTTTCGATTTATGTATATTGTAAATTAATTTATAATGATGAATAAATGATATTTTAAGCTAATAATTGATCAGTGATATCGAATTTATAAAATAAAAGTTTGTAACTTTTGCAATTTTCGACTGGAAAAATCAGTGTCTAAGATAGCAATTCTTAATTTGACCAATCATTACTTTTTAATATATGTATGCCATAAATTAATTAATTTTCACCAATAAGTCATGTATTTATACCTAAAAGTAATAATATTTACTTACTTTTTGAAATAATTCGTAGTAGTTTTTAGGAATCTACAAAAATTAATAAACTACTTTGCATTAAGTACATAAAAGTACTAATTATTGATAACAGATTCCACTTTTTACGATTATTTATTAATTTTTAATATTCTGTTTCGTCCGTGTAAATAGCGAATCAAATTTAATTTGAACTTGACTTTGTGCTAAAAAAATATTCATTTAAATTATTTTAGTTTTTGTGTAGTTGTATAAGGTTATGTATCTATATACACTATATATATTTTGTTGAATATATAGTATATGTATAAATTAAAGTCGTAAATTATTTGTGTAACTGTTTGTAAAAGTTTGGTCACTGTAACTTTCTTATGTATAAACTCAGTTATTATGCATTATCCTTTACATATGCGGGACGTGTAAAAGTTTTAACTTTTATAAAATTCGCTGACCAATATCCGATGTCACAGAAAAGAGGGTCGCAATCTACACCCCAAAATAAAAGATCGGTTGAGCGGATCCCCTTGTCACCCTCTTTGTATCATTATTTGTTAGCAATTTTCCAAGCTACCAGAGTACATACGAGCTGTAGACGACGCGTGCCAGTCTTTTCCTGTCTACATAACGTCGAATCTACAATGTTACTTGGTTGTCGTTATTGCGGTCATTGTCATTGTAATTCACGGACAGCAATGATAGATAATGCAACGCGACTGGGGAACGTGTGCTTCCTATATAACATCATACTATTGAAGCCTACTATGAGCGTCAATCTCTGTCTCGCATAACATTCATCATCGATTTTATATTAGATACTTTATTGAGTTTTGTGATCGCTATAACGAAAAGAATTTACTTGATCAATTGTTTTATAGCAGAATTGATGTCAAAAAATTATTTTAAATATTTATTATATAGAAATTCAGAATACTGGAGAAAAAGTTTAATCCAAAAGTACACACCTCGATCATTCATGTTATGTACAATAAAAAATATATTATGTATAAATTTTTGATTAAAAACTGCGAGAGTTTTAATGATTTTAATAATTTTTCACTCGATAAACACGCGACACCTTTCGGACAATCTGTTAATAAAAAAATAAAAAAAAAATTGATCTCAACTTTTTTTAAAGCCTTTTTTTTAAATCGAAAAAATTTTTGGAGCATTAAAAACAAAAATTTAAATTTTATAAAATATAGTTAACTGGTTTTCTTTTAATTTTTCATTTGATTTAATATTCATATAAATTACGAATAAAAATTGATCTATAGAGGGCAGAATAAATAAGTGCAAATAAAATTTAAAAGATAAATCTCATAATACGTGTATATTTGTATTTTGAGTAGGAACCAAATGTAATTGTAGGATAAATATTTTCATAAAATTAAGGAAAAGAATAAAAGCGTAATCCCTAAATGTGGAAGTATCAATGTCGAAGGGTCTGAAGAGTGGATGTCGTTTGTATGTGAATCTCTCAATACATACACTATATGCCCCGTGAGTAAGAAAAAAGGGAGAGTCAAAATAAACCAAGTGATGAAGAGACGTATTCGGGGCGAGGATTCGTGTTTATTGACACAGGAAGTGATTGCTGCGCTCGTGGGGTAAAAGTCCCGAGATTTCACAGTATTTCTATCTCACTTTATCTTCTCTCTTGAACCCATCACCTCGGGGGAAGAGGATGAGCACACGCGCTGGGTCGAATAACGCTCGCTGTATATTTGCAGCGTAATCCCATGATAAATTACCAAGCTACTACCCGGATAGATAAGCTCTATTAATTTTGCGTTATAAAATGTGGTTGTAAAGTTATGATGAGAGTGTCAAAGAGTGACACAACATTCACTTTTCACCCTATTATACATGTATGTATTTATTTTTCATAACATCCTCATTTTTCACTTATTTGTCAACTTATAAACTACCAATTGATTATTATTAATATTATGATATTACAAGCAATAGAGGAAAGGGAGCAAAAGGGGTAGAGTAGGTAAAACGGGTACCCCTAAAATTTAATAAAAAAAAAGTTTATTTAAAAAATTGTTTTTAAACATTCCAAACTCACTTTTGTAAACATTATTGAGTATTATATTATTTTGAATACTTTTTGTTAAACTTTTTCAAAAATTGAGTTTCAGTCAAAAAATGTTGATGACTTTTGATTTATGATAAAAACCAGTAAATTTTTTTTTTTCTTCTTTTACATCCAATAATTGTATAAAATATAATGTTTCTTTATGTAAACTGCTCACAAAAAAATTTAATTTGATCAATTTTATTTAATATGCTCTCTTAAAATGAATCAGTGAAAAGTGCTGCAAATCAGTGAATATTCACTGATTTGCAGCATTTTTCACTGATTCATTTTAAGAGAGTGCAGAAATTTTTTTTGATCGCCTTTTTCAGGGGATTCCCCATTTTGCCCGCCAAAGTGAAAATTTTTTGTTTCAACGGCAACTGAAATTTTTGTTTATTTACTTTGCATATCATTAAAAACAAAAAGATTTAGCGTATTTGACTCCTCGAAACCATAGTATTTTTTTAAGTACTCCGCTTTGCCCCTCTCTCCCCTATATAGATCTATGAAAATCGTACACTTGAAGATGGAGAAAATATGAGTTTACATAATTTTTATTTTTGGAATAAGTTCAAATTACCGTAGCAGGATATATTGCCTCCACGAACGACTTGGCCCCGAGGAAATTAAAAAATCGTAAAAAAATTAATTTTGCCATCATGTCTCCCTTTTTTTTAAACTTTCAAGACTTATCTTATATATTAAAGATTAGTTTAATACAATATTAAAAAAATAAAGTTTTCTTTTACGCTTCCCCCTCCCTTCTTCTCCTTGTTTTTTAACTGATAAATACTATTGTATTGAAAAATATAATCAATTATATTAAACGTTTGTACAAAGTCATTAATATTTTGAACGTTATTATTTTTTTGTTATTTTAATTTGACTTAACAAACATGATATTATTAATATACATACATGATTCTCGACAATAATTTATTAGTAATTTTTATCGTACTCAAAACTACACAGGACGTAATTATATCAAGATTAAATGGAATCATCCAGATCATAAATCGATCTTGATTCCATATAATTATCAGCATGAAAATAATATAAAAGGTAAAATTCATTTAAAAAAAAAAAAAAAAAAGATAAAAGTATAAAATTATAATGAATGAGTTGTAAAAAGACGATTGTAAAGTGTATATTATAAGAAATGTGTGTATCTGTGCATGATACTTATGTGTGGTGAAAGAGAATATAATGTTGTATATATGTACAATATGTGTGACTTAACTTTCTTCACTTTATATATATATACATTTGTCTTTTTATTATATTACAAGTGACCATCCAATGTATATGTCTGTAATCATAAGGATATTCGGTGACGCTGTAACGCGAAAAACCAGTTTTAAACTGCTTATTATCCGTCGAAAACGCCGCTTGATAAATTAATCGTTTTGAAACGAGGATAGTTTAAAGTCATCACGTTATAACCTCGAAATTACTGTGTTGAAGTATCACAATCATCTTCAACCAATACATTATAAATAAAACCTTTTATTATATTTTTTTTATAAAATTGTTTTTTATAGTTGATCTATTTTCACACTTGATCCCTTAAATGGAATTTCATTAGCGTGGTAATATTTAATTCAAAACTGTTCCTGAATCCTGATTTGGTTGAATATTGATATGATTTAATTACTTTAAACGCACTGGGTCTGCCTTACGATCAAAATTACTTTTTCGACTAATTCACTCTACACTTTTTTAATTGCACTTAAATGGGTTAAATTGTATACTTGTACAAAGATAATTTGTTAAGGAATGGATGGTTTCAACCAGGTATTAAGTGGATTCATTATTTCATTGAATTAAAATTAGTTATTTTAATCCGAAAACCTGTGCTGTCAATTGTCCTGTGTATGAAATCTTACAACCCACGATTTGGCTGCCATTTTTTATTTTAATCATTATTATGTTTTTCTTCACCAAAAAATAAAAAATAAAGTTAATAAGTAAAAAGTTAAATAATAATTAATAATGTAGAAAAATGATTCAAACAATGATATCATCAAAGTTATAATGAAAAAATAAAATATTAATAAATTATCATGACTGATTGAGGTGTGTACTTTTGGATTTTCCAACATTTCAGTAATTTTCCTATTAATAATAAAAAAATCAAAGCTTTCACTGTTAAAAAAATCTGGGCATCGGTTGACCCTGCGGGCCAGCCCCAAAACTTCCCGCTGTTTTCGAGCTCAAGGAGCTCAAAAACATCGTTGTAAATACATTTTCGAGCTCTTCGAGCTCGAAAATACTTTTGCATGCCATTATTTTCGAAAAAAACAGTTTTTAGCATTTCTTTCTCCCGCGATAACTCTCAAACGAATTATCCGATTTTGATGTTTAAGGTGGCAATCGACGCATTTTAATAAATTCTAAAGCTGATTAGATTTTTGGATTGTGTGGTTGAGTTGTTTCAAAGATATTCGCAAAAAACTGTTTTTTATCATTTCTTTCTCCAACGATAACTCTCGAACGAATTATTCGATTTAGATGTTTGAGGTGGCAATCGACGCGTTTCATTGAGTTCTAGAGCTGATTAGATTTTGAAGTCGATCGTATAAGTCGTTTTCAAGAAATCAATAAAAAACTAAAAAAAAAATTTTTTTTTTCGTAATTGGCCAATATCTTCGAGTCTACTTGGTCAAATGATCTGAAATTCTCAGAAAAGTTGATGGCCAAAAAACTCTTTCGATTGCCGCCTTAACCATCCAAATCGGTTTATTAGTTAAAAAGTTATAAAGAGTTTACATACATACATACACACACACACACACACACACATACATACAGACACTCGGACATCATTCTAAAAATAGTCAGAATAGCTTCCTAGGACCTCAAAACGTCGACATCTGATGAAAACTCGATTTTTGAAAATCGGGGTGAAAACAATAACTTCCCGAAATTTTTGAAAATCATCGATTTTCTAAGCGGGAAGTTAAAAATTGTTTGAATTTTCAAAACATTGTATATCCCGACTAGAAATTATCCCCAAGCATACATTGGGACCCCATTGGGTACTGATGGGGCAAGCCCGATAGGGTTATCCCTATTGGGATTTGATTGGGAACATATAGGGTAAGCCCAACATTAAAATAAAAAATTGCGATTGGGTTTACCCAATTGGGATAGGATTGGGAACATGTTGGGTTAACCCAATGCTAAAATTAATGACTCGGCAATGGGTTTGTTCGATTGGGATATTTTTGGGAACGTGTTGGGGCCACCCAACGTCAAAACTAATAATTTGCTCTTGGGCTTACTCGATTGGGAAATAATTGGGAACCTGTTGGGAAAACCCAATGCTAAAATTAATGATTCGACAATGGGTTTGCCCGATTGGGAAATAATTGGGAACTTGTTAGGATAACCCAACGTCAAAATTAATAACTAGCTGTTGGTCTTACCCATTTGGGGAATAATTGGGATCACGTTAGGAAAACTAAACATGAAATTTATAAAAAAAAAATTTTTACTTCTAAAAATTAAAAATAATTTTTAAATGCAAAATATTTACGTTTTATTCTGTATTTTAACATGAAAACGAAAAAAAAACTGATTAAACTTTAATAATAAAGAAAAAACTTAACAATAGTAAAACGTAATTTTAATCACTTGCAGATTATAAATTTAATTATAAACTTAAAAAAAAAACTATAACTTTAAGAGAAAAACAATCCATATGAAATATCTACTAACTTTCATATGCTCATATATTATTATATGTAAAGATAAAAATCGAATAGTTGTGTATGTTAACACCAATGATGCACGTGGCGACAAAATCTTGTGACTATAATACAAGCGTAGACAAGTTCAGACAGGTCCGCGCATAAAACAAATAACTAGTGGACAAAATCCCATATACACGTGACTCTTGCATTAGAAAACGTTCTAAGTAACTAATCAAGGCGTAATTTTTTGACATCTTTACAGTTACAATACCGTGCAATATAATTGATAGAATTAATAATAAAGAAAGTGCTAGTGCAGTGCAATATAATTGATCAAAATAATATTAAAGTGCTAGTATAGTGAATATAGGTTATAAAAATTGTGTCTCGTGCAAAGTGAGAATTTGTGAAATAATTAATTTTTTTTGTGAGCTAACACTATTGTAAATTAACAGTCATAACGAAAATTGAATAAATAAAAAAAAAATTGTACTAGAATGAGAGGATTTAAATAAAATTTATTTAACCAAATTTTTCTTATGTTGGGATTTTAGTGGGATTTTATTGGGTTGGCCTAAAGTTTCTGTAGGGTGAACCCAATTGAAACCCTATAGAGTGTGCCTAATCGGGAAACAGTTGGGTATACCCAATTGGGACCCAATAGGGATGACCCGATTGGGATCATCTTGAGCTATGCGTTACAACCCAACGTTAGGTTCCCAATTGGGAACCCAATTGGATTCCAATAGGTCTTACAACTTTTTTTCTAGTCGGGATAACGCCATAAACACATACATTTGTGCTTGAAATTTCATTACTAATTTCATATAGAATTTAAAATACACGTTTTTGAATTTTCAAATACTTCGTTTTGAATTTTCAAATACAATTTTTTTAATATTCAAGTACTTTCCTTTAAATTTTCAAACGCTTTCTTTTTAGTTTTCAAACAGATGTATTTGAAAATTCAAAAACGTGTATTTTAAATTCTATGCGATCCCGAGTCGAAAAATAATTCCGGTTTTAGACCTCAAATGAAAGATTTTGAGGTTTGCTTCAAATTGTCCTCACCATTTAAAATTCATATAAATCTGAGATGAGGTTAGTCTCATTTTGTGCGACTTTTGCAACTTTTAGGCGTACATGAGGTTAACCTCATGTGTATATTTCTTATCGATGAGATCAATATGAGGTTTATCTCACGTATATATTTCTGATGGATGAGACCAAGGTGAGGCTAACCTCACGTATATATTTCAGATGGGTGAGACCAAGATGAGGTTATCCTCACGTCTCGATACTTTTAGGATGAGGCCAAAATAATAAGAAATGTCTCGGGTGTATTTTTCTTCAAATTTAAACAAACAAATTTATTTTTAAATTACTAACCATTTATTTAAACTGAAGTATATGTACATTATAAACTTTAGAATATATTTTAACCATCAATTATTATTATATTTGTTAAAAGGTATACATACTTTTCTAAATTACAATAGCTATATTTATTCTTCGTTGAAAATAAGTGAATATTAGCTCTATCAAAAATAATAAACTAATCTTTTTGATATCTTTCATTTTGTTGTTTAAATTGTTGTTTTCGATGCTGGTTTTACTGTTGCTGGTTTTATCCGGGTTTTACTGTAAAGTAAATTGAAACTCAGGTTATTTATTAAAATAAAGAAAAATAAAAATGTTAATAAATAACTGAAGTATATCTCTTAAATAATTAACAATTTTAACAAGAAAAAATGCAAATTATACATAAATAAATAACTGATGTACTTACCGTTCATTTTAACAATTTTAGTATCCAAGTATTCATTTTTTTTAATTTTTGGATCTCGCCATTTCAGTTTCACTGTCATATGATGATAACGAGAACGTTTTGAGATTTGAATTATTGATATTATTTGTAACTGCTTTGCTTCAAGCTCAAAAATTAAAGTATATTTTTCCAATATTTTTGAATTAAAAATTCATAATAACAATAATTAAATCATTTATTCCAGTTCTTGAATTTATAGACATAGAAATATACGATGTGAACGTCTTAAGAGTTCAAAGACGACTGATTTTCTAGTATATTTATACTAAGGAATTTACTTCCAGAATTTTCTTTAAGGTTTGATAATTTTATGTCTAAAACTCTATTTAAAAAAAAAATATAAATATCATGTTCTTGCACATGTGGCCAACCTTTTCGGAGAATAGCAAAAGTTTACTAAGTTGAAATTTTAACAGTTTATTCTCATCTAAAAATGAAACAATTTTTTCTAAGTCCCATTTCAAACTCATTTTGCCTTCAATAATAAATGAAGCTAAAATCATTTCTAAGTCCTCATTTTGAACGGATTTTGTCCTCATATAATGATATTCACGTTGAGGGCAAAATGAGACTTAATCAATTAGTTAAGCTGTTGAGGCTAAGTTGAGACTTATCCAACAAAAACTGTCGAATGAGACCTAAATGAGTCCAAAATCCACTGTTGAGGCCAAAATCCGGAATTATTTTTCGACTCGGGATCGTTACAATGAAATTTCAATCACAATTGTATGTGTTTATTGCGTTATATACAATGTTTTGAAAATTCAAATAATTTTTTGAACAGTGTATGGTTACATGGGAATTAAATTCTATTAGGTATATAAAGTAATAAAATGTTTATTGATAAAACTTCAAAATTTTGTATACTGTCATCAATTCCTTATAAACAACGTTATAAATTTTTTTTTTTTATTAACCATTGTTATAATATAATATAATATAGCGCGTCATTATATTTTTTTTTATTAAACGTTTAAAAAAGTAGAAATTAAATAAATATTTTAAAGTTCAATCACATTTTAATATTTAAATCACTATAAAACTATATTATGTTTATTAGGATTATGCTATATCACATTTAATACTGTATACTGTCAATGATGTTCAGTTCAATCACAAGTTTTATTTACTTTATATTATTGAGGAAATAAAAACTTAACAATAATAAAGTCTGATGTACACCGCTCACATTACTCACATTTATTATATATATTTCACTAATACACAATTTTTGATTACTGAACGCGCATCACGTCACGCGCAGAAATTTCATATATGAGCATTTGAATTTTCAAATAAGTATTATGAAATTTCAAATGGAATTATTAAAATTCAATATGTCTTAGAATTTTTAATACTTGCTTTGAAAATTTAAAAAACAAGTATAAATTTTAAGTACGTTTATGAAAATTCATATTTTTAACTTCCCGCTTAGAAAATCGATGATTTTCAAAAATTTCGGGAAATTATTGTTTTTACCCCGATTTTCGAAAATCGAGTTTTCATCAGATGTCGACGTTTTGAGGTCCTAGGAAGCTATTCTGACTATTTTCAGAATGATGTCCGAGTGTCTGTATGTATGTATGTGTGTGTGTGTGTGTGTGTGTGTGTGTGTGTGTGTGTGTGTGTGTGTGTGTGTGTGTGTGTGTGTGTGTGTGTGTGTGTGTATGTATGTGTGTGAATGGCCTATAACTTTTTAATTAATGAATCGATTTAGATGTTTAAGGCGGCGATTGAAAGAGCTTGTTGGCCGTCAACTTTCCTGAAAATTTCAGATCATTTGATCAAGTAGACTCGAACATATTGGCGAATTACGAAAAAAAAAAAATTTTTTTTTTTAGTTTTTTATTGATTTCTCAGAAACGAATTGAACGATCAATTTCAAAATCTAATCAGCTCTAGAGCTTAATAAAACGCGTCGGATGCCGCCTTAACCATCTCAATCGGTTAATTTGTTCGAGAGATATCGTTGGAGAAAGAAATGGTAAAAAACGGTTTTTTTCAAAAATCTTCAAGACGGCTTAATTGATCGCTTTCAAATTCTAGTCAGCTCTAGAATCCAATAAAACGCGCCTTTTGCCACCTCAAACGTCAAAATCGGTTGATTAGTTCAAAAGATATCAGCGTTGAAAAGTTGAAAAAATAACATTCAATGTTATTTTTTCCAGATAAATCAAAATGTACTGTACTAAAATGTGTCTAAAATCTTACAATTTTTTTTCTTTATGATTTCTTTTGATTATCATATAATGCCATCAAACATGTTCTTTAGTTTAAACCATATTATCAACGAAAAAATTGAAAAAACACAGTTTTTAATCACTTTCTCGGATATTTTAGATACTATTGCTCTGACCTAAGCCAAAACTCATTTAAATCTTGATTTTGATCACTGACATTGATTTCTGCATCAATATATTTAGTTTATTCAACATAATCGGGAATCAAAATTTAAAAACAGCTTGTTTATTAATGATTTTTGATTCTTAAACTTTTGAACTTTAGCATAAAGCGTAACTTGCTAGAATTTGAAAAGCTAATAAAAAAACAATTGCATGCAATATGATTTTCGAGCTCGAAGAGCTCGAAAACAGCGGGAAGTTTTGGGGCTGGCCCGCAGGGTCAACCGACAGACCGATTTTTTTTCTTAATTTTAAATACCAGCTTGATTATTAAAGTAAGTACATTAAATTTGAAGCTTTTTTTATTAAAAATACAATTCAAATATCTAGTTATGAAATTTCAATTCCTTTTGTATTGTAATTTTCAAATTATTTTTTACAGTGATTCGAAACCCGCTCTCTAAAAACGAATTAGTGAAAATCACGTGGCACTTACTATTTGGCAGTGAATAAACAGTCGCCTCGCGCCGCCCATGTACACGCACACACATATGTGTTTGAACGTGTACTTGGCGCGAGACACTGCCGTGTCTCCGGATCACTTATTGCTAGTGAAAAATATACCACTATTTGAATTAGTGACATACTTTTCACTAGTAAACAGTGAATAGTCACTAATTTCACTATTTTAAATTTAAGAAAGCATGAAAAGTGAATAATTATCAAATATGTAAATTTATTATAACTGAATACAATATAAAAACTGTTTACTATTAAACCTCAGTAAGTTGCCATCTATAAATATATCTTGAGTACATCATAACAATGTGATTAATAATACAGCAGTAAGTATGTAAATCTCAGAGTTAACGTATTTACACAGAGGTATTATTGTTGGTAAAAATATCTAATATGCATTACACATGAATAATGTCCAAGTTATTTTGAGTATGATTTTCATCAGCATAGAAAGAATACTTTGAGATTAAATATAAGGTATGTATACACCTATATAAACATACTACTATACGAGTTATCTTGCAACGAACGCGGCACATCCTTGACACGTGTAAAGTCCTGAAGACGCCTACTGGTATCGCGCCAAGAGCCGGTTTTACGTCGTCTTATCTTAACTTGACTTGATAAATTAATCGACATTAAGGGTCCATGTAACACACATACACTCTTGCACTAAAAATATTCTTGAGGGATTTAAGATGTTGCAAAAAAGTTATCAACTGATGTACTAGTCTGGAGCGCCATCTGACCCATCTGGATTGCGACGATCTATCAACCCCAAAACTTTACGATGTTATCTTTTTTCTACTTATAAACCATTTAAATCTTCTTTCAAGGCATTCCCATAACTAATGAATATAATAAAAGCTCCACCACTTAAGTATTTAATAACTAAAGATAAATTGTTCATCTGCTGCTACATAAATAATGTTTGATTGTAATTAAGTGTTCAATACAACTAATTAATTTTTAACAAAAAAAAAAAAAAACAATCTCAGAAAAAACAAGTTTATATGTTTTTTTTTTTTTTTTTTCAAATGGAAAAGCGACATATATATCACAAAAGGCGTGTTTGTAACGGCAGAAGAGATGAAATCTCAAGCGACGTAGATGTCTGACAGCGTGGACGCAAACGGAACGACTTGAATTAGGAATGTGGGTTCGAAACTGACCGCGGCGACTTACATCTTTTTCCGCGCTTCGACGCATAAATAAAACGGCCACGGACAGTTTCGATGTGTGGGCCCTGCAACGGGTTTCAAGCGGTGAAGCGGCTCCGTCTAGGCGCCGCTCTTTTGTCTTAGCTAATAGAACACGCGTTCCTACGCGTCCCTTTCGTAAAAATGCCCGAAATGTCCAATCGTATAATTCCCGCTCCACTGCTCTTATTCGCTTCTCTATCTCACCTTCTTATTTTCGTCTTATATCTTCTTTCTATATTTTAGTCTTCTCCTTATTATTATTTTTCTTTTTATACATATACATAATACATACTTCCATCATAGTACTTCTCAAACTAGTGTATACATTTATTCCAATTATATATATGTATAGATATCGAGAGTATTTTGGAAAGGAACCACTTGAAAAAATATTTTTTTAAATACCTGAGCAAGATTCCAACCAACTTAAATTCTCACGTTCTAACCCGTTAATTAGTCAGATAGA
The DNA here is from genome assembly GCA_030273425.1 of Microplitis manilae. Taxonomy (NCBI): domain Eukaryota; kingdom Metazoa; phylum Arthropoda; class Insecta; order Hymenoptera; family Braconidae; genus Microplitis; species Microplitis manilae. The sequence continues at coordinate 7,998,851 of CP092722.1, forward strand.
GAAAATTCATTCGTGGAATTTTTCTGATAGTATGGATAGAATAACTCAATAGATTTAAATACACATATAAAAAGCGAGGAGACCGGGACAAAGTGAGACTCTACTTTTGAAAAGGCGAAAAATTGCTTTTTGTTTATAAATGCTTATGATAACAGCTTGTAGATAAGTATAGGGCAAATTGATCAGTCCGAGCAATGCAAATTGTTTTAAATTTTCAATAATTAAGTTTTTTTTTCTATAGTTCACTATTTTCATGATTTTATTGATAATTTGAAAAATCTGAGTCTTAAGTAAAATAGTCTACTATTGAAATTCTGTTGATTCATTAATTTAACTATTCAAATCGAGATTAATTGTCACAGATAAAATAACAAAATTCAATTATAAGGAAAGGGGGTGGGGCAAAATGGGCCCCGTAAGAAATGAGAGCTTATATGTAATATAAATGTCAGCCCATTTTGCCTCCAGGGGTCTATTTAGCCCCACTCTCCTCTAATAGGGAAAGAGGGGGGCACTTAAAATTTTAAGTGCCTCGAATGATTTGAGGGCAAACGGGCAAAAATGGGTAAAAATTAAACAAAAGATAATGGTTATTATTTTTTTGGTTCCATGCATCTTCATCCCCGGACAAAGTATCCCCGGACAAAATATCCTTGACAAAATATCTTCGGACGAAATATCCCTATATCAAAATATCCTTATGACAAAATATCTTAAATGTAAATATTTGTAACATAATATCATTGCTTGACGAAAAAAAAAAAATGCTTGTTATCGTACTGTGCGCTTATTTTCACGAATTTCGTGTGTACACTGTTAAAAAAATTGTTTGAATTTTCAAAACATTGTATATAACGCAATAAACACATACATTTGTGCTTGAAATTTCATTACTAATTTCATAAAGAATTTAAAATACATGCTTTTGAATTTTCAAATCAACACTTTGGATTTTCAAATACTTCGTTTTGAATTTTTAAGTACAATTTTTTTAATATTCAAATATCTTTCATTTAATTTTCAAATACTCTCTTTTTAATTTCCATATAGATGTATATGAAAATCTGAAGCGTTTATTTGAAAATTCAAAAGCGAGTATTTTAAATTCTATACGATCGTTACAATGAAATTTCAAACACAATTGTATGTGTTTATTGCGTTATATACAATGTTTTAAAAATTCAAACAATTTTTTTAACAGTGTATGGTTACATGGAAATTAAAGACTATTAGGTATGTTAAGTAACAAAATGTTTATTGATAAAACTTCAAAATTTTGTAAGCTGTCATCAATTTCTTATGAACAACGTTATAAATTTTTTTTTTTTTATTAACCATTGTTATAATATAATTTAATATAGCGGGTAATTATATTTTTTTTCTTAAACATTTAAAAAAGTAGAAGTTAAATAAATATTTTAGAGTTAAATCACATTTTAATATTTAAATCACTATAAAGCTATATTATGTTTATTAGCATTATGCTATATCACATTTAATACTGTATACAGTACATATACTGTCAATGATGTTCAGTTCAGTCACAAGTTTTATTTACTTTATATTATCGAGGAAATAAAAACTTTACAACAATAAAGTCTGATGTACACTGCTCACATTACTCAAATTTATTATATATTTAACTAATTAGTATTAAAACACATTCCTTGATTACTGAACGCGCAGCACGTCACGCGCAGAAATTTCATATACAAGTATTTGAATTTTCAAATAAATATTATGAAATTTCAAATGGAATTATTAAAATTCAATGTGTCTTAGAATTTTCAATGTCTGCTTTGAAAATTTAAAGAATAAGTATAAATTTTAAGTACGTTTATTAAAATTCATATTTTTTTTCTTAATTTTAAATACCAGCTTGATTATTAAATTACGTACATTAAATTTGAAGCTTTTTTTATTGAAAATACAATTCAAATATCTAGTTATGAAAATTCAATACCTTTTGTATTGTAATTTTCAAATTATTTTTTACAGTGTACTTATTTCTTTCACAATATTTTTTTTTAAGTCTGCTTGATCAATCTATTTTTTTAGAAACTGCTTTTCCCAATTGCCAAGGATATTTTATTATGGGGATAATTTGTCTCGGGATGTTTTATCTGAAATATTTTGTCACGAGGATATTTTGTCCGAGAATAATAACGCCTAATGCCGTTTTTTCCGTATTCCTTTTACTTAGCCTATAGATTGATTTCAAATTGTAGGGTAAATTTTATCAAAGAATTCTTTTCGTACATATACATACATAAATTCGTAGCTGCTGAATGAATGTATGCAATATCTACAAATTGCAACGGTAAAAAATTTGTGATATACTGCGTAACGACCACTGGTCTCGATATTATTAATTTCAATCGGAGATCGTAGTCTCAAACGACTTCTCCATGTATCAGAGAGAGGGATTTTTCGTTTAGGGTGAAAAATGACGCAAGAATAAAAGCGAAACGGGAAGTATTCAGGGAGAAACTGGATCGAGGGAGAAATATTGTGATGTAGAAAAAGAAAAAAAAATAAATACAGAAATACGACGTGCGAGAGAAAAAGATAAAGATATTGAGTGAAAGAGTAAGAAAATAAAAGACGAGATGGAAGTTGAAGGAGAATGGGAGAACAAAACGGAAAAAAGAATGAGAGGTCCTGGCGCCACTCCGGGCATACCACTTATTGCTTCTTTCTTCTTTTATTCGCCTACTGTCCACATCGTCTTGCCCTCGCGTTTATATGTACGCAATCGTTGCTGAATTTCTATTCCACACTCATACATGGTATCGCGCTCTTCTCGAGGTACGTCATCTAACTTATTATCTTATTATTGGACCACCTCAAGTAGTAAAGTATATTTTTAGTACATCCATACATACATAAAATCAGTTTTTTTTTTATTCTTAATTCAAGATTCCAAATTGAAGAAATTAATTAAAAAATTACAATAAAAAAATAAAGTGCTTCATCTATAAGTATATTGTTATTAAAAACGTTATAATACATATTGTTATACATAAATATTAAAGTTTATAGGATAACATGTCAAGCATATCTGTTCGATTCTTTTCATCCTCACGAAAATGATCGCTTCAAGGATTCGTTAGACGCGCGGAATTCGTTGGACTTCTGAGAAGACGCTCTTGGCGGATCTCCGCGACTCCCCGGCATCTTCAATTCAAATATTCGAAATTCCAGGGCACTCGAAAGAGAAGAATAAAAGAACAAGGATAGATTTAAGAATATACAGAAGGAATAAAGGAGATGGTAAAGGTAAGAAAACTAAACGACATTCGCCACGAGGCAGTCGTGTCCAGAAAGTTACCCATAAAAAAATTGCACAATGTATGTAGATCTTTTCTACATTGCTAGCAATAAAATACCCAAAGCTCTTTGATATGTCCATGACATGGGAGATAGGATGCTGATGATGATGATGATGATGATGATGCTAGCAAGTGATGGCGTAGTCGACCGAGATTGGAATCGAGAGGTGGAAGAAATCGATCTGTAACTCGGTGAGACGTGAACCCGTCATTGATCCGAGAGCGATGAACCCAAGTCTTGACGATAGTATCGAGACAAGTGGCAGATTGTATCGATAGGATAGACGTATCTACTTCTGGTTGCCTTGTGACTCTTGGGACTGGATCACCGTGATAGGATCCAACCAACAATATCGTCTGAGATTCCCACGTCTGTTTAGTTGTTGGACATGTTTCTAGATACTTAAAACATCACCTCTATGGGTATAGTATCAATCAAAACAGTTTTGGTAAAGACAGTTTCAGAATGATAGAGTACGTTGTAAACACTTAAATGTTAACGTAAAACATTTTAAATTATTTCAAGGCTGTGACTCTGTTGAATCGTAGACTAAAACAGAAAATTAGTAAAAACCATTTGTCTCGTCACACAGCAGATGATAAAAGAAGGTTAAATTGCATATGACTGCGTAGATGAGTCTGAAAAGTATCTGGAAGGTCGGCGACGTCGAGCGTGAGCGAGCAGAGTTTTGTTGAGGGGTTTGGCAACACGTTAATGAGCTTGAAACAAAAGAATCCTCGGATCTCTCTCGCTTAGCAATCCTCCCAAAGCAATCCTTATGACCGCCTGTTGTGCTGGGTAACTGCGGGGGGCTGCTGGCGCCATGAGCTGTCATCACGTGTCGAACGCCAGGCTATGATATCCAGGTATATAATACAAAAGAGATAGAATCCTCTTTTACTTCTTTAGCCGGCTTTTCTCAACCCTTACGACCCCATAGTGAGAGCAAAACTACCCTTTGAGTCATATCCTTACGAAATGTTGAGTGAACTTGTACATATATTTGGGTTCACTCATCATAGACCCTTTCTTTTTTACTGAAATAAGACGCATTTGTTCGCGATCTTGAAACGAGATATGAAAGACCCTAATACCTAGTACAACTGTCCTTCAAAAATCGAAACCGCGCCTCAGGGACTTAACATCGCAATCGACCATGCGCACACTTCTCCCGCGAGTTTCATAGTTTTTTTATTATTTTTTTCATTTATTTATACGTATTTTTTCCTCAATTTCAATAATTCCACCAAATTAACCTCAAGCCCCGTATCACGACGCTTATCAAAATATACATATAGGAATAGGTTATATCTCGAGCAACGAGGTATCATTACAGCAATCTCAGCTCAACGGATTTATATTTCATTTTTGCACACAGGTATCACCACTTACGTGTGATGGCTTATGTATACTACATATTTGCTTACATCTATATACATAAATAATATTTCCATACTCACATGTGTTTATATGCTTGTAAGTACAGAACATTATATGTTAGCTGTTCAGCGCCCAGATTCAACGAAAATTACGTTTCTATCACGCTATATGCTGTTAACGCTTGCGCGCATGTGCCGTTCGTTAATCTGGTTAAGACATCTACTAGAGTAACCCAATGATGGCTCTTTCTCTCTTTATCTCGTCGACTGTATAGTAGTTGTAGACGTGTCATGGAATGAAATTGACTTTCGGTGGCATAAGAGTTAACTCGAAACATTACTGACGATAGTTATTCGTTCACATAGTTAAGTATCCCAATGGACCACACACGCCGGCGCTATAACCAACACACACATACATGGAGGAGTGATACGCCACTGAAAGCTGATTCCATCTTTATCGTTTTCGTACTGTCTTCTTGTTATGTACACACATGCCACTTGCTTGATTGTTTGTATATGTGTGCATGAAAACGATACAAGTAAACTAACTAGCCATTCTCGGTTGCTGGTGACAGGTGAATGGTGAATCCTCTTGTTAGTTTACGGAGAAAGAGGTATTTTACTACCATACACCTTATATTCAAGAAAAAAATCAAAGCATTCGGCCATTGTCCAGTCATAGTTAGAACCAACTTAAGAAAAAATTATTCTACTATTTTTTTAACGATTTTACCAACTATCAAGTTGGATGAAATAATTTATATTTTCAAATCAATGGATATTCCGAAACTATTCGGTAAATAAGGCGGTGTCAAAATAGACTTATTTTCCACTGGTATAACGGTGTTATTCAATTGGTGTTCAAATAGTGAACATGTAGAGTAAATTAGCTCCGATCGAAGTATGAAGGTGTGAGTATAGTTGCTTTAAGATCTGCAAAACAAAACAGGAAAAAAATAATAATACACGGAAAGAAAATTATAGGGAGTATTCCTATGCATTATAGGAATGGTTCCTATATATTATACACTGTAAAAAATCACCGGGGTAAGTCCAAGCGGTGTAGGTGTTAAAATCGGCGGTGTTAAATTTCAACACCGAAAGCGGTGTGAAAATAACGCCGCCACCGGTGTAAATATTCTGTACCGGTGTTAAAAAAAATTCTCCGGTGTTAAAATGACGCCGCCGCCGGTGTAGATATTCTTTATCGATGTTAAAATATTTTACTTTGTGAATATTTTTACTTACTCGATCATTATACTTGTTACTAAGTAATATTTTTTTATTAATTTTCATAAAAAACTGACATTTTTTGTGTTTTATAATCTTTAAAGTTAAAATTCCAAGCGTACGCAGTTTACCCCGCTTTTACACCGGTTACCCCGCTTCTACACCGATTCTACTCCGGTTTTACACCGGTTACCCCGCTTTAACACCGGTATTTTTAACACCGGTGAATTACTCCTCCTACACCGGTGTAATTTCATTTTTACACCGGGCGGAGTTAAAATGAGTCCATTTTTAACACCGCTCTTTTTACAGTGTAGGAACCACCCCTATACCATTATGGGAACCATTCCTATACTATTATAGTAACCATTCCTATAATAGTATAGTAACCATTCCTATAATATTATAGGAATGGTTACTATACTATTATAGGAATGGTTACTATAATATTATAGGAATGGTTACTATAATATTATAGGAACCATTCCTAACATTAAGTACCATAAGTATAACGTATAGTACCATATTTACGGCGTTTTTTACAGTACTGTATAGTAAATAAGTCCATACGTATGGTACCACACGCCATACTTATGGTTCCCAATGTGATAGTGTATGAGAGTATGGTGATAAATGCCATACATTTCTTTCCATGTATTTCAAAAATAAAACTACTTTTTTTTTAACATCGAGCAAAATTTTAAGCTGGAATAGCGCAGACATTACACTGGTCCTATTTTCACAGTGAATAAGTCATACATATTTAAATAATTATTATGAAAACTCGTTGAAAAGATTAATAAGTACAGAAAAAAAATGATAGTCTACTGATGCACGTGGTGAATGACGAAGTAGTGGGTGTGCTTTGGTTGGCGCGAACTTGATGGATCTTTATGTCGTTCAGCTTTGCCAAGCGTTGGTATTGTTATTATTTACTCAGAGGATTTATTCTCTTCAGTGTAATGCTTTGTAGAGATACAAGCCTCGAGGCACTTACTGAAGGCTATTTTTCATTCTTTTTATTTTTTTTATATTACAAATGCAACGAATTGAAAATGGACGGAAGAAGTATAACAATAATAATAGAAATAGTAGAAATAACAACAACATATCAAGTATAAGTGGAGTAGATCGATAGATTGTCCAACTGATTTTAAGCAAATTTTGCAGTATTATTATATATTTTAAAATAGGTAAAGCGTGTCGTTTACCTGAATCTGATTTAAAAAGAGTAACAGTGATGAGAAAAATAGATCTAGAAGACGATGCCGATATTTAAGCGGTTGTCTTTCTTGATCCGTCACGGTCATCAAGAAATATATATATTTTTTTGTATTGTCGGTGGAAATAGATGGTAGAGGATATATTTGTTGTTCAGACAATAAGACCAAACTATTTATTATAGATATAGACATATATATATATATATATATATCGCGAGAAACAAAATCTTGTACCGCCAAAACACCAATTGGATTAAATGTATCTATTACCTATTGTCATGCTCTCATGACGACTGCCGGTGGCGTCTCATTTCTCCCCTCTGGCCTTTTTTTCTTACCGGCTTGTTGTATATACGTTCCGCCTAGTGGCCAACTACTATCGAGATTTAGTTGATCCTGTCGGCGCCGTTTTATACCACTAAAAATCCTGAATGTAACTCGCAAATATGACAACGCTTAACTTGAGATGTACTATTAGAGAAGAGATTGTCAATAGATCTTATCGAGTTAAACCGTTTACCGATTTCCATCTTCTATAACGAGGACTCAATACCCAATTTATACGCTCTTTTGAATATTACCAATAGGCTCATGTATAATGAAACTGGACACATTTACATCGGCGAGTTCTTTTTGTGTCAATAAATATACACTCGATAAATTTTTTTTTTAATTATTTGGTAACCAATATTTAATAAAAGTAAAAGCAATTTTAAGCCAACTCCTCGATTCATTTAACAGAGAAAAAGTATAATTTATAAAATAACTGAAAATAGTTTAAATTAGTCACCAAATTGCTATTATTGCCCGGGTCATAATATCTAGCCTCGAACCTTAATCTAGCCTCATTAAATCCAAGTAAGCCTCAATCAAGCCTCACTTAGTTAAAAAAGTATTTTGAGCCTCAAATAATGCTCATATAGCCTCAATGAGCCTCAAATGATGCTCACAGATCCTCAATAAGCCTCGCTTAGCCTCGAATGAACCTAGTCTCGACTCAATGATTCTATAATAATAATAATAATAATAATAATTTTACGAGTTCGATCAAATGTAATTTAAATTCGATTAGTATTATTTGAGGCTCGTTGAGGCCCTTTGAGCATCATTTGAGGCTCATTGACGCTCTATGAGCATTATTTGAGGCTCAAAATGCTTTTTTAGCTAAGTGAGGCTTGATTGAGGCTTACTTGGGTTTGATGAGGTTAGATTGAGGTTCAATGAGGCTAGATATTATGACCCGGGGGTGGTGCTTAAAATTTTAACCATAGACCAAAGATAACATTAACCCAAGTTATGCTTGGTTTCAAGTAAAATGATACTAAATTGCTATCATTTTCTGATGCAACTTCTGTATCTAATGTATTTTAAAATACGTTTACCGTACTATATATATTTAGTACTCTTGAATAGAGTATACCTAATAATGCAGTTATAACCTACAAATTTTTTAATTTTATTGTTGAATTATATAAAAAATTAATACGCCCTTAATTTTGCTGTTCATTGAATTTTGAAAAATTCTATTTCTGGAATATTGTTTTTAAAGTAAATAAAATTAAAAATAAAAGTGATTAATTTGAAAATAAATACTCTATTATAACTTAACCATCATGGTTTATAGTCGACGGTTGCTTTGAGCATGCACGAAACTGATACAAAATTTGTATCACTGTAGTCTCAGATTTGTACTACTGTACACGAAGAGAAATTTTCAATAAAAATTACCCAAAAAGTTGGATACCGTAAAGACATGTGGCAAACTTCTAAATTGTTCTCATGCATAGTGTAAAATATGCTACTCGTTAGCATGTAGATAAAGTGAAATTTCTACTAACAACATACTAAAAATTTACCTTCTGGCTAGATGTCCTTACAGTACCAACTTTTTGGGCAATTTTTAGTCAAATATTCTCAGCGTGTAGTTCTAGACTTGTCATAATATCATCAATAATCAAAACAAAATTTGCACTTTGCAATAATAATAAATCTATCACTTGATTATTGGAATATTAGCAGTTTTTATTAGATTCCATTTGAAATTAATCTTCATAATAAATTATATTAATTATATTGAGAGATTCAAAGTTGATTTCCTCTGATGTCAAATTAACACTTACCTTGACCCTTAACGGCCACACCTCACCCAGGCCACATAACGGCCACACGGGGTAACTCTTTTTTTTTGAAAGTTTTTTGACGAATTTATTTGAAAGGTATAAGACCTCTAATTCCACTTTTTTTAAGCCTGGGGTGACTAGTCACCCCATGTGGCCTTTAAGGGTCAAAGGTACAAAGAAATAAAAAATTGTTAAATTTTGTATAATTGCACGGTAAGAAATGCATAGCGTTCAAGATCATGCTCGTATGGTCCAAGACAAATACTAAAACAGTACGTGGAATATTCCAAGACAGTATTGTAACAAGTCCGAAAAGTATGACGTTATTTACTGTATTGTATAGTACTGGAACTATTGTATTGCTCACACGTATGCATAGCAGGCACGGCGAAACAACATGGCCCTGAGACCCATACTACAATGCCGAAGGTACAGTAGAATCTCCCTAATGTGACTCTCCGTAGTGTTACACTCTCTCTAAATTTAACAAGATTATCTCCCTAATATTAACAATCCTGCCTCCTACTATGTTTTTTCGCGCGACCAATAAAAAAAAAGCTTAGTGGCGGGAAATTCAAATCCTCCCACCTATACCTATGCAATTAAACCCTAACCTAAAAATTTATTTTTTTTCGTACATTACGCATTTCTATGGTTCAGGCCTGCGCACATAAGACACGAGTATTGGTATGGTGGAGATGACAGGATTTGTTAACATCACGGAATGGTCCTGGACAGGAGTGTTATGGCCTGACGGCCATACTGACATTGCGGCGTCCGTGACAGCTATCGCCAATGTTACTATTCCCGCAATGGTCGAATCATCTATACATACAATTATACAACGTATAATAATTTTCGATACCATACAGTATGGTGTTCACACCCATACTGGCATAGTGATATCCGCAAAATATTTCTTACCGTGTGCAATGTTCATATAAATGAAAATTATTTTTAAAACTCATCCTACCATAATCTCTTCTGTATGAATTAATTAATTGATATATTACATCTTAGAGCCAATATCCTCTAGAGAATTTGAAAAGTTACAATAACAATGAAAATTATAACATTTGTCAGTAATTTTTTGTTATAAAATTGTGAGTCGATCTGTCTTGGTGCCGACTTCTCTTAACCAACAAAGCATGAAAAGAGAAACCAGTTACACGTTTATAGGTGAGGCAACCCTAAAACGAGCGAGTTTAAATGTTGATATTTTATATGTGCAGTATTAGTTCAAAGTATTAATGTCTGATGTTTAGAAAACGTTCCACCTTATTCTAAACGAAAAGCTTGGCTCGTTGGATGAGAAGAGAAGTGAAAACAAGAGCGGCACTCGATGGTAAATAAGAAAAATACATAGACTACATTGGAGAAAAGTATAAATGCAAGAATATATAACGAAAGGTAAAAACTGTTAGTAAGGAGCCCTGATGGCTTAAGCTATTCTAAGCCAAAGGGAACTCAGGGTTGTGGGTATTGTGCAAATGAAATTAGCCCTGAAATGCCAGAAAGATAATTTCAAAGCATAAAAGAGTGAGAAGAATATATTTATTTTTTCTTCGTCCCACAAGCTAGATCATCCTGTTAAACGGATCCCAAGCTCTCTTCAGTACTTTTTCCTCCGGCGTCCAATCTGCCACCGATGCCCTCACTTTTAACAATTCTTCACTTTAGTTTCTCTTACGCCTGGTGAATCGTCTCTTCTACATTTTTTTCCGCGGTGTTGTTTCCTCATTCTCCCTCGTTACTTCTTTCTCGTCATGCTTTTTTTTGCTTTCTTTATTTTTTTTTTTTTTTATCAACTGTCTCACAGAGAAAACAGCTAAATGGTTTCTGGGATTGCATGCTCGACAGAACGATGAAGCATCTTCCTTCTGTGTGACGGATTATTATCTTTACTATTGAGTCTTTAGTATATTTCATTTATAACCATCAACCATCAACAAGAGAAATGATGACCCAAAACGAATATATATGTTTAAAAAAGATTTAGTTTTTGAACAAATGTCATGTGATGGATATAAGCAATGGTGCATGTTATTGTAATATAAGATATCCTAAGTATTTTTAGTCTATATCTATATATGTGTATAAATATATGTACTCAAGAAAGTATCTGTATATATACTATGGTAGAGAAGAAATACCCTGGGAAGCGTGAATTTCGAGGGGATGGATGTGCTCATATATACAAACGGTCCGATCATTCCCGCGAGTCTTGTGAGGAAAAACAACCAGTATGTAGATGTTGCTCGACTGAACGAGATTTATCGATCAAGTAGTTTGATTGGAGATAGTGCAGATCGATCGAAATTCCCTCTGGTCCAAGTGGGTTGACATTCGCGGCAAAGATCTACGGGGCAAATGTGAATTATATACGCGAGTAGATCGAAAGACGGAATGAGAGAGGCACAGTTAGCCTCGAGCATAAACACATATATACAGAGAAGAACGCGACTCAACACGAGCAGCAAATGAAATGCATGTCTCATGCTTTTTGCAAGAAATCCTCGAGCTAACCAACGACATCCTCAGACTTTGAATCTCACAGGCTATATCGTCGAAATGTTGTAAGAATATTGAGGGTAGCAGGCAATAAAGGAGTGAGGTATATATGTATCCACTCTACAAGGTGAAACACCCCGAAAGATCTTAGATCGAGTTAAGATAATTACCCGTTTGTTTAAAGATTTGACTTACCAACTCGAGTAATAAATCTGTTTTACTTTTAAAGTTACTCGGAGTATTCGAATTAAATATATAGTCGGAAAAAAAACATTAATGGTTTTATAATATGTATGTATGTACACGGAAAGAAAATTATGGGAATGGTTCCTATAATTTTATGAAATTTCATCCTATACCAGTATAGGAATGACGACCAACAATTATAGGAATAGGTCCTATAATTATAGGAATATTACCCATAATTATAGGAATAGTTCATATAATTATAGGAATGATACCTATACCATTATGGGAATGGTTCCTATAATTATAGGAATGGTTCCTATAATTTATGGGAATGGTTCCTATAATATTATAGGAATGGTTACTATAATATATAGTAACCATTCCTATAAATTATAGGAATAGTTCCTATAAATTATAGGAACCATTACTATAATATTATAGGAATGGTTACTATACTATTATAGGAATGGTTACTATACTATTATAGTAACCATTACTATAATAGTATAGTAACCATTCCTATAATATTATAGGAATGGTTCCTATAATATTATAGTAACCATTCCTATAATAGTATAGTAACCATTCCTATAATAGTATAGTAACCATTCCTACAATAGTATAGTAACCATTCCTATAATGGTATAGTAACCATTCCTATAATATTATAGTAACCATTCCTATAATAGTATAGTAACCATTCCTATAATAGTATAGTAACCATTCCTATAATAGTATAGTAACCATTCCTACAATAGTATAGTAACCATTCCTATAATAGTATAGTAACCATTCCTATAATAGTATAGTAACCATTCCTATAATATTATAGGAATGGTTCCTATAATATTATAGTAACCATTCCTATAATAGTATAGTAACCATTCCTATAATAGTATAGTAACCATTCCTATAATAGTATAGTAACCATTCCTACAATAGTATAGTAACCATTCCTATAATGGTATAGTAACCATTCCTATAATGGTATAGTAACCATTCCTATAATATTATAGTAACCATTCCTATAATAGTATAGTAACCATTCCTATAATAGTATAGTAACCATTCCTATAATATTATAGGAATGGTTCCTATAATATTATAGTAACCATTCCTATAATAGTATAGTAACCATTCCTATAATAGTATAGTAACCATTCCTATAATATTATAGGAATGGTTCCTATAATATTATAGTAACCATTCCTATAATAGTATAGTAACCATTCCTATAATAGTATAGTAACCATTCCTATAATAGTATAGTAACCATTCCTATAATATTATGAAAATATCAATTTTCAAAAAAGTGTGGAAATCACTTTTACAATACACAAAAGTATTATTAAACATAAAAACAAATATTCAAACATTGAAAAAAAAAATAAAAATTTTAAATATCGCAAATAAATTAGAGGGTCTTTTCGGCGGCCATATTGGATTGAAGCTTTTTTGACTTGTGTGGGGTTTCGAAAAAACACTCCATACAAAAATCCACATTGTTCTAATCATAAAAATATCTTAAAAAAAAAAATATATTTTTAGTTGCACGAACGTTCGTAACTTCAGGGACATAAAAAAAATTCGTATTTGGCAAAAATCATCAAAATTTTTCAACTGAAATTTTTTCAGCATAGAACATTCAAGAAAATTCAAATTTCAAAAATAAAAATTTATATTTCGATAAAATCTCAAATTTGGGTAAAATCTCGAAAAGTTCATATTAGTTTTAATTTAACATGATACTGAAGTAAGCCGATGTCTTATATTTTTTGGATTTTTTTGAACATTAAATTTCTACACTATTTTGCAAAAAAAAAAATTTTATTATATTATAGGAACCATTCCTATACTATTATAGTAACCATTCCTATACTATTATAGTAACCATTCCTACAATAGTATAGTAACCATTCCTATAATGGTATAGTAACCATTCCTATACTATTATAGTAACCATTCCTACAATAGTATAGTAACCATTCCTATAATGGTATAGTAACCATTCCTATAATATTATAGTAACCATTCCTATAATAGTATAGTAACCATTCCTATAAATTATAGGAACCATTCCTATAATATTATAGGAATGGTTACTATACTATTATAGGAATGGTTACTATAATAGTATAGGAATGGTTCCCATAATGGTATAGGGGTGGTTCCTATAATATATAGGAACCATTCCTATAATAGTATAGGTACAATTCCTATACCATTATAGGAACCATTCCTATAATGCATAGGAATACTCCCTATAATTTTCTTTCCGTGTATGTACATTAGACTGTTTCAAATTAGGGGACTATTTTTTTTTTTTTGATGAACATTGAAAAATCGAAAGGGTATCTTAAAATATGGTGACAGTTAAAATTTGAGCTCTTAATATTAATATTTAGAGGTGGCTATTTGTAATTTTCGATTTTTCATTTAGAAACATGGTAAAAAATACATAACTTCCGAAAAAATCAAGATACAAAAAATCTCTTCTCAACTATTTTGTAGGAAATTTACTGATCTACAAAAAAGGTCTTCTATGATTTTTGCATAACTTCAACCATTCACAAGATATCCGACGTCAAAATTTAATAAAATTCAAAGAACTTGTTTTTGCTCGCTCCGAATTTTATACCATGCCAACCAATGAGAATTCAGAAATTTTCAATACATTTTTTTGTAGGAAATTGAACGCTCTACAAAAAAAGTCTCTTATCGTTTTTTGATAAATCCATTTGTTCAAAAGTTATTAGAGCTCGAAGTAAAGTTGGAGATCTTTTTACTTTTCCGGTGAAACTATCGGACTAATCATAAAATGTCATAGAATCTTTTTTGTGGGCAATTTTATTTCTCACAAATTACCTCTGATAAATTTTTTAAATTCTGCATTCTCTTCTAGTTATTTCCATTTTAATGCTAAGCTCCTAAAAAAAGTGTTCTGATCGATTTTAAGAGCTCGACATTAAAATGGAATTAACTAGAATAGAATGCAGAATTCGGAAAAAATTTATCAGAGATAATTTTTAGGAAATAAAATTGTCTACAAAAAAGATTTAATGACATTTTATGATTTGTCCGATAGTTTCACCGAAAAAGTAAAAAGATCTCGAATTTTACTATAACTTGACTTCAAGCTCTAATAACTTTTGAACAGATGGATTTATCAAAAAACGATAAGAGACTTTTTTTGTAGAGCGTTCAATTTCCTACAAAAAATTGTATTGAAAATTTCTGAATTCTCATTGGTTGGCATGGTATAAAATTCGGAGTGAGCATAAACAAGTTCTTTGAATTTTATCAAACTTTGACGTCGGATATCTTGTGAATGGTTGAACTCATGAAAAAATCATAGAGGACCTTTTTTGTAGACCAGTAAATTTCCTACAAAATAGTTAAGAAGAGATTTTTTGTATCTTGATTTTTTCGGAAGTTATGTATTTTTTACCATGTTTCTAAATGAAAAATCGAAAATTACAAATAGCCACCTCTAAATATCAATATTAAGAGCTCAAATTTTAACTGTCACCATATTTTAAAATACCCTTTCGATTTTTCAATGTTCATCAAAAAAAAAAAAATAGTCCCCTAATTTGAAACAGTCTAATGTACATATATATAGACACACTTTTTAAGTTTACATTTGTAATTGATAATTAAACTATTAATAAGAATTTACAATAAATGTATGCTGGTAGAATATTATCAAAAACTTTTTATGAAAATATAAACGAAAAAAAAAGAAATTTTGATGCAACAGGAATGTTCCTGTAGCATAAGTTTGTGGCTGCAACAGGAACCGCTCTGTTACAGCTACAAGATCAGTCCTGTTGCAGTCATAAGTCTATTCCTGTTGCAGTCATAGGAATAGTCAGATTCGTAATAAGGATAATGTGTATTAATGGAATGAAGAATTAACGATGATGAAACAGGACTGTCCCCGTAGCTGCAACAGG
The DNA here is from genome assembly GCA_030273425.1 of Microplitis manilae. NCBI lineage: Eukaryota > Metazoa > Arthropoda > Insecta > Hymenoptera > Braconidae > Microplitis > Microplitis manilae. The sequence goes on from CP092722.1 coordinate 8,014,795, forward strand.
AATAGGCCTGTGGCTGCAACAAAACTGATCTTGTGAATATTACAGAACTTTCCTGTTGCAGCTACAGGGCCAATCCTTTTGCTGCAACAGAACTAAGTCTTGTAACTGCTACAGAGCCATGTCCTGTTGCAGCAACAGTTCTTTTTTTCGGTGCAGGAATATGTCTAACCAACAAAAAGTTTTATTTATTTTATGCATCAAAGTCAGAGTGATTAGGACACGACGACCCACTTAACTGAGTAATTATTATAATTATATTTCTTTCGGTGACGTTTAAGCCCTAGGAAAAAGTAAACGAAAAAGTTTATTATAACTTTGCAATAATTTCAGTAAAAAAGTTATTTTTTTCCTGTGTATGGTGGGCCGTTCTTACACTGTAAAAAATTTTTTGGACCCGGTGTAGTTTAAATGTCTCTGTATAAAAATTTTGGTGTAAAAATTACACCAAATTCGGTGTTGAATTCAGGCGGTGTGAATTTCAAATTTTTATGATAATTTTGCGTTTAGAAAATTAATCATAAGAATCAATATTCTTTCAATAAATGTTCAAAGTAGTATTATTTAATATCTGAATTAAATTAATGTAGTTATTAGTTAAGTAGTTAAAAATATTCAATGATTGTTTGCTGCTCATTAATCAAAATTACAAGTAACATGGCATGATGTAAAATAAGTAGATTACACTGTGTTAAAATTACACGGCTAGAAAATTTACACCAAGACAATTTTACACCGTAATTTCACACTACACAGCCGTGTAGTTCTCCGGATCCATTTTTACACCGAAATTTTGTCTTCTCTATTTATCATGTTCCCATACGGAAAAAATATATATCCGGATATATCCGGGCGAATCTGTATATATGTGACATATATTTTTATATATGTCGCATATATCCAGATTTGCCTGGATATATCCCGGATATATATTTTTTTCGTATGGGTTCTTTATATTATATTTTATTATCTAACAGAAATTTTAATAATACTGTAGAAACAATTACGTCGCTTTTATATTTTAATATATGAATATAGAATGCAGAAAAAAAATAATTATAAATAGAAAAATATATATCGTATATATAATGGCTCATACATTTTTAATCAAGTCATCTATGTACATGTCTATATATGTGCACGTTAACTTTACCAAGTGTATTGTCATTTTTTTAAAACATATACTTTTTTATAGCGTGATTCTTGGATACGTCAAAGTAGAGCTAGTAATCAACTATCGAACGGTCTTTCTGTCATCCAAGGATTGATTGCCCGAGGAATGATTTTCGAGTTCTGCATATCCACAGGGTCGACAAGTAGGGTGATGAACTTCCGGCAAACATTTAATTGTGTACTCAGCTATAAGAGAGCAGCTATTCAGGGTCAAAACAGATAAAACCATTCTCTATCCCCTCGATAATAAAAAATTAATGGGAATATGATAGCATCTTCTATTAACGCGCTGTTTACGTACGTTTCGATTATACTTTATTTTATTTTTTTTATACATATATATTTTCATATCCACAGAATTAAAAATTTTTTTCGAATGAAAAGTTTTATTTTTAAGAATTTACTTTAGTTGTTTTTCAAATAATTAAAATTTTTGCACAAAGACATTATTTTTATAAAGCAATTAAAGTTAATTAATAGTGTTTATACATCAGGGACAAAGTCAGAGGGGTTATTAGTTGTACTTTTATGATTATGTACATTGAGATAGAGAGAGAAAGGCACAAAAGTATATACATGTAGATATAGAGAAAGTATACATATACATATACAGACAGAGATAACAGGCGTGGCAGTAAGTCCGCGTGTTTCTGTGTGTGACAGAAAGTTAACTCGTCGGGGGTTGGTTTTCGTGCGTTGAAATTATAGAATCGGTTGACTGCCTTCTGCCGGTGGTGGTTTGCGAACGACGGCATAGTCAGGATATTATACGCCTGAGAAGATATTCTCTTATCTTCTAAACCCTAATGTAATCGTCGTCACTCCTAGTATATATATACAACATCTTTTTCTTAAAAATACCATTTTCTGACAACATCACGCTGCTTTGACTCATATTTTCGTGTGAAGTAATAATTTTAATGCAACACCATTTTTTTTATCACTTTTACAAAATTAAAGAAAAATAATAAAACAAAAAATTACAGCAAAATGCTGAACGTAATATTTGTTTTTTTTTTTTGTTCGTTTTTTGTTAAGTAAAAAAAATTGTGAAAGGATATGAACGAAAGTAGTAGGATGGACAAAAATTTTTCCATCGTGTACTAACTTTGGATTACGTACCACTACAAGAAAAGTCCAAAGACCTTGTTGAGCGTCATGAGGGCGAATCAGGGGGTGATGGACGATGCTACACTGAGAAAATTAAATGATTGGAGTTATCATCAAGTGATGGTAAAACTTTTACTATCAATCTGATAGTAATGAATATCATCTAGATGATTGTGTAAATCATCTAGATAGTAATGGTTACCATCTGGATGATAAGTATTACGATCATGGATGTTAACTCGAGTTAATTAGGATTATTATCCTAAATAGTTATATTTATAATTTCTGATGGTAACTGGTACCATCAGAAATTATAATAGTTACCATCAAAGATAATTAGAATAACAATTAATTCGATTATAATGAAACCATCATTTTACAAGGGTAAAAAAATACTAAATGTTAATAGGGGAGCCTGGGGCACGAAGGACCCTTTCAAAAATTAAGTAAAAAAGTTTTATTTTCATTTTCCGTCAAGTTATGACCTCTATATTGTTTTTATCATATTTTTAGGCCAATATGTGATATGTGGGGTAAAATGGATCACTCTAAAATAAATTTTTTTTTTTCGTTTTCCGTCAAGTTCTGACCTCTATAATGTTTCTATTATATTTCAGGTCAATATGTGATATGTGGGGCAAAATGAACCTCTCGATAAACAAAATTGTAACGAAAAAATTATTTTTTTTTTATTTTCCACCTAGTTAATTTTTTCGTTACAATTTTTTTTGAGTGGCCCATTTTGCCCCACCCTCCGCCTCAAACACTTTTCACGTTAAAAATTTTGGGCGGCCCATTTTGCCCCCAAATATTTCGAGGCATCAAAAATTTCAGGGGGCCCATTTTGCCCTCCCTTCCCCTACTTGAAATTTATTGAATTTTCGATCAATGTTTTCATAATAATAATTACCATCCCTGATAGTAACTGTAATCATCCTGATGGTAACTGTAATCATTCTGATGGTAACTGTTATCATCCAATGATTGTTAATCCTATTAACAGAAAATTATAACTCTAACTATCTTTGCATTTAAAATCGTTCTTATCATCCTAGATGATTGGGGCTAAAAATTTAGGATAATAAACACAATCATTTAATTTTCTCAGTGTAGAGGCGCCTCGAAGGGAGGCTTGGCATCTTTTACTCCTTTTATACTTGGGTAGACTGCTCGTCTTCACCCTTCGACTCTTTCTTCTTCATTCCTATCCTATTTTCAGATACACACTATACATTAATACTTTTTGCCCTACACACGATTTATGTTCCTACATATGTATGGTTAACATCACAGTATTGAATATGTGTACATTGATACAGGTGTATGTGTGACGTAGGTTAGTGTAAACGTGTCTTTGGTTGTATAGTGACACTTTCACGTGTCATGGAAATAAACGTACATAAAATTATGGGCATAAATATTTCTTTCATTTATAGTTATTTCATGTGTAACATATATACATATATTCATTGTGAATAGGGTATATATTTCCATGGTTGTCTTTTAACAGTTATATATTTTTTATATTTCTTATTCTTCTAGATATTTTTTTATGACATCGGTGAAGTGAAGAATGAGGATGAATGAATGTGTTATGCACATGAATGATACAAGTGGATATCACACAACGAAATTTCGCATAACTTTTAGTAATTCTATGACCTCTTTAAATTTCTTACAGAATAATGTTACTATTTTTTTTTTATATAAAGAAAAGAGAAAAAGAATCACGATTTTATGTCCTTACTGATTTTTTTTTTTTTTTAATTTTCTTAACTTTTTTTTTTTTTTTAAATTTAATTGTTGCAATCTTAACTGTATATTTTCCGTTTTTTACAGTTCTTATTCTTTACATATTTACATTACATAGTCTTTTTAGGTTACGTTGCAAGCAATTTTTAAATCCCTATTTTTCTTGGGTAAATATTTTTTATATTTCTAACAAACTACTCTAAACTTTTTCGGACTATGTTTTTGGCCATCTTTTTCCTTCTTCTGTTCCATATATCTCATTATTAGCTGTCTATTTTCATTTCTTTTTCCATACTTCTTTGCAATCACGGAGTGCTTTTAGTGGGGAAGATTGCAGACAGGTGACAGTCTGGCGGCTATATGAAACGAATCCCACAGATCAATGCATTATATCAACTTGTGAAAAATAATTCATTTGCACTCTGTGAGATTCGAACCTGAGCTTGGCCAGTACTTGCGTTCGGAGACAAGAGTGTTATCCACTCGACCACAAGTACTGGTTTTAATTTTCTTAACTTATTTTTATACAAAGTTCATTAGTTTGCAGTACAACATTCATGGCGTTAATTAAATTTTGAAAATGTATTTTTTTGCAAAATTTCTAATTTACATAAATATAATTTTTTTATAAAATTTAAATAGTAATTACAGTGTCATCTAATATTTGTCTCCAGCATGATTTGAGACTTTACATTTTATAAAGAGCATTGTAAAACTTACAATTTATAAGGTGAAAGTTTGATGTCAAAAAGTTTTGTAGTTTTTAAAAGATTAACATTCTAACAAAAAATTTTTTTATTTTATAAGTATAGGTTGATAAAGTATTAGAAAATATATGTATTATATATTTTAGTTGGGACAAAAAAAATTATAATGTGTTTTTAATAAACACTCTTCAACAAGATTGAACACGGGGAAAAACTGTACGCTATAATTACTCACACAAAATCTATGTATCCGAAACGGCCAACGGGAATTTATTTTTTATCTAAGCTTAAGTAATTTGTGTTCAAATTTCGTTGTACAAAATATAGACAAACAAATCAAATATAAGTTTAAAATGTTTAGCATGCAATTTAATCTTAATAAGTACATTTAAATTACACGCGGAAAGAAATTTACGTTAACAATTACAATCTTATTATGGGAATATATAGTTGCTGCAATGGCAGCTATATAGTTGAGATTACTTCAAAGTTGGAGTAAAGAAATGCCCTCCAACTTGTAATAACCTCATCCACACATGTAGAACACCAATCATCAATGTTTACTACAATATTTATAGTTGACAATACTATTTACGTAGTACTTTTTACTACATATTGGAGTAATCGCTACTGCAATGTTTTACTACAATATTTTGGTTGGGAGAACCGCAATTTTTTTTCCGTATATTATAACAACCGCCCCTATACTATTATAGTAATTGTTCCCATACTATACCATGGGAATCGTTACCATATATATATTGCACTGTAAAAAATCGGGAGTGATTATACGGATTCTCAAAGGCCAGTAATGTTTTGGAATATATGAAGAATTAAAATATGCGTCATTCGAGAATAATGAAGTAAATTGTTATTTTTGAAATTTGTCCTCACCCATGTTCTTCGAAGTATAATTAACCGATTTTGATGGTGAAGGTATCACTCAACGCAGTTTGTATCAGCCTTCGACGCTAAAACATTATTAGAATCAATCAGTTTTATAATTTTTAAATTTATTCAAAAATACTTTCTTTTTTTTTTTAAATTCTTTCGCCAACGATATCTCTTGAACAATCAATCCAATTTTGATGATTCAGGCGACATTCGACGCAGCTTATAGAGTTTTAGAACTGATTAAAATTTGAAATCAATCCATGAATATATAATATAGGGGAGCCTGGGGCACGAAGGCCCCCCTGGGGCACAAAGGCCCCCTTCAAAAATTAGGTAAAAATTTTTTTTTTTATTTTCCGTCAATTTGGACCTCTATAATGTTTTTATTATATTTTAGGCCAATATGTGGGGTAAAATGGACCACTTGAAAAAAATTTTTTTTATCATTTTTCGTCAAGTTATGACCTTTATAATGTTTTTATGACGTTTTAGGCTAATATGTGATATGTGGGGCAAAATGGACCACTTGAAAAAAAAACTGTAACGAAAAAATTTTTTTTTTTTTATTTTTCGTCAAGTTAATTTTTTCGTGACAATTTTTATTTTTTGAATGGTCCATTTTACCTTACACATCACATATTAGCCTAACATCATAAAAAACATTATAAAGGTCATAGCTTGACGGAAAATGAAAAAAAAAAAATTTTCGTTACAATTTTTTTTTTCAAGTGGTCCATTTTACCCCACTACTACATATTGGCCTAAAATATGATAAAAACATTACAGAGCTCATAACTTAACGGGAAATAAAAAAAATTTTTTGTTAACAATTTTTTGGGGAGGGGGCCTTCGTGCCCCAAAAAAAAAAAAAAATTTTTTTTCGATTTTTCGCAAAATTTCGACTGATTCTTCCGATATAGGCGGAAAACAAAGAAATTAAATGGTCAAAAGCCACAAAAAGAAAAAACCGGCTTAAGGGGGCCTTCGTGCCCCAGGCTCCCCTACTAAAAGTTATTAAAAAAAAAAAATTTTTATTTTTCAAATAACTGAATACGTACTGTATTAATCAAGCTCTGTTCCTCACAACATCTAGGAATTAATAAACCACTTCGAAGGCGAAATTCAAGATCAATCAAGAATCTCAATAGTGTCTTTTAGAACAATGAAAAAAGATCAGAGTAAGATTTTTTAAAATCATCACTGAATGGATTGTAAATATTTTTAACTTCCCGCTTAGAAAATCGATGATTTTCAAAAATTTCGGGAAGTTATTGTTTTCACCCCGATTTTCGAAAATCGAGTTTTCATCAAATGTCGACGTTTTGAGGTCCTAGGAAGCTATTCTGACTATTTTCAGAATGATGTCCGAGTGTCTGTATGTATGTATGTGTGTGTGTGTGTGTGTGTGTGTATGTATGTGTTTGAATGGTCTATAACTTTTTAACTAATGAATCGATTTGGATGTTTAAGGCGGCGATTGAAAGAGCTTGTTGGCCGTCAACTTTCCTGAAAATTTCAGATCGTTTGATCAAGTAGACTCGAAAATATTGGCGAATTACGAAAAAAAAAAATTAATTTTTTTAGTTTTTTATTGATTTCTCAGAAACGAATTGAACGATCGACTTCATAATCTAATCAGCTCTAGAACTCAATAAAACGCGTCGAATGCCGCCTTAAACATCTCAATCGGTTAATTTGTTCGAGAGATATCGTTGGAGAAAGAAATGGTAAAAAACGGTTTTTTTCAAATATCTTCAAGACGGCTGAATCGATCGCTTTCAAATTTTAATCAGCTCTAGAATTCGATGAAACGCGACTATTGCCACCTCAAACGTCAAAATTGGTTAATTAGTTCAGAAGATATCAGTGTTGAAAAGTTAAAAAAATAATATCCTATGTTATTTTTTCCAGATAAATCAAAATGTACTGTATTAAAGTGTGTCTAAAATCTTACAAACTTTTGCTTTTTATGGTTTCTTTTGATCATCGTATAATGCCGTCAAACTTGTTCTTCAGTTAAAACCATATTATTAACGAAACAATTGAAAAAACACAGGTTTTAATAAATTTCTCGGATATTTTATATATAATTGCTCTGACTTAAGCCAAAACTCATTCGAATCTTGATTTTGATCACTGACATTGGTTTCTGCATCAACATATTTATTTTATTTAGCATAATCGGGAATTAAAATTTAAAAACCGCTTGTCCATTAATGATTTCCCATTCTTAAACTTTTAAGCTTTAGCATAAAGCATAACTTGTTAGAGTTTGAAAAACTCATAAAAAAACAATCGCATGCAATTAGATTTTCGAGCTCGAAAATATAGTCTCATTAATATTTTCGATTTCCTTGAGCTCGAAAACAGCGGGAAGTTTTGGGGCTGGCCCGCAGGGTCAACCGACAGACCGATTTTTTTATTAATATTTATTAATTATTGGGTGGTTTTCTTTTTCCTAGTGTCAAAATTTGACTAATGAGATTGTCGAAGCTCATATTCATAAGACTGCTCCAATTCTTCTAATTAATGGTAATTCACTATATGACCCTTCAGCAAAATGAGCTATGATTATTAAAAAACTGATTTTCTGTGTGTCACGAAATGTTCTTGAAGGGATACTACTGAATTTCATCTCTTATTACGTTTTTGGATTGTTACTCGAAAAAAATTTTTAAATGACTTGAATTTATTCAAAGAGATCTACATCGGTTTATGTGTTCAAAGGTTAGAATATTTACAAAATTTTAATTCTCCAATATTTATAAAATATTAAATTCGCTAAAAAATGAAAGCTATAATATTCAACACTCATATAATTTTAATTATAGTTTATTTTATTATTATTATTATTTTTTTTTTTCAATTAATACCCTGAATTTGTCTTGGAAATGTTAAATTTATTTTTGAAATGTCCAAATAATTCATAAAATTCAAAAAGATTTATAACTCTGATTAAGATCAATGCCCGGATCTTCTGGTCAATTTGATGATTTTTGTGCTTTTTTATCTGACATTCACAAATACATATATAAGTACAAACTTGGAGAAAGTGGTAGGTGGTCAAGAATTTGTGGACATTTTAAACTTTTTAAACTTCATTCTCAACTACATATTGGCTCGATCTCCTTATTTTGCGATTTTTAGGTACCACTCGTTTGTTCACAGAAGTCATACTTTTATAGTAGTTCTAAGAAAACTTCCATGCATGGGACGCTATGGACTAAAAAAACCGAAAAACATTTTTTTTTTATTTCTTCACTATATATACATTATTGTCGACGTATAAAAAAATTAGAAAATTTTATTTTACAATCTATACTATTCAAAACCTTTAACTGAAAACGTCCGTTAAACAAAATTCATTGAATATTTTATTTTTCTGTAGTTTTATACAGAAACAAACTTGGCAATAGTTACATGTATATATATATATGATTATTTAATTTAGTTTTTAAAGAGCTTATTCGGTATAAACTTTACTACTGATCGACAAGTAATACAGAATTTTATTTCTGAATATAACCCTTTTTATAAAAAATGATGCCTGAGTAAATCGTCTCAGCGCCTCTTTTAATAACTATACAAATAAACTTTTTTTCCATGTATCTATTTTAACTCAAAAACCCTTCAGAGGGTTTATCAGACTTTTTCCAAATAACATGTACTAAAATAAGGGTAACTCTGCCAGAATAAACTAATAGGTGGAATAAAACTTTAGGGATAAAAAAAGGTATATATAAAACTAATAGCCATCAGGGAATACAGTACGAAAAAGGTCAGACCTTACGTCTTTCTAAGTGACATTAAATAAAAACGTATAAATATTGTCATATGTATATAGTTCAAGATTGATTAACCAACTTTGTAACTCACTGAATCATTATATTGTTGAACACTTTACACACTCAAACAATAAACAATTTTAAATAATAGAATTGTTATTCTTTTTTATTTAGAATTTTTCCAAAAATAAATGTTAAATTTAGTTTATATTTATTTGTAAAATAAAAAACTTTATTAACATCAATTTTAGAAAATAAGAACTCTCAAGTAAATGGTACTATTTTAAAATAAATGTGTCATATTGAAATGGTATTTAACGACAGAATTATTCATGCACCAAATAATTAATCAGTCATGAATATTTCATTTTCCTAAAATGGAACACAAATCTAGTAACTTTAAATAATATTACTGAATTAAATAAATTTTATAAGGTAGATGCATCATATATAGCCTCTGCTCCATTTCTGGACATTCAATATTTTATTTTAATTAATTGAAAAAGTATAAAATAAAATTTCCATTGTAACAGTGTGATAAAAGTATCTTTGTATATAAATTTTAAAAATTGGTTATATCGCTGCATCTTTTACAAATTATTTTACATGAAAAAATGAACTACATAAATTGAGATTGACAAAAGTAATATATGATAAAGTGATCAGTAAGTACTATCATTCTAAATAGTAATTTTTTCATTTATGATTAAAACGTGAATAATTACAAGATAAGTATGAAACTTAATTGTCTTTGCAAGAAAAATTACTATTTGAACTTTAAAAACCGTAACTGATGCTTAGAAAACTGACGACACGTATTAAAAAATTTATTATTTGGAATGTTAAAATCCCTCATATTGACACCCGAGTTCCGGGTTATAATGTCAAACACTAATTTTAAAACTTTTTTTTTCCGTAATATTCAAATTTTTCAAGTGTCCAAAATTGGTCCGAAAGTGGCCAAAAACGGTATATCTTCCCTGTATTTTTATATGAAAATAAATTTTTATTGTTTAGGGGAAGAGGGGTCAGAGCGGGGTATTTAAGGAAATAGGGGAAGGCTGGGGGGGGGGGGGCTGGGGCAAAAAAATGGGATTATCTTTACTTTTTTTTTACTCGTTACACCACTTCATAGGCCCTTGTTTGTTATTTAACATTGATAAGCTGTGTCCATTAAAATTAAAAAATCGAAAATTAGGGGCAAAGTGGGCCCACATCTAAAAAAATTGTGTAAAACAAATTTATTGCTCGTTTTACTTTCTTTTAAATTCTTCACTTCAAATATGTTACTCGGTCAACATAAATAAGTGAAAATGGTGAAAATTCGCTAATTTTAAGTGCAAACCGAACCACTTTTTAAAATAAGTGGTTCGGTTTGCACTCAGAATTAGTGAATATTCACTTATTCATTTTTATTTCACTTATTCATGTTAAGAGAGTATGAATAAGCTGTATTCATAATAAATTACGAATTTTAAAATATGGGGCAAAGTAGGCCCCCTCCAAGCATTTTGTCCGAAAATTGTTCTTCATTCGCTTTACTTTTTTTGAGTTTATTTTAATGCTGTTGACGATACTGAAAATTTGAAACCCGGTTTTTGAAAAAGTTCAACAAAGAATATCCAAAATAATACTCAATTATGTTTACAAAAAGGATTTTGGAATGTTTAAAAAGCATTTAAAAAATAAAATTTTTTTTTATAAAATTTTGGGGGTACCCGGTTTTACCCACCCTACCCCCTTTTGTCCTCGTTCTCTTATATTAAGTGTTCTCTTACTCTCTTAACATGAATAAGTGAAATAAAAATGAATAAGTGAATATTCACTAATTTGCAGCACTTTTCACTGACTCATTTTAAAATAGTCAGTATAATTGAAGCTTATAGATTCTGCTAAAATATAAAATTTATCATAATTTGAAAGGATCATGAAAGTCATTTCGTTGAGATTTAACAAGATAGTCTAAGTATTCAATAAGTTTTTTTAATACGATAAGGCTTGTCCCTCATATATATTTATGTATATATAAAATGAAAGTCAAGCGTCGTAAATATTTGCGAGTGGTGCACATTTATTTTTTTGTACATTTTTTCGTGTGATTGATTCGCCGTGTAAGTGACCCTCGATGCTCATGTGGACTATGAACCCACCCACATATTGTATTACGTATATATATATTTATAAATGTATATGTATTTAACTGTCTGACTGTGTATGCGTATACATAAAGAAGGCTAAGAAGGTAGTAGGGTATAAAGGAGGGATGAGAAATCGTGAGGGTTAGCCGGGTGGTACGTCCAGTCCACTCTACTAAAGTCCAGGGCAGCTCGATCAATAGAGGGTAGAGGCTATACGGGTTTCTAGGAGTCGGACACGACCACTTCTATCCGATCTCTTTCTCGCTTTTTCTTCGTCTACTCCTACACTCGTCGTATTTTTGCCGACTTCAAGTCCCTTTCTATTTCATGAGTCCACAAGAAAAAAAAAAAGAAAAAAAAAAGGAAAAAAAAAATTAAATCACCTAAGTCTGAAATAAAAATTGAAAGCTATGGCTGATGGTAGATTTCGTCAAATTCTTAAATTTCATATCAATTTCCTGGTTTTATGAAATAGAGTAAAATATACTGGGAGATGAAAATGAAAGCTCTAAATATTTTAAAAATCATGAGTTAAATCATCCGAGGAATGGATAATCGAGGGTCGTTGACCTTGGCCTTCTGAAATTACCAAGTAAAGTATTCGCTCTTTTCCTCCCGCACTTACTACAGTTGTGTAGTACTACCACTACTGTAACTACTATAAGTACAACTCTCCGATGGTGGTGCACCTTGCCCTCATCCTTGCAGAGAGTTTGTACTTTGTCTCATTCCCTCCTTTAGGATGCTGGGTAAGTCGTTCGGTGGGTCTTGATCCAATTATCTCATGTCCCTTGTCGGGATCGGCGTGCTACGCCATTGGTCTGCCGAGCGGCGAACGCTTGGCCGTTTGTTTTGTAAGTCTAATCGCAGAACGGCTCTCCGGTGGTCCTCTTTCTGGACTCCTGCCTTTCTCCAACAACGTCGTCGTCGTGTACCAACTGAAGCTTCTCTTTCTCTCTTTCTCTTTGTCTTTCTATCTCTATCTCCGTCTCTCTTTCACTCTTACTTAGAGTAGTAGTAGTAGTAGTAGTCTATATATATTATACACATTTGGTTTTCTCTCTTATATTCTCTACTGTGTCTTCACATTCACCCTTCCGACGCCGGGTTGCCGGCCGCCATTTTATTTTTAAAAAAGGACCACCACGAGATGCACTTTCGTACGGCTGCGTTCTCTACGTTCTCTTCGTTCTTGAATCACGCCACTCTCTTATCCTCTTCTAGTGTCTTTACTTTAACAGTCTTTTACCATCCACTATAAATATATATAAATATATGTATGTGTGTGTGTGAGCAGTAAAACAAGAGAACATCCAAACCCAAGAAGATGCTGATACTGCATACGGTGGCGCCATTACCAAAGCAACTGTCATTGCAGCGTGACTAGGAAATCTTCGAAGCAATGTATTTCTGAATACAGTATCAAGAGACACGGTTCTGTCTCGCGCCAAGTCTGAATCGAATCTCTCTCTCTTTATAAAGTACATCTCTAATCAACAAACTAAATATACCTACATACTTTTACTGGTTTATAAAATAAATATAATAAATACAAAAATTGAGTATTTATTTATATGCCACGCAGAGAATTTTATAGCATAGCATCCTAAATTACCAAAAATTTTAGGTAACGGTGGGACAACTCAATATTCATGAGAATTATACTATTTGTTTCAGTAATTTTTCATAAAATTTTATTAGAATATGTTTTAAAAGGTAACTATTTTTACTTTACTACATAGTAATATTTCTGACTGATTAAAAAATCTATTACTTTGTTTCAATATTTACAGTAAAGAAAAACTAGGCCCAAAAGAAAATTTATCAATATCAATCAAAAAAATCAAACTTTCCTGGAACTTCGTAATAGATAACATGGTAATTTTATCAAAAATCTATTAAATTCGAGTTTGTTCGGAAATATTCGGCACTTTTCGTTCATTCTGGTACACGGAAAAAAATGAAGAAAATAAATTCCGAAATGACAAGTATATACGCGTGGCCAAATTTTTATTAAAAAAAAAAAACAAAAAAAATTTTTATTACCTTTTTTTTTCTGAGTTATTTCCTTGGATTCAGAAGGACTGAAACGAAATTAAACTTCAGAGTAAAATGAATGACTACATAGAAAAAAATTTGATTTACTCGAAATTTTTGAATTAAAATTTTTTATCTTTATATCTGAATTCAGTTGTTTGAATAATAGTTTAATTTATAAATTATAAATATTATATTGTTATTAATATCTATGATGTCCGACTATTGTAAAATATGATAAAAATTAACAACAAAAAATGAAAATTATTATATTATTTTAAAGACGAATTTCATAAATTCAATTTAGATCATTATTTCACTACACATAGTGGTACACTAACAATAAACCTGTCATTTTTTATATTATTTTTAATTGTCTATAGTGAAAATAATTTTTCTAAGCTATTGGTGTTTCATTTTACCTCAACATCCTGCTTAGTTCATATTTGTTTTAATTTCTGATCGCCAACAACAAACAGTCTGAAAAAAAATTTTTGTTTTTTTAAACATTTTCAAGTGGGTTCTCTGCCAGAAAAGTGATAATTATTTCTTATCTTCCTCCAGACCACTAAATAAACATAATTTTTTTTTTTAATTGTTTTTAAATTCGTCTTGTGTCTACTCTCTAAAGATGAATAAGTGAAAATAAGTGAATGTTCACTAATTCCAAGCAAACCGAACCACTAATTTGAAATAGTGGTTCGGTTGGCACTCAGAATTAGTGAATATTCACTTATGTTACTTATTCATGTTTAGAGAGTAAAAATACAAATATTACACGGATATTTTCCGATATTCTTCAGTTCAAAAAACTTTAAACCTTAGGAGAGGTCTGCCGTTTTTTCCTATCATATCTAAGTTGACGAACGGAATTATCGTTGTTACACTTGCGCAGTAAACAAAAACTTTGTCCACGATTTTTTCTTGAACAAATGAACATCTTTTGAAAATGAAAAGGTAATCTACTAGATTTTGAAGAAATGCATCGACCCTCGTTCTTAATTTAGAGTTTAAAGTTTCTATTTGAGAGAAAAGCTTGGACATAAATGGCTACATTGTAAAAAATTTGTGGAGTGAATGCAGATTAAAACAAAATAAAATCCAGACCACTCCGAAATATCACTCCAATGAAAAGACGAACTCCGTATTTACTTCGTATGCGAATGAATATTAACAGTAAAAAAAATTTGTAAGCTTAATAGTACAAATTTTTTTAATCTAAATGTTCAACTGCTCGTATCTTATAAACAGTGCACTTTAGCAATATAAGTGTAATATACAATTTTGTAGAGGACAAAATTTCCTGAAAGATTGGTACTATACATATTTTTCATGAGATGAGCTGTTTTTTTACTATTCACTCTCTAAAAATGAATTAGTGAAATTTACTTCGAATTAGTGAATATTCACTGAGAACCAGCTATAAGTATACCACTGGTTGTATAAGTGATATACTTATAGCTGAAAAAATAGTGACTATTCACTGATTCGCAGTAAATTTCACTACTTCACTTTTAGAGGGTACAAAAATTTATGGAAAAAGTGAAAAATTGACTTTCGGAACTAATACAATTGACATGAATCGAACTAGAGCAAAATCGTCTAAAAAACTTTCAAAAAGCAGAAAATACTCTACAAATAAAAACTGGTTTCAAACAATAGCTTAAAATCCGGCCAAGTTATAAACAACCAAATTTTCTTGTGTCAGCTAAAAAAAAAATTCATTTCAAACAAAGCTTCATAATATATATCAAAATTTTTGTACATAATCATTAATTGCCGTAAAATTAATAATATATTTTTATTCATTCAAATGTTGAATATTTCACTCTTTTGTGATAGTATGTTGTTATAATTCATTGTAACATGTTAAAGTTATGTGTGTTTGAAACATATTTTATTTATTTCAACACTGAAAAAAAAAAAACTGTATTCAAGTATCTGCGTGTTTATATCCTCCCGAGTAAATATTTGTTTAATCATAGTAAAAATATATATATACTTCAACCGAGTAATATTTTCTCGACTTAAGAAATTGTATACTTATATTAAAAAAATATTCTTCGTTGGAGTACATTTTTACTAAGATTAAACAAATAATTTTCTCGGGAGGATACAAACACGCAGATACTTGAATACAGTATTTTTCTTTTTTTTCAGTAAACGATATAATACAAGTATTAAATATTTTTAAATTCACTCTAAGAAAATTTTGTTATAATTTTAACAACTAGTGCAGATGTATTTTATTTCAGGAGTTTAACGACTTTTTTTTTTTAAATAAATATATTTGATTTGAAAATACTAAAAGAATTAATCATAATGATTCTTATGACAACAGTATATGAATTAATATCTATTAGAAAAAATATGTGTAATAAAATAAAAATAAAATTTTTCGAATGAATTTTTATCAATAAAAAATGAAAGAAGGCGGAGAAAATAAATATCTTTAATAGAAATAGAAAAAGAAGGTGAAAGGGTCCATACTCAAGTATCTCTCTATATCTGGAGAGAGTAATATTTCCTCGTGCAAGTTTGGCGCGGGTTATGTGTGCGCTGGCGCCAGGACTAAGAGCACGCGGGAGGTCGTGAAGCTAAGGAGGACAGAGGATTAAGAATAAACAAAGAAAGTAAATTGTAAAGTATAATAAGTTAATACGAGTAAGAGAATTGAGTAAAGTAGAATGGGGATAAAAGATGTACTCAGCACGAAGAGATGCCAGAGGAACTGCCGATAGGTGGGCCACGACCAAGAAAATTACCGGTCCGCATAATGATATTGCTTCGTTGGAACCTAATCACAGTTATGAAAATTAATCATTCCTGTGGTCTTGTTGCTCGCGCACAGTGCCAAATCCGGCTATCGTCACTCCTCCTGTTTAAAAAAAATTTTTTTTTTTTTTATACTAAAATCAAGAGAAATTAAAATTATAATTGTAGTATATGAAATAATAGCTCAAGCTAGGAATTCAAATATATTAATAACAAATTTGTCTGTTTTTTGTATTTTTTTTTTTTGCTAATAATATTTTCTGTCACTAAAACCATACCTTAGAAAAATGTTGATTAATATTATTATTAGCTTGTGGAATTAATTGTTTAACTTTTTTGCTTATACAAAAGTCCCTTGTTAGTAAATAAAATAAACAAATTAAATTTGCTATATACAGTACACTCATTACATCGAATTTGATTTTATTAGACGAGCCATTAGTTATTTATCTCAACAATTATTTGAATCTATTACAATGATTAATTGCTGATAACAATAATTTTAATCACGGAAAAAAATAAATAACTTGCCTCCATGCGCCTCCTCCCGAGTCGAAATTTGACTTAGCTTTAAGTACTTAATATACTTGAATATACCTATTTTAGTACTTCACATTTTTAAACGGACAATTACATAAAAATAATAGTCTCCTTTGAATTAATTTAATAATCATTTCCTGCAGTTTAGTCAACTTTTTAGTCATTTTTAAAAAATTTTAAATTAATACATTTTGACAAAGTATGATTACAATAATTCAAGAAAATTATTAATCCAATGATTTATTGACTGACTTATGTCTCCGTAATTTTACAATAAATTTTCTTTGAATTTTTTATTTTTTATATTATCAAAATTTTACGATTATATATTAAAATAGAATAAATTTTATAGCATATATGATATTATGTCATAAATGTGAATAATAAAAATATAAAAAAAAAAATGGTGAGATATCTCGTGACATTTAAGAAAACATGATATCGAGCTCGCGGAATGCTTTCACATAAGAACGCAACCCCATACGACTTGATCCCCCTTTTCTGTACTATATACGTGGACCGTGCGTTCCTGACTTGGAGTGTCTATCGACGCGTGTGCGTAGACTATAGAGACGATTTTCTCCGTACGTTTTGTAGAATTGAGAGAAAGTAAAAGAACCGAAAGAGCCACCCGAATTGTCGAAAAGAAAGAGAATATATAAAATATATAAAGACAGAGAAAGAAAAAAAAATAAAATAAATTAAAAGAATATATACGAGAGTAACGAAAGTAGTGTATCTCAGTATCTAATGTGCGTGTGTTCTGAGGATCGATCTTACTACTCTACTCTTCATCCCTTAGTATGTCGGATGTAGTTCGTGCGTAAAAGCCACCCCGGTAGTTACTACCCTTACTATCAGCTCCTTGGGCTTTTTCTCTTCTCGACTTTTCTTTCCATCTAGATCTCTAGTTTATCTATATACATATATACTATAGAGTAAAAACACTATACATTAATTATGTTAAAAAAAAAAAAATCAGCAAATGAAAAAACGTTACATAATTAATAAATTAATCTTTTAATATATCAACATTTTAGTTAATAATAATAATAATAATATATATTATACGGGGGTACACAAACCGACGAAAATTAAAACCAAGAAAACACTTGGACGAATCTTTAACAAAAGTTTCACAGTCGAGAAGACGACGACAATAGAAAATAACAGTGCGGACCAGTAGTAGACAAAGATGTAAAGCAGTTATGATAAAAGGAAAGAAAAAGATAAATATATATAAAGCGAGGGATGATAAAGACAGCAGGGGAACAATTTATAGGCGCATGCGGATGTGGCTAATTTTCTGGGTTATCCACGCAACCGTACCATTTAAATCTATTCTGGATTTGCATCCGGTCAACTTTAAATTCATGCACATTATTTTATTTTACTCCAGCGGGACAAAAATTTATCTATATCCGTCAATAATATTTATATCAATAGAATCATTTAATTAAATGACAAGATTTTTATTTTTTCTGAAAAAAAAAAAATAAAATAATAAATAAATACTTTTAAAGTACACGATTTGGGATTATAGTTATTAAACACATTAACCAATAATTACATAGACTGTAAGAAAATTTAAGAATGAGAAATTTGATATGGGTTTTAGTTGCATACAGTAGGTTTTAGTTGTTCTTTGGTCGTTGTTTTCGTATGATATTTTTGTTCTCATCAAGTTGAAAAAAGGGGGTCATATAAACGTATAAACGTACTCACATAAAACCCATAATAGCCACCGTCAGATCTCTCATTGCCTGCATGATCATATCAACAAAGAGAAAAATGAATAAAAAAATAAAGAAATAAATAAAAAGATATGTATACTAAATATATACTAAAGCTATAGAGAATTATTGCTTTACATTGGACATTTTTTACATGTCATTTTCTCTTTAAATAGCTCTCCATTAATAGATAATATTAAATATTTATCAGCGTATAATGTCTTTAGACACAAATCGAGAGTATAAAATATAAATACATGTATAAAAAGAAAATTATTACCACGCTCTTACACTTAAAGAATTTTATGCTATTTTTTATATAAAAAATTCATAGAAAAGTTACTATAGTAATATAATAGCATGAAAACAGTATAGAATTTTGGTAAAAATGACCGATAAGATAGAAATTTTTTTAATATATCAAACAGAATTTACAATGCGCATTCTAATTTTGACAAAACAATAGGTAAATTTTGCTTTAGAAAATTGGACCAGCTACATCGTAATTGATTATGCTAAATTAGAATATTTGTAAAGTATTTATAAAAAATAAAAAAAAAAGTAATAAATTGAAAAAAATACTCTTTAAAAATAAATCAGTGAAAATCAGTCTGAATTAGTGCACTGAGAGAACAATTTATTTGAGCCAAATGAGATTTGTTTCAGGCAAATAAATCCCATATTTGAATGGACCCAATCGGTATCTATTTGAGACAAAGATATGGTTCATTTGAATGAAATAATGATTTGTTTATAGTTAACAAATCTGTATTTGATAGCGCCTCCATCCATAGTGGAATTTTTTTCAACTAAGATTTGTTATTTATAACCAAATATATATTTGAATGAAATAAATGATTTTGTTCAGCCAAATAAATCTGTTTAGTTGGCTCAAATAAATTGTTCTCTCAGTGTGTATATTCACTAGAAACCAGCTATAAGTATACCACTGATTGGATTAGTGGTATACTTATAGCTGCAGAAATAGTGACTGTCCACTAATTCGCAGCAAATTTCACTACTTCATTTTTAGAGTGTATACATTTAAAAGAAAGCTGAAAAAAATGGGTTAAGTGCAACCAATAGCTCAATACATACATGTAATCATTCAGTAACAACAAAATACAAGCATGTTAATTTTGTAAAATAAATAATAACGTATTTATTTCAATAAATTAGCGTTAAAAATAATAAAAACAATCTATCCAGAATGAACGAAAAGTGTTTAGTATTTCCGAACAAAAACTCCAAAGTTTCAAAAAAGTTTGATTTTTTTAAATTACATTAGTAAATTTGCTATTGTTGGAGAGGGAAGGGGCAAGAAGGGCAGGGTAGGTAAAACGGGGTACCCCCAAGATTTTATAAAATTTTGATTTATGATAAAGACTAGTAAAAAGATTTTTTCTTCTTTTGCATCCAATTATTGTGTAAAATGTAATGTTTCTTCATGCAAATTGCTCACAAAAAAATTTAATTTGATCAATTTTATTTAATATGCAGGAGTTTTTTTTTGCCATTTTTAGGGGATACCCCCTTTTGCTCATCAGAAAATTTTTTTGTTTCAACGGCGACTGAAATTTTTGTTTATTTACTTCGCATATCAGTAAAAACAAAAAGATTTAGCGTATTTGAGTCCTCGAAACCATAGTATTTCCTTAAGTATCTCGCTTTGCCCCTCCTTCCTCTAATTAGTTTTTTTTTTTAGTTAATTTTTATTGTAAATATTGAAATGAAGTAATAGTTTTTTTTGATCAATCAGAAATATTTATATAGAATATATATTCTAATCAAATTTCATCAAAAATTACTAAAACAAATAGTATAATTCTCAAGAATATCGAGTTGTCTCATCGTTACCTAAAATTTTTGGGCAATTTTTACTGTGAAATTATATCTGCATGTTTATTTTCTTTCTCAAAATAAGTCTATTAGAAATTATTTTTTTATTACTAAGCGTAAAAATTTAATTATTTTATTTTCATTAATTTATTGCCATTATATAGAAAAGTTTTTAAATATTTAATAAAAAAATTTGAGTGCAAATAATAAACATAAAAAAATTTAATGTTTGTAATATTCCGAGTATACGGTAGACAACATCGTAATCACCCAGATGATATTTACAGATAAGGCGCTGTCATAATACGATAATAAACAAGTAAAATAACTCGGGTAATTCGCGTTGATGTTTATGCGTGACGTGTATGGTTGATTCTATAGCACAGACATACAACTTTCTGTAGGTTAGATTTTATACTTATAATGACGACACAGATGCGAGACTCGAATTATTATATGAGAAGCTTCAGAACAGATATGAAGCTTGAAGCTCCCGTTCTATGTTCACCCCGACGGTGACCAAGAAGTATAGTAATTTAATGTGCTAGAGGAAGTTGCTTGTAGTAAAGCTAGACTACTGAAAACTGCTGTGCAAGTACCAAGTACCAGTAACAACAGAGACACATACAATCATATGGCCGTAAACGGGTGAAAGAGCGTATACAACTGCACCGCGGTTTAGTCGAATGTCTCGAATAGCTTAGGATAGTATCCTGTACGTTATCGACTTACCTCGAATTTTTCGAATGTGACCGTATAGTTGCTCAAGAACGCATATTCATATAGATTTACCCGACTAGATTTTCTCGAAAACGAATAATCTAGCTCAAAAGGTAAATGACAGAAAAAGTTATTTTTTTTTATTTCTATTTTTATAAAAATCTTATGCAAGTAAATTACCAAATGTCTTATTTTTTTTATTGTTATTTATTAGTCAGAATTATGATGTAATAAAGAATTATTTTGATAAAGTATTTGTGAGCAATGAAATATTTATGTACGCAGAAAAATAAAATTTATTGGCACAAGAAATTTTTTGTAATATGAATTGAAAAAAAAATTTCTAAGACCAAAAAAAAATATTTTTTCCTATCTCAGAAAATTTGACCTCTTCACAATTACCTGAAAAATTTCTTATACCATAGAATAATTTCATTCTGCGCACGAAAAATGGATACTTTTTTTTCACTCTTTTTTTTTACCGGTATATAAATCTACAGTGAAATGTATGATACTTTTAATTATTATTTTCTTCCATATTATTTTGATTTGCTAATTTTCATATGTAAATTTATATAATTAAAATTATTCGAGATATACGTGGAGCAAAACTGTTATGAAATATTTTTATTTTTATCCGTTTTAATAATTTTTTTCATTATTTATGTATAGAAAAATTAAAAAACGGTTAATACTATTCATTAGCAATGAAAATTACTAACGTATTATTATTTCGATACTCTCATAAATGTGAATGATGTTTATTTTTAAAAATTATCATAAAAGAAAAATATAAAAAAATAAAGTATAATTATTATGATATCAAAATAGTTACCAAAACAGTTTTAATTTATCCGTGCCAATAAATTATTTTCAAATTCTGCACACTGATGACATCATAATAATTATTATCATAAAGAATTATATTGTAAAAAATGTAAACTTAGACACTGTACCTTATCATATAACACTTTGAGTAACTGATATGTTAGTGTATAAACTTATAGTAATTAAAAGTTTAAAGTTCGGGATATACTCTGAATATTGAGGATGATACAGATGATCTGAAACGATTTATTTACTTTTGAACCTCAGTTGGGCATATTGGTCGGCGTTTTGATGGCGGAATGGAGAACACACGATACATGTGGGGTGGGATAGAATGTGTAGAACAAACCTATTGCCCTGAACATCACGGCGGGAGGGGTCGCATATAGAGCCTTCGTTGGTTCCATTGGTGCATTCACCTTTAGGGGTGGTTTTTACTCCAGCTACCTCAAAGAAAAGATTGCACAAGCATACAAAACTTACTCTATGCAATTCTGCGTTTCTATTCATATTTTTACCTATATATATATATATATATATATATATATATATATATATATATATATATATATAATACGGTGAAAACTACCCTCATAAAAATGAGCGTCGTGTATAATGGAAGCGATTTCTCCCTCCCTTTCTGGTCCGCGAGAAACGTCCATTGGGAATTTTAGAAATATTTCATTGCTTCCTATTGTTGTGTGAGAAGAAGAAAGAAAAAAAAAACATAAAAAGAACTAGGGTGTACGACGTCCGGAATTTTTAGTCTTTTTCCTCCATTTTTCCTCTTTTATAGTGAATTGTAGAAAACGTCAGATATCAGGTTTCGAAATACCACACGGATTTGACAAGCAAGAGGATATATATAAGTATACGTTATACCGTTGACAAAAAGTCTAGAGTATTTTTTACACATTTAAAATTATTAAATCCCACATAGAAATATTTGAGAAAAAATTTTTTTCATTTCACGTCTACAAGGAAAAAAAATTTTATTTTATCGGTAATTTTTACCCAAATTCCCTACTGGCATGCTATTATTAGTATAGTAATTTTTCTATATATCTTTGATGTAGAAAATACCTTAAAATTTTCTGTGTGCATTAGACTGTTTCAAATTAGGGGTCTATTTTTATTTTTTTGATGAACATTGAAAAATCGAAAGGGTATCTTAAAATATGGTGACAGTTAAAATTTGAGCTCTTAATATCGATATTTAGAGGTGGCTATTGATAATTTTCGATTTTTCATTTAGTAACATGGTAAAAAATACATAACTTCCGAAAAAGTCAAGATACAAAAAACCTCTTCTCAAACATTTTGTAGCAAATTTACTGATCTACAAAAAAGGTCTTTTATGATTTTTGCATTAATTCAACGATTCACAAGATATCCGACGTCAAAGTTTGATAGAATTCAAAGAACTTGTTTTTGCTGGTTCTCAATTTTATACCATGTCAACTAATGAGAATTCGAAAATTCTCAATAATGTTTTTTTTTGGAAATTGAATGTTCTACAAAAAAAGTCTCTTATCATTTTTTTATAAATCCATCTGTTCAAAAGTTATTGGAGCTTGATGTCAAGTTAGAAGAAATTTCGAGATCTTTTTACTTTTCCGGTGAAACTATCGGACTAATCATAAATTGTCATGGAATCTTGTTTGGAGGCAATTTTATTTCCTACAAATTATCTCTGATAAATTTTTTTTGAATTCGGCATTCTCTTCTAGTTATTTCCATTTTAACGTCAAGCTCTTGAAATCGATCAGAACACTTTTTTTAGGAGCTTGGCATTAAAATGGAAATAACTAGAAGAGAATGCAGAATTAAAAAAAAATTTTTCATTGGTAATTTGTAAGAAATGAAATTGTCTACAAAAAAGATTCTATGACATTTTATGATTAGTCCGATAGTTTCACTGAAAAAGTAGAAAGATCCCTAACTTTACTTCGAGCTCTAATAACTTCCAAACAGATGGATTTATCAAAAAATGATAAGAGACTTTTTTTGTAGAGCATTCAATTTCCTATAAAAAATTATATCGAAAATTTCTGAATTCTCGTTAGTTGATATGATATAAAATTCAGAACGAGCAAAAACAAGTTCTTTAAATTTTATTAAACTTTGACGTCGGATATCTTGTGAATGGTTGAATTTATGCAAAAATCATAAAAGACATTTTTTGTAGATCAGTAAATTTGCTACAAAATGTTTGAGGAGAAGTTTTTTGTATCTTGAGTTCTTCGGAAGTTATGTATTTTTTACCATGTTACCAAATGAAAAATCTAAAATTATCAATAGCCACCTCTAAATATCAATATTAAGAGCTCAAATTTTAACTGTCACCATATTTTAAGATACCCTTTCGATTTTTCAATGTTCATTAAAAAAATAAAAATAGACCCATAATTTGAAACAGTCTAGTGTGCATGCATTACCTTTTTCAGATGTATAAAGATTAATATTTATTTTTTTAATCATTTGAATTCATGTGATTTATTTTCGTTATTTACAGATTTTCTAGTACTTACAACTTTTACCTCTCACTTTGTACACATGCGTCTAGTAATAATTTATTGTGACTAGCGAGTCATGTATCACTTGTTTTTCTTCACGCGCTGGTAAACGTGCGAAGTTACGTCGCCCTATACGTATTTCTATTGTTCGTCCTCTTGTATCTCCTCAGCATATTCACCTATAATACCGTTCTGTTATTCTTTGACGTCGCACTCCACAAAAGATACCGCGTACTTCCGGTTGACGGCAACATTCGACTACTTTAGTTTTTTCACATGTAAGTTGACAGATGAAAAGGTACCACGCAGACTGTGAGATCTTCGAAGTGAGAGTGAATTTGTAATGTTTAAATTATAATATCTGATTTTATCATGTACACAATCACAACAATACAGATTCGCAAAATTACAATTTCCAATTTACTTCATTCTTTTTTTCTTCATTGCAGTGTAACGAATTGGTAACAAATTGACCGAATTTCATACACGTTGAAAAAAAAGTATGATAACTATTACCATCTTGCAATAGGAAAAATTATCATATTATATATGATAATGATTATCATGCTTGCATGTTAACCATTTTTTTCGCGTACAGTACCATTTATTATTGTCGATAGTGTAACTTTTGAAATTTTTAGGCGTACAAGAGGTTAACCTCATGTACATATTTCTTATCGATGAGACCAATATGAGGTTTATCTTACGTATACCCGACTAGAAATTATAGTGAGGAATGCCGAAGAATTAGTGAGGGGCAAGTTTGGATTGCCTAACTTAGGCAAGCCTAATATGCGCCTAATTACATCCATGTTAGGCAAAGCGAAGATCGGTTTGCCAAATATGGATGGAATTCGGGACATCTATGGCAAGCCGAATTACGGCAAACCTTCGGTTACCGTTACTTCCTGCAAGTAAGGTGTTCCTAAGGTTTCTCGAAGTTTAACCTGCCAAGCTTGAGGGGAACTAGGGACATCTATGGCAAGCCGAATTACGGCAAACCTTCGGTTACCGTTACTTCCTGCAAGTAAGGTGTTCCTAAGGTTTCTCGAAGTTTAACCTGCCAAGCTTGAGGGGAACTAGGGACATCTATGGCAAGCCGAACTTCGGTAAACCTTCGGCTACCGTTATTTCCTGCAAGTTAGGTGTTCCATAGATTTCTAGAAGTTGGCTTGCCAAGCTTAAGGGGTACTAGGGACATCTATGGCAAGGCAAACTTCGGTAAACCTTCGGCTACCGTTATTTCCTGCAAGTTAGGTGTTCCATAGATTTCTAGAAGTTGGCTTGCCAAGCTTAGGTGGAACTAGGGACATCCATGGCAAGCCAAACTTCGGTAAACCTTCGGCTACCGTTATTTCCTGCAAGTTAGGTGTTCCATAGATTTCTAGAAGTTGGCTTGCCAAGCTTAAGGGGTACTAGGGACATCTATGGCAAGGCAAACTTCGGTAAACCTTTGGCTACCGTCATTTCCTGCAAGTTAGGTGTTCCTAAGGTTTTTAGAAGTTGGCTTGCCAAGCTTAAGGGGAACTAGGGACATCTATGGCAAGGCAAACTTCGGTAAACCTTCGGCTACCGTTATTTTCTGCAAGTTAGGCGTTCCTAAGATTTCACGAAGTGTAACCTGCCAAGCTTAAGGGGAACTAGGGACATTTATGGCCAGCCGAACATCGACAAACCTTCGGTTACCGTTATTTCCTGCAAGTTAGGTGTTCCATAGATTTCTAGAAGTTGGCTTGCCAAGCTTAAGGGGTACTAGGGACATCTATGGCAAGGCAAACTTCGGTAAACCTTTGGCTACCGTCATTTCCTGCAAGTTAGGTGTTCCTAAGGTTTTTAGAAGTTGGCTTGCCAACACTGTTAAAAAAATTGTTTGAATTTTCAAAACATTGTATATAACGCAATAAACACATACATTTGTGCTTGAAATTTCATTACTAATTTCATATAGAATTTAAAATATATGCTTTTGAATTTTCAAATCAACACTTTGGATTTTCAAATACTTTGTTTTGAATTTTCAAATACAATTTTTTTAATATTCAAATATCTTTCATTTAATTTTCAAATACTCTCTTTTTAATTTCCATATAGATGTATATGAAAATCTGAAGCGTTTATTTGAAAATTCAAAAGCGAGTATTTTAAATTCTATACGATCGTTACAATGAAATTTCAAACACAATTGTATGTGTTTATTGCGTTATATACAATGTTTTTAAAATTCAAACAATTTTTTTAACAGTGTATGGTTACATGGAAATTAAAGACTATTAGGTATGTTAAGTAACAAAATGTTTATTGATAAAACTTCAAAATTTTGTAAGCTGTCATCAATTTCTTATAAACAACATTATAAATTTTTTTTTTTTTATTAACCATTGTTATAATATAATTTAATATAGCGGGTAATTATATTTTTTTTCTTAAACATTTAAAAAAGCAGAAGTTAAATAAATATTTTAGAGTTAAATCACATTTTAATATTTAAATCACTATAAAACTATATTATGTTTATTAGCATCATGCTATATCACATTTAATACTGTATACAGTACATATACTGTCAATGATGTTCAGTTCAGTCACAAGTTTTATTTACTTTATATTATCGAGAAAATAAAAACTTTACAACAATAAAGTCTGATGTACACCGCTCACATTACTCAAATTTATTATATATTTAACTAATTAGTATTAAAACACAATCCTTGATTACTGAACGCGCAGCACGTCACGCGCAGAAATTTCATATACAAGTATTTGAATTTTCAAATAAATATTATGAAATTTCAAATGGAATTATTAAAATTCAATGTGTCTTAGAATTTTCAATGCTTGCTTTGAAAATTTAAAGAATAAGTATAAATTTTAAGTACGTTTATTAAAATTCATATTTTTTTTTCTTAATTTTAAATACCAGCTTGATTATTAAATTACGTACATTAAATTTGAAGCTTTTTTTATTGAAAATACAATTTAAATATCTAGTTATGAAAATTCAATACCTTTTGTATTGTAATTTTCAAATTATTTTTTACAGTGAAGCTTAAGGGGAACTAGGGACATCTATGGCAAGGCAAACTTCGGTAAACCTTCGGCTACCGTTATTTTCTGCAAGTTAGGCGTTCCTAAGATTTCACGAAGTGTAACCTGCCAAGCTTAAGGGGAACTAGGGACATTTATGGCCAGCCGAACATCGACAAACCTTCGGTTACCGTTATTTCCTGCAAGTTAGGTGTTTCTAAGGTTTCTCGAAGTTTAACTTGCCAAGTTTAAGGGGAATTAGGGACATCTATGGCAAGCCGAACTTCGGTAAACCTTCGGTAAACCTTCGGTTACCGTTCCTTCCTACAAGTTAGGCGTTCCAAAGATTTCTAGAAGTTGGCTTGCCAAGCTTAAGGGGAACTAGGGACATCTATGGCAAGCCGAACTTCGGTACTTGAATGTAAATCTTTAGCGTGTACTCATAACCTTCTTTTAATCTACTCATAATAGTACTGCTGGACAATTTCGATTTAATTGACAACTTTATTCGATTAATTTTTCATATTTAATTAATAATAAATTTTTTTTATATACTTTTTTGATGGGGGTAGAGCCTATATACTTTTTTAACAATTTTATACATAACACTATAATCAAAATTACACATATTACAATTATTGATATACCAGATTTTATAGTGGACAAAAAAAAATAAGAAATGTTTTCGTTATTACTAATAATAGATATTCAATTATATTTTGCTGTTTTAAAAGTGATGTATTCTTTCAATCTCATGTAGCACAAATAAACTTAGTAGTCACTATCGGTAGCGTAGCCTAGTCGTTAATGCGTCGGTCTTTCGTTCGTTAGGTCCCGGGTTCGAATCCCACTAAAGCGTGCGCGGTTAGTTGATATTTATAGCGTTTTTTCCCAAAATAAAAAAATTCTACTAGATTAGGACTCAAATTAATCACATAACTGACGATTTCCGCAAAGCCAAAATAATTGTTCAAAAAAAAAAAAAAAAAATCAGAAATCGAGTAATTTTTTTTTTTTAATTTAGTTTAAATTTTTATACTCGGTCGCTTGAGAGTCACTTAGGACCTTTGCAGCAAGTGTGGCTTCCAAACTGCCGCCGAATTTGGAAGCCAAGTAAGGCTGAGTCTCGCAACTGCGTTACATCCCAAACATCGCCCTTGTTTGGATACCTTACTTGCCACAAGTTTGGCTTCCAAACTGCCACCGAATTCGGATGCTAAGCTTAGGGCACTTTAGGCTTAGGATCCTTGCAGCAAGTGTGGCTTCCAAACTGCCACCGAATTTGGAAGCCAAGTAAGGCTGAGTCTCGCAACTGCGTTACATCCCAAACATGGCCCTCGTTTGGATGCCTCACTTGCCACAAGTTTGACATTCGGCTTGCCTCATTTGGAGCAAACTACCGCCTCACTACAATTTCTAGTCGGGTAGTTCTTGTGGATGAGACCAAGATGAGGTTAACCTCACGTCTCGATACTTTTAGGATGAGGCAAAAATAAAGAACGTTGAGAGCAAAATGAGACTTAATCAATTAGTTAAGAAGTTGAGGCTTAATTGAGATTTATCCAACAAAAACTGCCAAATGAGACCTAAATGAATCCAAAATCCACTGTTGAGGCCAAAATCCAGAATTATTTTTCGACTTTTCACTATCGATAAGTGACTATTCAATGTCAAATAGTAATTGTCACGTGATTTTCACTAATTCGTTTTTAGAGAGTACGGTCAAATTAAAGTCACGTTGACTTCAATTTGACTTAAATTTATTAAATTTAAGTCAACTGTCAAATCTAAGACGTGACTATAATTTGACTTGGCTGGCATAAATCGGTACTAAGTAATAAATGAGACAACTTAGTTGAAAGTATGTCAAAACAAATGTGTTTTAATATATCTTAAAATGTATTTTTCATTTATTAAAAAAAAAAACTTAATTGGCATTTGTCTTGCTAGACTTGCTTTATTTGCAATTTTTAAAATTACGTCAAAATCAAGTTATTTTTTTTTGACCCGAGCTTACACAGAAAAATAGGATTTCTTGACACGAAAAATATTTTTCACTATGAATTGAAAACTAAAATTCTTTTAGGACTCGAAAAAATGTTTTCGCACCCCAAGAAAATTTTTGTTTTCAATTTATAGTGCAAAAAAATTTCTTGAAGCAAGTAAAAATTTTTTGCGCAAATAAATACTTTTTTGTTTACTTTTTAAGAAACCTTGAAAAATTTTATATAGTATGATGAAAATTAATTTCTTTTATCAAGATCCAGTTCAAAACAAACCGATGATTAAATTAAAGAAAAAAAACTATGTACGTAAGTATTCCTTAAATATTATAGGAATTGTGAAAAATATTAAACTGTAAAATAAAACTCAGAAAAATAGAACATGTCGGTAACGGTAGCAAACATTATTAGTGTGACAGGTCAGTTCAGGTCATTCCACGCAATATTCCAATAAACGCAGCTATTAAAAATGGCTGCAATATTATATCATATATACATGAACTTCGATATTATATTTTCAACTTTATCCGCAGTAAGTTGAAAAAGTGTATGGGACAGTTATAAAAGTACTTTTCAACACAATGAAAATTTTACGAGTACACTATTGGCGTGATTATAGTCGCGTAATTCATGTCCAGTGTAAAGGGGTAAAGACACACGACAATAGAACGATGACAACCACGAACAAAACAACCGACCGTGGTGGATATGTCCCTTCTGCATAAGTGAATTATCGATGAAGTTAGAGTAACATGTATATTTATATATACGAATTTTCTTTATTTTTTCATAAGAATAGCACAGTGGATTAAATATTTAAACATTTAAGTAATGTTAAAAAAAATTAGTTTAATAGTCTAATGTCACCTATGTCAAATTAATAAAATATACATTAAGAAAAATTACCTTATGCTCAATTTTATTATTATAAATTTTTTATAAAACATTTACTGGAAACTTATAGTCAATTTACTGCATTAATTTTTATCCACATGATTATTCATAATATATACATTTATGATACAAAATATAATAAATAATACGTATGCGAATAATAATAGTATAATAAATTAACTTAGTTTGTTCACTACACTGATTGGGAATTAGTTTTAGACGAAACAAACGTTAACGATTGTAGTGTATCAATGTATATAGTAGAATCGTTATCCCGAAATCTCTAAATCAGTGCACGTCTCTCGATATAAAGAAAGAAAAAAAACGGGTCGATCGTGGTCGTGTTGTGGACAGCGTTCTATATATATATATACATGGCCTGACGAGTTGGTACTCATGAGGGCGCGTTCGAGTTTACAAAACGTAATCTCGCCGCGTAGTCGATGCTGAAGCATGAGATAACAAATATATGGTATTAGTGTGTAGTATGTAGCGCGAGTTAGTAGACCATCATGGAATTGGTTGGACATGAAGTGGGGTGCAGGAAAGAGGAATAGGAGGATGAAGGTTGGGTTGGTCTCTAGGTGGAGTATGTATGGTTCAAGGGTGGTATTTTCGTTTTGTAAACTCAGCTTGTCCATTTACGATTGAACACGTTGTCAATACTATACGTGTAAATGTATGTGTATTCACATATATATATATATATATATATATATATATATATTATTTGAATCGCGCATATAAACCTAATAGTATTAAGCAGTGTTCCGTTACATGTCGACAGATGTACAGATTTTGTTAGTGATCTTTATAAGCTTGAATTTCTTTTTCTCTCTCTCTTGTTTATAGTGTGTGCAGCATCACTGATTTGGGGGTGGTTGTATAGCAATTGGGCCAGCTGCGTATAGCCCCTGAAACGTGTTAAACGTACATAACATACCGTTCTGCCCGCGGG
This sequence comes from Microplitis manilae, assembly GCA_030273425.1. NCBI lineage: Eukaryota > Metazoa > Arthropoda > Insecta > Hymenoptera > Braconidae > Microplitis > Microplitis manilae. The sequence goes on from CP092722.1 coordinate 8,046,218, forward strand.
AACGTCGATTGATAGTTTAAATAAATAGAAATGAGTATACAAACCTCTAGGGTAAACATCGGTACCGAACTATACTTTTTTTTTTGCATAATCTAAAGGTTATTTTGAACTCCAAGTAGTCAAATATTTCACTTGTAATATTTTAAGTAAGGAGTTAATTGAGTAACATTAATAACAGGATGTACGCAGAAAAAAAGGATTTCTTTGTGCCAAAAATTTTCATTTACCTTAAGAAAATTTTTACTTACACGAAGAAATTTTTGGCATGATGGATTAAAAATAAAAATATGATTTTTAGTTTTAGGAAATTTTTTTTTTATAATAATATATATTCATCAGACAAATCTATATTTTATCAATGATCATCAGTCAAGTAAATTTTTTATTCAATAATATTTATATTTTTATAAGTGTTTTTTTAGCTCAGCATATTTTATTGAAAAACTAAATAAATTAAACTGTTAATAATATATATAAATTATGTAAATGAATATTTTGGTTCAAACTCCAAATATATTTATATATTTCTAAACATAAATAATTCTTCATCTTCATGCTGTATTATATTAGTCTATATTGGTTTCGACTATTTATAATTCTGTATATATACTTTTTATCAGCCGCTAGATTCCCAAGTCCTCATTATTATGTAACCTATGTATTGGATATCAGAACTATTAAGAGTTACTAAGTATATTAGACAACACAAGCGTCCAACCCCAGTATTATATCATTGTGCCAGAAAAAAAAATTCCAGGGCAATGTAGACATGAATTAATAATTAATACGCACGGTAGGTACATTCGCTTCTGCGGATAGTTCACGTTCGAGCGAGGGGAAGAAGTATCGTGCTCAATGTCGTACATTTGTGATTACTTTGGTATTGATCTGTGTCGTCGAGTTGTGTGCCCCAACAATAATAATACTACATCGGATACACTACGTTAGAGACATATATATATATATATATATATATATATATATATATTAAAAGTATGTATATAAAGCTTACACTTTATATACAAGATGTATCATCATTGAGAATGGCATAAAAAGTATATACATATATATTTGATGAAATATGTTGACATGAATTTGAGTGCATATATAACATAAACAACAAAAGTGATAAGAGACTTTGATTTACAAATTGTCGGTTATAGATGAAGGAGATATGCATGAATACACATCTTTTAATCATGCACTATTCTTTAATCATACGACTTTGTTTAAGCACTCGACAGTAAAGAAACACACCAGAACAGATATTTCTTTATTCACACGGTTGTACATATTACCGCAGTAAAATTTAACGATGATATACACATCATTAAAAACCTCTTTGAACATTGTCTCTCTTGAATATATCAGGTAGAGTTTTTAATGCTTTGAGATATAAAGTAATTGGAAAAATCATAATCTTTGTAAGTAGTATGTATATATAAAGACCGACATCAATTTATGTTGATAATACATTTTAATTAACATCACGAACACTTGATTGCCTTGATATTCATCGAGAATATATAATATATTAATCTTATCTAAAAATGTAGAGTCACGGACCTCCGAGTCTGTTTAAATATATTCAATACACCTCTTAAAAACAGTAGGCTATATGTATATATATATTTGTTTGTACAGTAAGGTAGAGTCTAGAATGAAATAGCTATGGTTAATTAATGGATCAGCATGCGAGAGTATTAGCGGCCGAATGAGTATGGTAAAGACTCTCTCTCATATTAAGGCTCTTTACTTCTTCTATAGAATATACATATACATATATATTATATATGAGAGCTGTGGCTCGAGAGTTTGTATGAGGCTCGCGTGTGCGCGACCATCAGGCTAACCATAGTTTTATTCCATCTACAACGTTGTCTATACTACTCGTCGAGAGCTCACGGTCTATTGTCGCCGGTATGTTTTGTCCCGTCAGTCGCGGAGCAATGCGATATCCACGGATCCTTTTTTGGGGCTCTCTGTAACGCCGAAAATACCGCACAGCCTACTACCATTATACGTGTGTATGTGGATTAAAAAGAGTATATTATTGAAGAGGAACAGAGATAGACTATAAACGTTTTGATTATAAAACTAAAACCTTTACATTACTTAGATTATATGTATGAGCATTTTAAAATGCATATATCTAAGAACACGCCGACTCAAGAGTAGAATAAAACCGGGTGCTGTGTGGCGGTCGCTCTCAAGCTTTTATTCTATACGATATCGAGACGGTCCTTTACGCAAAGACGGCAAGTTTTTGAGATGGAGTTGCCAACGATATCGTTCTTTTTTTTTAACTGCCGGTATACACCATTAAAAGAAAGCGCATGTATAGATATATATATTAAGTAAATTCTAGTCTCTTTCCCACCGGCGGTGTCTTTGTGAAATCTGCGACGACCTAATTATTCTCTTCATATCACCAGAGTTTATTTTATTACAACACTTGTAGGAAAATTAGTGATCTAATTATTACGTAGATGTTGAAAAACGAATTTGTGTATATAGGGAAAGGGCGAGCAAAACGGGACTGAGTGGCAAATATACGGACTGACCCAAAAATTTCGTAATAAATTTTTTTAGCTGTCATTTTTTATGAACCTTATTATCATTTTTTGTAAAATTTTGAGTGTCCTAAAATTTTTTTTGAAAATTTTTTCTTAATAAATTTTTTTTTTTTTTTAATATTTTTTTAAGAATTTTTCAATGGACTTAATGAATTGTTGGCCATAAATACTACATACAGTGTCTTTTTCACTATATATTTAAATTTTATACATTATGTTATAAATATATCTTCAATAATTTTGTTTTTTCGGCATCGTCTTTAACTAACAGTATTGCAAATCTCTTTTATCACTTGAATTAGATATATACAATCTTGATTCAATTATTTTTTTTACTTTTCTTTGGGCGGCAATCCATTTGCTCGACAAACAAAAAAATTTTTTCTCAATAGTAACTGCACTGATAAGATTTCTTAGAATTTAAAAAGATTTCTTAGAATTTAAGAAATCATTTTAAATGCTAAGAAATCCTTTTATTAGTGTGAGTTTCATAAATTATTTATCCCGACTAGAAAAAAAGTTGTAAGACCTATTGGAATCCAATTGGGTTCCCAATTGGGAACCCAACGTTGGGTTGTAACGCATAGCCCAAGATGATCCCAATCGGGTCATCCCTATTGGGTCCCAATTGGGTATACCCAACTGTTTCCCAATTAGGCACACTCTATAGGGTTTCAATTGGGTTCACCCTACAGAAACTTTAGGCCAACCCAATAAAATCCCACTAAAATCCCAACATAAGAAAAATTTGGTTAAATAAATTTTATTTAAATCCTCTCATTCTAGTACAATTTTTTTTTTATTTATTCAATTTTCGTTATGACTGTTAATTTACAATAGTGTTAGCTCACAAAAAAAATTAATTATTTCACAAATTCTCACTTTGCACGAGACACAATTTTTATAACCTATATTCACTATACTAGCACTTTAATATTATTTTGATCAATTATATTGCACTGCACTAGCACTTTCTTTATTATTAATTCTATCAATTATATTGCACGGTATTGTAACTGTAAAGATGTCAAAAAATTACGCCTTGATAAGTTACTTAGAACGTTTTCCAATGCAAGAGTCACGTGTATATGGGATTTTGTCCACTAGTTATTTGTTTTATGCGCTGACCTGTCTGAACTTGTCTACGCTTGTATTATAGTCACAAGATTTTGTCGCCACGTGCATCATTGGTGTTAACATACACAACTATTCGATTTTTATCTTTACATATAATAATATATGAGCATATGAAAGTTAGTAGATGTTTCATATGGATTGTTTTCCCCTTAAAGTTTTAGTTTTTTTTTTAAGTTTATAATTAAATTTATAATCTGCAAGTGATTAAAAATACGTTTTACTATTGTTAAGTTGTTTTTCTTTATTATTAAAGTTTAATCAGTTTTTTTTTTTTTTTTTCGTTTTCATGTTAAAATACAGAATAAAACGTAAATATTTTGCATTTAAAATTTATTTTTAATTTTTAGAAGTAAAAATTTTTTTTTTTATAAATTTCATGTTTAGTTTTCCTAACGTGATCCCAATTATTCCCCAAATGGGTAAGACCAACAGCTAGTTATTAATTTTGACGTTGGGTTATCCTAACAAGTTCCCAATTATTTCCCAATCGGGCAAACCCATTGTCGAATCATTAATTTTAGCATTGGGTTGACCCAACATGTTCCCAATCCTATCCCAATTGGGTAAACCCAATCGCAATTTTTTATTTTAATGTTGGGCTTACCCTATATGTTCCCAATCAAATCCCAATAGGGATAACCCTATCGGGCTTGCCCCATCAGTACCCAATGGGGTCCCAATGTATGCTTGGGGATAATTTCTAGTCGGGTAGGGAAAGGGCGAGCAAAACGGGACTGAGTGGCAAATATACGGACTGACCCAAAAATTTCATAATAAATTTTTTTAGCTGTCATTTTTTATGAACCTTATTATCATTTTTTGTAAAATTTTGAGTGTCCTAAAATTTTTTTTGAAAATTTTTTCTTAATAAATTTTTTTTTTTTTTTAATATTTTTTTAAGAATTTTTCAATGGACTTAATGAATTGTTGGCCATAAATACTACATACAGTGTCTTTTTCACTATATATTTAAATTTTATACATTATGTTATAAATATATCTTCAATAATTTTGTTTTTTCGGCATCGTCTTTAACTAACAGTATTGCAAATCTCTTTTATCACTTGAATTAGATATATACAATCTTGATTCAATTATTTTTTTTACTTTTCTTTGGGCGGCAATCCATTTGCTCGACAAACAAAAAAATTTTTTCTCAATAGTAACTGCACTGATAAGATTTCTTAGAATTTAAAAAGATTTCTTAGAATTTAAGAACTCATTTTAAATGCTAAGAAACCCTTTTATTAGTGTGAGTTTCATAAATTATTTATGTTTAATAGTGATGAATAAAATTTAAAAATAATATATTTATTATAAGATGAAGTTTCTAAACGAATTGTAAAATAATTGTGAATTAATTGTCTATTCACTTTTTTTATGATATAAATAAAATAAATTTATGACAAGTAATAGACTAGATTTTTTGCCAATTAAATAATTGATTATGGTATATTTTATATTCATTCAATATACTTTTATAAATACTCACACGGAGAAAAATGTTGGCTCGAAACCTACCAATTTTTATTATGCTGCCGACCAAACTTGAAACAGGAAGGGAAGCATCCAAAAAATTATTATGCTCATACGAAAAATTATTATGCTGTATCACAATACTTACTACGAGCGAGAAACTTATCGATAAGATTTAATAACAATTACTTTTATACATTATAATAATTGTGATGCGGCATAATAATTTTCGTATGAGCATAGTAATTTTTTGGGTGCTTCCCTTCCTGTTTCAAGTTTGGTCGGCAGCATAATAAAAATTGGTAGATTTTGAGCCAACATTTTTCTCCGTGCATAAGTCTTATAATAAATAAATTTTATAATTCTTTTTTTTTTAAATACTACTTTTTCTTATCGAGAAAGAGCGTACAGTATTTTCTAGAACTTGATCATAATGTTTTTTTTTTTCGTCTTATAACTTTTCTTATGACTATCTTTTTTGCGTAAAAGTTTTTATATCGTGTCAATCGATTTAACTTTGCGAGTAAGCACTTTTCTATAATTATTAAAAAAAAAATCAAATTACCATTAGAAAACAATTAATCATTAAAAAAAAAAAAAAGCATTGATAAGAAAAAATACATAAAAATTTTTTTCTCTATAGAATCGCGTAAAAATATCAAGTATTTAGGGGTGTGCGAATATCGTTCGAATCGAATCGAATCGAATAATACTATTCGATTCGAAATTCGAATCGAATAATTCGAATTTACGAATTATTCGAAAAGTTCGAATTATTCGGAAATTTTCGAATAATTCGAATTTTTCAAAAATTCGTTTTTTTCAAAAATAATTATATAATATTCTCAATAAATCGTAAATTTGTTAAAATAATTTGAGGCTATTAGTTGTTTATAAAATACTTAAAATGTACAGAGTGCTGAACCCCACGTATGAATGTTTAAAAATTTCAAAATTATCCGAAAAATTGACGAATAGTTCGAAAATTCTAAAATTATTTGTCAATTTGTGAATTATTTGTAAATTTTCGAATTATTCGAAAAATAACGAATAATTCGACAGTTCTCGAATAATTCAAAAGTTTCCGAATAATTCGAAAGTTCTCGAATAATTCGAACAATTTCGAATTATTCGGAAACTTTCGAATTATTCGAGAACTGTCGAATTATTCGAGAATTTCCGAATTATTCGAGAACTTCCGAATAATTCGAAATTCGAATTATTCGATTCGAACATTAATATTCGATTCGGGACGAATAATTCGCAAGTTCGAATTATTCGCACACCCCTACAAGTATTTTAATTTTAAACAAGAGTTTCTAAAATATTTCATCTTGACAATTTTTAAATTGGATGAATTTAGATTTAGAATTCCCTTGACTTTATATTATAGTAACCCTTCTATAGATGTATGTATTTATATCGATAAATATATTTTCTTCGGACGAATTATAATTACACAAGCATGGTGACTGTATTCGCGGCTGTTTTGTGTGTTTTATGAAGATGAGTATGTACTAGGACAGCTCGTAAGTCATTTGCGCGTCGTTAACGTGGAAGAGCGTAACGACTAAATTGAGACAAAACATAAAAGTGAAAATTAAATATCTTAAAAAAAAAATGAATAAATAAATATATATATACATATTTTCAGTCATTTCGGTGGTAGACCAAGTTCTAAAGGCCACACTAGTGTGTTATATTGGTGTATTATAAATTACAACCTTCCAAGCTAGTCATCAACATACATAATGTATAATATAAATATATATTTTCATATTTATAAAATATATAAATATAAGTTTTGAGTATTTAGTTTTTCACTTTCATAAAAAACACATAATGTGAGAGTAGTGATGCTCGTCACGCACATACCTCAGCAATCTATTTCATCAAGAGCTTTGTTTGTAGTTGCAAGTGATTTATAGACTGCAGCGCAAAAGTGTCTTCGTATTTTTCGTATATCTCATACATAGATATGTATACACATAGATATATATAGTAGAAGAGTGCATAATCTCTATACCGATGCCGAAGAAAATTCATTTCATAAAGCAGCTGCAAGTATACATCATGTCAGCAAACTTGGATGTTTACAGTCTTTTTTTCTATCTTTTATTCCGTCATATAGTCTCGACAAACTCAAGATCGTTAGCTTTTCTGACTCTGCTCTAGAGACTATTCAGTGTGTTTAGTTGTGAGCTATAAAAGTAGAGTAAAATAAAACAGTAAAACTTCAAAGTACATATATAGTTTCATGTATAAATATATTGTAAATGAACCAACATTTAAAATTTTTAATTTTTTAAAATATATGTATCTACTTTAAATAATATTATAAAATCTTTAATATTTGTAAAATATAAAAAAATATTAATATATTTGACGGTAAGTAAATATGATTTTTAATTTATATTCCAAAAGTAGAAACTTTAACACACAAGTATATTATTTAAACACGTCACAAAAAATTATTTAATTTCCGTACTATGTATTTTTTTAAAATTTTCTTATTCGTCAATTTGTAAATAAGCTTATTTAATAGCTATTATATGCAGAGTACAAAACAGTAAATATATTTCGTGTGTAATATCTTTAAGATCTCCGGACGTTCGACGTGGCTTCGGTAATAAAACAATTCACGACCGCTAGTCTGATCTTGAGCTTACTCATTCTGAGTTTCATAGCTGCACACACAATCTTACATTTAAATACACATCCAAAGATCCATGTGGTTTGCTCTGTAAGCAGTAGATATATGTATACATATATCTTTATCTTTATCACACATAGTTACTATTTTCTTCCTTCATTTATCTCATTTATATATAATTTATACATCGTCTTGGTCTTAGTCTCGGTCTTGGTCGTTGAAATGTCGATTATTCCGTGGCTCTTCGCGGGTTCCCCACCAAACTCGCGACTCTGAAACGACCAACTCCCTACTATACTTACAATACATGCTGTCTTTGTTAGGCTTTTTACTGTCGTACGATATAACTTTCTCACTTTTACTCATACATTTACTAGACTGTTATTCCCCACCAAAGTTACCACCGTTGATCCACAGCATTCGCTGATCCAACGAATCCACGATAGCGGTAGGGATGTCACGGGTTTCGTGGGCGTTCCTTGGGTATGACCATGCCCATAAGCTCGCGTTGCCTTTTCCCAGCTTCGTAGGTCGTCAAATGTTTTTCGCCGCGGATTATGACGCGGTCTGCGCGATTATGACCACCGCTCTCCGCACCGTAGCAAGCACTGCACCTACATACTACATGAATCTATGTACATTCTCAGCATAAATATATGTGCGTGTATATGTATGTGAGTACATAGGACAATTTTTTAGTTTTTTTTATATCTTTATCTTTCTCTCTTACCCTCGTCCATGGTTATTTTTTTATTTTTCCTGATGCTACGCTTTTCTACGTCGCTCTTCCTTAGAATTTTTTTTAGTCTTTGTTGGAATTTTTTTTCTTATTTTATTTTATTTATTTAGTTTTCTTTTTTTTTTTTTTTTTTTTTTTTTGAACGGTCTGATGTAGCTTCGCCGTCTCGTTTGCTCTTTGGTTTTGTTTGCTCTTGCTCTATCTTGTTCCTGTTTGTGACGTTTGGTATTAGGTAGGAGATATAGGTAACTTTTTTTTTTTTTATTTTTATTTTAGTTGCTTTTTAACCAAATTCTCAAACTCTTTTTCCACATTCATCGATCCGATATGTAGTGATCGCTTATATGCATTGACGAAGTATCACGTCGTTTGTCTTGAGTTGTTTGTCATATCTATTCAATAATAATTTTTTATTATACCTCTATATACACATAGATAATTTTATTTTATTTTAAAAAATATTATGCTTTCAATTATTTTTAAATTCTTTTTACATCTGAATTATATTGAATTTAATTAATATATCATATAAAATAAATTTAAAAATATATAAATGTCTGATAAAAATATTATTTGTCTTGTAAAAATAATAACAAGATTATAAATAAAAAAAATTGATTTATTTGTCACAGTGCAAATAATAGATATAACATAAATTGGAGCACACATATATAGTTTTTACTGACCCAGTGGTTGTTGAACGGTCGAATTAAAGGGTCTCATTAATTTAAAAACAATCGATCGATGACATATACATTTGTATGTCAAGTGCTTTTAATACACGATATAATACCTAAATTGTCGTGTGTAACTGATAAAATATATAGAATTCATAACTACCGTATAATTACCCATAACCTTACATATCAACAATAATAACTACTTCAAAACTTTATTCATTTTAAGTCTTGTATGAATATAAAATAATAGATTACGAATCAAAAAATATTTTTAAATCCTGGACACTGATAAGTATATTAAAAAAATATATATATATTTACAGAAAAAGAGAATTTTCTTGACGCAAGAAATATTTTGTATTATGAATTGAAGATAAAAATTTTTCTTGGCTCAAGAATTTTTTTTTTGCCTGAGAAATTTTTTTTTTGTTTCAAGAAAATGTTTTCTCACTCCAAGAAAATTTTTGTTTTCACTTTATAATACAAAAAATTTCTTGGGTCAAGAAAACATTTTTTTTGCACCAAGAAATCCTTTTTTTTGTGTATATATTTAAATATTTTTCCTGAATTAGAAAGAAAAAAAATTTTTTAATTTTTAAAATATTGCTTTTTAAAAAGTAAAATAAAAAAAAAATTTTTGTTCATTAACTGGAATGTGTTTTTGAAATTTTATCACCTCAAAGGTCATTAAGTGAAATAATAATAAAGTACACAATAAATAACAAAAGCAAGTAGATATGGCCTCCGTGGGTGAGTCAAGTCCTATTCGTATTTGTCGTATATATAATACACGAATACACAAGACGAAGAAGGTACACATACACACAAATATACAAGTTGACTCAAAGGCAAAAAAATCCACTCACACTTGGATAAATGTACACATATACAAGCAAAATAGCTCGCACGGACGCTCTGGGCGTCGGTGTGACACTCTAAGCGCGAAGGATGACGACGTGGAGAAGCCTTGCGCGCGATCGTGTGAGTGTGTTGTGTCGTCGTTGTCGTCGTCGACGTCGTGAGTCGCGGTAGTCTCCCTCACATCTTCCTTTTAAAGTGGGGATGAGTTAAAGGGTGGATCGAGAACAACTGGCTGAGGTTAGGAGTGGGGGTTATATAAAATACAAGTGGTGGGGGAATTCGCTGGTAAGGCGGGGCCAGTAAAATATTTCCCCTTCGACGCTGTATTCTGTTTAACCAACGCACCGTGTCAATGCGCGCGTCTCGCCTCTAAGCGTCAATTTTCACACGAAATCCTTCAACTTTCCGCGCTTTCATTTCTCGGTCAGACAGCGAGCTATTTATATCTCTCAATATGATATAACTTTCTCTTTCAAAGTAAACATTATTTTTTTTTTTTTTTTTTTAATCAAACTTTTAAAATTTATTTGTTTTTGTGTACCGTATTTAAAGCAATTCTATTAAATTAATTTATTAATCAATAAATAATAAAATAAATAGGTAAGACTTAAACAAAAATATTTTTTATCATTAGTTAATATTTAATTGTTAAAATTAAATTAACATTCTTAATGTTATTATTCACTTAATTTTAAAAATTTAGTATTCATGTAATTAAAAAAAAAATTGTTTTTTTAATAATTTTATGAATTCGATATCTATACAATAAACATTCAGCTGATTATCGAATGAAGGATTAAAGCCAAATTAAACTCGGACTTTCTCATTAATTTTTTAATTATTTATTGCATATATCGGCATATTATTTGTCCACTTAAAATTTCAATAGAGTATTTATATTGATATCTCGCGGTATACTAAAAAAAAGTTGAGTAGATAAAGTTTGTCGAAAGATTAAACTCTATATCGCAATCTCTGAGTGTTATCTGAATTTACCCCTTCCGTAAGGAATACCAGCAAGCGTATAACGGGCAACTGGATGTAGGTAGGGTGGTGTTAATGGGCGTACTCGCGGTTAACACCCTTAGCGGATGATGGTGGGGATGAAGGCAGCTATTCGGTAGAGATCGTAGGACTTCGTGTTGTAGTAGGACTAAACGTAAGTGGAAAAAAGATAGGAGACAAAACGAAAATAAAGACGGAGTGAGCGTCGGAAAAGGCGTCGCGTCCAACGCCACCCGGATTGGCGCCGGAACGCCAATCCGGGCGTCGAGGCCTCATTATCGCCCAGATACGCCGAGCGGAGAGGTCGAAACGTAAAATTTTCTGGTATCGTTTCGTCTAAGTTGTTCACCTTTCCCCGTTTGTCTTTAGTTATGTGCACAGTGGTTCGGTAACTTGGCTCGGGGACTCGGGGTATAGTATAGTAAGGAACTTAGATTCAGTGACTATCTCCCACCAATATTTGTTTCAACGTTGCCACCTCTACCTTTACCTCTGCCTCTACCTCTACCTCTACCTCTGTCTCTGCCTCTGCCTCTGCCTCTACCGCGACAGCAAAAGCATCAGCACCACCAGCAGCAGCAGTAACAACAGCAACAGCAGCGCCGCTTACTTTAGAGTTAACTCAGAGACAAGTCGTTCATTGTAGGGGAAGAGAGGAGGAGCTCAGCAAGGTCTCAGTCTTCGCGTTGCTGCCCTCCAGCATTCACGCCTACCGCGTTCGCGCTGGGAGAGTGTCCCCTCTCTCACTTGCGCTTAACTTTCTTCTCGCTTCCACCAACAGTCGGACGATGCTACTCGGGACTTTAGCACACCAACACCTCCGTGCGAGCGTGAGGGAGGTGTGGGGGTGAATCCCGGAGGAGGTGTCAATCCTAGCGCTGCTCAGTGACCATCGCGGCGCCACCCAAGTAACACCTCAGTCTCTCCGCGGGCAAACCGGGCCTTGAGCCCGACGCGACCACATATTTCTTACACTAAATATTATTGTAACAGTGTTGTTTATATTTCTCTAGCTATCGCATCGTTCTACCGGCTAAATATTTATCGACATATAAATATATATGTAAGTCGACAGAGTATTCATTTTTTTTTCTTCACCAGTGGACAGTGTTATTATATTTTGAATATGTAATACATATGTACATACATATATATGTATTCAAATGTGACATAAGTTGACGATTGGTTTAGTTGTGAGAGTATAGTGAATAATAAAAGTTGGACGGGTTTTTATGTCGAGCCACGACCAGAGTGGCGTTGCGTTTGTCGCCCGTCGGACGCTGACAGCCAGCTTTTTTTTTCATTAATTTATCGTTGAAACTAATTTAAATATAGTGAGTGAATATTTTAAATATCTGAAGGATGATACGAAAAATTCCAATTAAAATGTAGAGAAATAAAATGGATAATATTTTGTTATTTTTTAATTAGTATTATTGTTAAATTGTTTTGTGAAAGTATTTAATCAAGTGTAGGATGATATTTTTTTAAAATTTACCAACGTGTTCGTGTCTTTGGTTAATTATTCATTTGACAGATGACATTGACAGAAATATACATTTGCCGGATTAAATTGTAAATCACGAACGGCTGATATATATACACATATTAATTAATTTATTTGAATTGAGGATTAAATAAAATAATAAATATTAAAGTGTCAGTGTATCGCAAAATCATCAGTGATTGTTTTAATGAAAATAAACAAGAAATAGTGAATTTGTCAAGTGACTTATTTTACGTGGTGTGACAAATCAATAGCACATTTAAATAAATTATTTTAAAATGTTTATATTGCGTTTGAATTTAATGCGAGTGTATATAAATGAGATAAAAATAAAACGCGCGCGATGTCGCGTGTTAAGATATGGAATATAGTTTCGTGAGCTTTTGCTAAATAAACAACTAAAAATATATATATGTATATAACTATATACATGTAAATGTTGTGTATTGTAAAAAGAAAAAATGCCAAATTAATCTATCGGGAATTAAAAATAAATTGCGAAGTATAACCGATAGCGAGTTATAAAAAAAGTAAAATTAAAACAAGTGCGTTTGTTTTTTTAGGGAATAGATTGAGTCACTCGAAGAGTAATCTCGCGCGACTCTGTTAATTCGCCCCATCTCGATGAGATTCGAACAAGACACGACGTGCAGGGGTACCCACTGCGCCAGCACTCCATTACAGGCACCCCAAAAAATAAGATCCAAAGAAGAGGTGGAGGTAGTGGACGGTATCTTGTCGGCGAAGCAGGATAACGCCGGCGTGTTGTTATTAGATCATCAACATCATCATCATCGTTACAATAATCACAATCATCATCATAATCTCTCTAATCCTACTCCGAATCATCAACATCAGATTAGAAGAAGAGAATTTGAATTGGAGGTAAATAACACACTCGAGAGTGCTAATACGGGGCTTAGGGGGGTGGGGGCGGGAGGGCCTGGGATGGCGTATCCTGCATCAGCAGCCGCGCCGACACTTAATCAGCACTCGCCATTCTCAACAATAAATAATTCGGCGAGCGGCAACGGCAACGGGCATCTCTCATCCAGTCACTTACCGGCACCAGCGGCACCTCGGCCTACTGATTTTAGTGTATCCTCGTTGCTTACTGCAGCAAATACCCATCCATCACATCTTGGTGGTTCTTCCTCTCAAGGAAGTGCCTCCCCACCACCCGGAGGACCTGGAAGTCCAGCTGCTGCACCTGAAACACCTCCACCGCATAATAATAATAATAATCACTCGCAACGCGATCAAATAGGACATCCGTCGTCAGCAGAAGCTGCTGCAGCTAATTATTTTAACGCCTTGGCTGCCGCGGGTTTTTGCAATCCGAGTAGTGTACATTTGTCTCATAACGCGTCTCCTGGTAATCCACATCATCTGTCGTCAAAAGGACTACTTGGTAGTCCACATCATCATCCCCAGTTTAATCTACACGGACTTACACCTCAAGGTGATTTATATTTTTTATATTTTTATTATTTTCTTTTGGTTTTTTTTTACGCATAAAGTAAATACGTGAAGAAAGATATTTTTTTGTGTCTGGGTCTTGAATTTAAATTATTTATCAATTTTTAGTAAAGATCACGTCAGTTTCGGTTTAAGTTTACACGCGCGAAAACGTGTCTGGGAAAGAAAAAGTCTTCAGTGTTTTACGTCCGCTTGAATTATTTAAAATCGGGTGATGTCATTTTTTTCTTCAAGTTAATTTTGAATTAGATTTAATTACTATGGAAAAATTAGTCAGTTACATGGAGAAAAAAGTTGTCTTGAGTCAAGAAAATGATTTGGAAGACAAATGTTTTCGGGAATTTTAAATGGTGAGGACAAATTGAAGCAAACTTCAAAATTTTTCATTTGAGGTCTAAAATCGGAATTAGTTTTCGACTTGGGAATCAAGTAAATATTTTTATGATACTGAAGTTAGCCAACGTCTAAAAGTTTTTAGATTTTTTTTAGAACGATAAATTATAAAAAAATAAAATTTGAAAAAATTGCACCTATAGTTTTTTTAATTATCTACATGTGCATATTTTTATATTTTATATTTTTATCATTTATCTGTTGGAAAAAAAACTCCGAAAATTTTTAACTGTCAGTTAACTTGATGATCATAAGATTTTTTGAGCAAAGAGAATTTGTCTTGGTCAGAGGAGATTTATACTTTATCCTAGAAAATTTGAGTTTTCAAAATAAATTTTTTGAATCAAGAAAATTTACCTTTAGTCCAGAATTTTTTTTTTCTGTAGAATTTAAAAAATTTCTTTTTTTAAATTATAACAAAGTTGGTACATAAAGTATACGAAGGATAAGTAATAAAAAAAAAATTAAATAAATAAAAGAATTGGTGAAAACGTTTGAGAAGTAGCTTAAACTTACGGCATATTAATTTCGTGGAGCGACGCGTGACGCTCGTGCTGGTTCGTTCTTTCTAAGTGCTGCAGGCTCACAGCCAACTCCTGCTCATAGACGTTGTGGTGATTAATCTTTGCCAAGGGCAAACTGACGTGCCGCTTGCATTCGAAATTAAAACCTGCGTAATCATTACCAAAGACACATAGTGTTGTGGCGAAAAATAATAATATTTAACGTTTTTTTTTGTTAAAAATAATATTTAACGTCGTTAAGTCCAATCAGGACAAGTAAATATTCACTACAAGGTTATTCAAAATTATTTATTGTTTTATTATAATAATGCTAGCAGATCCCGCCTGCTTCAGAGCAATAAAAATGTATTACTAATATAAATTATATATTTTTAAAAAAAAATTTTCATCAAAAATATTGTCTGCATAACAATACGATTTCTCAACATTAAAATTACTATCAGACATTTAAAATAAAATTCTTTGTACTTTCAAACAGGAATTTAATTTGATTATTATTAGTATTTTCAGTAATTTTTTAAATATTAATTAGAAAATAAAATAAAATTATACCATATGCAAAAAAAAGGACAGATTTATATATATTATGTGCTTTTGTTTAATTTAAAAAAAAAAAAAACAATCGATAATTGATAAAATTTATTAAGATGAAATTTAAAACAATATACTTTTTGCCATCAAAATCATAATAATATAGCTAAAAGCCTCTCGGAAAAAAATGATTGACAATAATTGTAGTTCAACTTCTAATTATTTATGTTATGTTTAATAACTAATGTCGTTTCAATCAGTAAAATTATGACTTTAATGTTTAAACTGCTATAATTAACAGTTAATCGTTGAAATATACTGCTTTACTATTTAAAATTACTACTTAAACCTTAAAAAATTATTAGACACTTGTCAAATAAATGCATCTACACAGAAAAAAAAGTTGAGTCAAGAAAATATTTTTGAAGACCACCGTTTTCGGGAACCAAGTCAAGATTTTCTTGAGCTAAGAGAATTTATCTTGGTCAGATAAAATTACTACTTTATCTGAGAAAGTTTAGGTCTCCAAAAAAATTTTCTTGAATTAAGAATATTTACCTTCAACCAAGAATTTTTTTTTTTTCTGTGTATTATTAATTTCTTACGTTCTACTTCATAATATTTAATAATATTCGATCTAGATGCGATGTTGATGAGAATGTGTATTATTTACTAACATTTTTTTTCCGTGCTTCTTTGAAATACGCAAAATTTTGTGGTGAAAATTTCATATCAAAATATTCAGCAGTTTTTACGAGAGGATGCGCGTTCAAAAAAAAAAGACATTTCATAGATATACATTTCATTTAACTAATGACTTTTACACGTTTTAAAATCAATAGTTATTTTTAAATAATTAATTAATTTCTTTTCTTTATATCAATTTTTAAATAATCAAATTTTCCTATGACGTCATATATTTAAAATAATATTATTGTAATGCATGATGAATGTATTTATTGACATGGCATTATTGTATATATATTTATATAGTGACAATTGTCATATAAAAATGGGATGGCATGTGTGTGGTCTCTTTGATGAAGCCTAGACCTCAGTGACTTGTCTTGTCTCTTAACTTATACCCTTAATTTACATCAGGCGTACCGCAAATATCTTTGTGTAAATGTTTTACGTAACGTCGATTCTTTCAATTGCTATGTATATATATATCTTATATAAATACATATATATAAATAAAAAATTAAAGACGGTATGATTGATTAAATAACTTTGTAAAATGTAATTAATTTCAAATTTCAAACAGGGCGTAACAATAAATTAACGTGTTAATAAAAAATTACAATTTAAATTTATCAAATTAAATTAATTTAAAATGTTTTTTGATGTTTGAGATTTTAAGTTGTTCTTAATTACGTTAATATTATTTTTTTGTTTTATTTGTACACCTAATTGTTGATTTGTACAAACAAAAATCCATGTTCAGACAGGACATATGTATATGTATATATATATTTCCCCGAAACATGACCGCGGGTGAGTTTGACCCTGGAGGACGAACAAATAGCAGCTCATCGTAGTAAACTCTTTGATTTGTTTTGTGTATCTCGATCATCAATCGTCGATAGAAAAAAAAAGCCCGTGGGGTCTAAAAAATAGTAGTAAAACCATAAAAAATAATAGGAAGCAAAATATAAATATATATATGGTTATTTATTTAAAATAATGTTTTTGTAAATCTATTACTGATTTCTTTATTAGCTTAGCAATGATTTTTTAAAAAAAATACTCAAGAAATGTTGGTAGTATAGTTACAAAGTAAAGTAAAAAAATAATAAAAGGCTTGTTCCAATTACTGTATTTTACGATCACAAGGTTCGTTTGTAAAATTGATATCTACCAACTTGCTCGTTCAAGATCCCAGGAAGAGTCTTTGTACATAAAGAAAAGTGTGGGTTTGTACTTGTTGAAGAATATAAGAACTATGAAACAGAGTTCAACTTCGTAAACAGTTTGTACACTAATACTCTACTGTACACTCATACTATAACATTTCTCTTCATATACATAAATATACATCATGTATATAATACTTGTCTATTTTTATTTAAAATTTTTTTTTACTTGTTGCTAAATTACTGTTTGAACCGCGTGGTCGAGTAATCAACTTGGATTTATTTACTTTTATTTTTTATTTATATCACAATGACCATAACTATTAAAATATTATTATTCTCTCACTAAATATTGTGTGTGGTACAAATTTGTTAATTTTATTATAGATAATTTATTATAAACGTAATAAGATTCGATAGAAATTTAATTTATGTTGAGTGAATCTGTTCTAAATATGATAACTATTAAGATATATATCTGAAACATGTCTCATAAATTGCTAAAACTATTCTGTCAAATAATAGTTACGGATTTTGTCACTTTGAAGTGAATTTTGAATTTAATTAATCCTTATTTGTCATTTTTTCGCTATTTAAATGTATTTTTAATAGTTCAAGTAATTGGTAGTCTCATTTTATCTTCAGTGTAAATATTATTACACATAAAAATATAATTTCTTGGTGCAAAAAATTTTTACTCGCCTCAAGAAAATGTTTACTTGCTCCAAGAAATTTTTTCTAGTCCTATGAAAATTTTTGTCTTCAATTCATGATGCAAAATATTTCTTGCGCCAAGAAATATTTTTTTTCTGTGTATCTCTGTAAACATGAATTAGTGAAAATAAGTGAATATTCACTAATTCCAAGTGCAAACGAAACCACTAATTTTAAAAAGTGCTTCGATTGGCACTCACTTATTTCACTTATTCATGTTTAGAGAGTATATGAAGACAAACTCCGTGGAAAATTCGGACTTTGAAAAATTTTTTTAACTTGGTTCAATATACTGTTATTGTAAGTAAATAAATAAATTTGACCTTATTCAACTTATAAAAAAATCTACATCGTGAATTTAAAAAATTTAGTTATTTGTAATTAACTAAACTATAGATTTTAGGTATATTATGACAGTACATTAAGAAAAAAAGCTGATATTAATGTTAGAAAAAAAAAAAAATGTATAAAAATATTAGCCGAAATTGAGGTTTGTTATTTATTTAAAATATAACGGTGCAATTATTGAAAATTTCTACATTTTTATTAAAAAATATTCTATTGATGAATTATTAAAATTTTTTACTAAATCATTCTACAAAAATATTAAACTCTATCAAATAACAGTGAACAGTTTTAAAAACTAAATTTTCTTATGTTTGCAATCAAAAAATTACTTGATTCAATTTTATTTTTCCTAATAATTTTAATGAAGAAATAGAATAAAGTTGAGTTTCTAACTTCTAATAAATCTGTCATTAATTTTTTCAATAACTAATCCTATATAAATTAAAATATAAAATTTATCTTGACTGCAAAATTTAGTATTATATAGAAAAATAATAATGTTACGGTTTTAGGTCTAGGTCTCGGACCTCATACACCAGAGGAAGCAAACGCAGCAGTTCTGGCAGCAGCAGCAGCAGCTCTTCATCATCATCACCAAGGCGGCCCAGGTGGCCCAACAATGAGGCCGTTGAGGCTGCCTCTTCCACCGGGCATGATGCACTCATCGCCGCTTCCTTTGGCACCTCATCATCCTCTTGCCGCTCCTCATCATTTTGTACCTCCTCATCATCCCGAAGAGGATGGCGTCGTTGATGATCCCAAGGTTACATTAGAGGGTAAAGATCTCTGGGAAAAATTCCATAAACTCGGCACTGAGATGGTCATTACCAAGAGTGGCAGGTAAAATTTCTTCATCAAATATTATTATACTCTTTTTTTTTCTTTTTTTTCTTTTATGTTATTTACTATATAATTTATTATATTTATATAGAGATAGATTTAGGTAGATAATGTTATTATAAACTCGGTATTGTTATATAATAGGATAATCACTTGCCCGTAATTACCACCAGAGACGTTGTGTGAGATGTCTTGATAAGGTTTAATTTTATGATAAATTATATAAATGTTTTATTAATTTATAATTTATTTTTAACGCGATATTTTTCAAATCATTCGCTGTAAATTGTTCAAGTTATTCTTACAAACTACTGAATTATTATAAAACCATTGAGTGTTTTTTTGTATTGATAATAATAATAATAATTTAGTCGTCAGCCTGGGAAATCATGATCATACTTCCTTTTCATGTTTGTATCTGTCTTATAAATCTGTGTGAGTTGCGGTTTACACTTTTAGACTCTTTCTTTTCCATTAAGCTGACGCTCAAACGGAAGACTATACCCGGCGAGTCGAAAGTGTCCCTAGAAGAGCGATCAGGAGTAAGCACTTTCTGACGATATGATTGGAAACTCAAGAAAGCAATAGTGATGTAGATCTCTCTACACACCTTGACGCTTTTTTATAGTCCGTTTAAAGTGTAAAGACTTACTATTTTTATACATCGCAGAGATACATTTTACAAAAGACATCAGATATGTATTTGTGCTGCGACGATCACCATATATCTTTTTTCTTCTTTTTTAAATTTATATATAATCCATTAATCCTTTTGGTCACTAATACAACTTTTAATTGATACTACTTGACTATTATCAAGAAAAAAAAATTCTATTGCTCAAAATATGTTTTTTTGACTCGATAATTATTGTTTTTTAAATAAATTTCATATATGTTACGCATGAGATAGATATTTTAGGAAAAAAATATATATTTAATATCATAGCTTTGGATAAATTTACGAATGATATTAAACTTTACTAATTAAAATAAAATTATATGAAGTATTGAGATAAATAATAATGTATCTCTAAACACATAACCTATTATTATTGTATTTAAATAAATAATGGATATGAATAATAAACTTATAGATGCATATTATATATATTAATACAATGATATTAAGCATTAAATTATAAATTTATGAGATATAAGAATAAGCTCAGTCAATTATAATATAGAATGGTAACAAATGTATAGAGCTTTTCTTAAATGAGAACAATGTAGTTTATTTTGTTGTCTTATAAATGTTTATAAATATGTAGATACTGATATATTGAGTATTTATATGTCAAATTTATAAATTAATGTTTCATGAATATTATAGATGAGCTTATATTAGGCTATAACTTTAACATAAAAAATTAAAATTGATTTAATAACGTGATATATAAAGATATACTGAAAGGTTATGAAAATTGGATATAGAGGTAGTATATATATATAATGTTATTTTTTATTTAGTTGTATTTGAATAAAAAATATAGTTGGATTAGCGAGAGTTTGCGCTTCGGGTTTTTGCCCCCACCATCTAGACACAATGTCTTAGGTATTAAATTTAAATGGTGGAGGTAAAAACCGAAAATATCCGAAACGCAAACTCTCGCTAATCCAACTATAACCACATCGTGAAAATGACATATTTTGTGTAAAAATTTCTCATATCTTTCAGAGAGAATTATCAAATTTGAAAAAAAAACGCCTCAAAAGCAGAAAAATCGCTTTTTCACTTTAATTGAATTGTTGAGAGCTTTTTCCGTTACTTATAGTAAAGAATGAATCTTTTCATGGCTAAATTGAGAGAATTTTATAAAAAATCAGTACTGTTTAGATTTTTATAAATAAGGTTTTTACTCCTAAGAAATGAACAAAAAAGTTAAAAAAAATAAATATTCAAAATGTTATTACTACAAAAATACTCAATATTATAATTTCAAATTATCAGTCATTATTTTGATACAAAGAATAACTTCATAATTTTTAAAAAGATCTGCTGAGCTCTCACTGAAAAAAAATTAATTTGGTTAAAATGTTTTTGCTAACATTTATTTAATTTTTTAATTTTTTCAATTAGTATAGAGTACAGAAATCTAAACTGTCTATATATATAAATAATATTTTATTGAGATAGTGGTCCGAAATAGTTTAATATCACATGAAAAAATTTGTTTTTATTTATGCAACGTGTTTATAAATTTTTAGAAAATATTTTGAATATTAATAAATATATATAAGATGTTGAGAAACTTTTTTAATTAATACTTATCTTAAAATTTAAATATTTATTTCCTATTAATTTTTATTTCAAATATAATTAAACATTAGCTAAATCACATTGAGTTATTACAAACATAAAAATATTTAAATATGTATTCTTATTTTTTGTGATATGTGAAAAACAAGCTAACATTAATGAATATAAATTAATTAAAATTATTAAAAAAAAAAAAGTTATATCGTCAATAATAGTCGAGTAGTATCAATCTAAGCATTAATCTTATTTCTGTTGACATAATCATCGAAAGTACAACAACTCGACATCATGTCTGAGGCGTAATATAATCTTTTCCATCAGTATGCTCTAAATCAATCTGCATCGATAAATCGTTCTAGACATGTCTCCTCCTTTACTTATTCTTCCTCTTCGTCTTTTCATACCAATCATTATATTCGTACTTTTCATATATATATGTATACAAATATTTTACCACTTGAATGTATGAGTTGCAAAAGTGACGATAATATATATACACATCCATCATCCATCATAAATTTAATGCATTCTACAGCAACGTCAGATAATTACACCTGATGAAAATTGTACTGGTATCCTCATATTCTCAGAGAGAATAACCAGTCTACCTGAACTGGCCTCTGCTCTGGGATCTTAGTCTCTACGTCTCAATATGTATGTATATATATATTTTGCTCACTACTTCATCTTGTTCTCAAGAACATATGGTCAACTATGTACATAAACTCACACATAGAGTCATAATGATTTGTGCGGGTGTACTTTGCTTTAGGATTAACATTCGCACTCATATATACATATACATATATATCTTGTATTGTATAGTGTATTGAGTATTGGTTTGTATATATATTATATATATGCATACATATATATACGCTGGATATGAATTTTGTGTTAAAACGACGAGACTCATGCAGACAGACATGAATTTAAAAGATGTATGAAGACACAAACACAATGATGGTTAGTGAATCTACATTGGCATGTGGGTCTTGTTGGATGATCTGTATATATATGTATATACATACCATATATATGTATATAAGAGAAAGAAGCAAATGGACCTCCGGGGATGGTCAGAAGTAAAGCAGGAATAGAGTTGAGATGTGAGTATGAGAGAGTAAAAGAATTTTGATGCACATATAAGAGTAAATAATGCAGGAAGAGTGAGAGGTCTTAAGTATAGGGTTTGGTTAACGATGTTTGTTTTATACATTGGCAGCCTCTTCGAACCTGTAATCTCTCTAAACGAGATATTATACCAGGTCTCTCTCACTCAGCATCTCTGTTCTTCTTTTTTTTTTTAACTATTTTCATCTTTGTTACTCTTACGCTTATGTGGTTGGTTTAATCATGAAAATATTCTGGATAGGTTGTTCTGTTAGGATTTGTTGTGTATGTGAGTGTGTGTATCAGCATCAAAAAGTCTCGCCACAAAACGACAGTTTGGTTAATATAAGTGTGAGCCTTGGGCCCCAAAATTACTTCCTTCCCTTCTATATAAAAACTTTCTCTCCTTTCTTTTCGTTTATAATCTCAGTAAAGCTACTTACTAAAATCAAAATTTAATTGCCAGACTTATGTTATAAAATTATAAGTATTCAGACACCATCTATACACTTAAAATCGTGGTTCCTACTTGAATTATAAAATAAATAAATATACTGACAAAATATTTATAATTTGAGAAATTATTAAATATTAGCTATCATACATAAATTCAAGTGAAAATATCAATTATTAACACAACAGTAATTGAATTGACACTTTGTTGTTTCATTAGTCATTTTGAGAATTTATAAATATTTTTAATACATCTTAAGAATATTCAAAATTTCATGAAATATATTTATAATTTTTAGTATAAAATAGTTGACAACAAAATAATTAAATTTATTTACGTCTTTGGAAGTACCACAGAAATTTCGAATTCATATACTTCGGTAATTATTGATTTAAAATGCTATATATTTTTGTTAAAGTTTGATTAATTTACACATTATTACAGTATTTGATTTGAAGCATAAATATATGCAATAATTAAATTAAATATATATATATATATATATATATTGTTCAATTAGTGACGGTGAATAACTCTTTACTCACCATATAATTATTAAATTAAAAACGGTGATAAAATATTTGATAAATTGAATAAATAATTGATACGCAAAAGATATTTTATAGTTCCCATATAAATTTAGTAAATACATAAATTACAAATCTGTTATCAATATCAATATAAATTTCATTATATAAAAAATAAAATATTTAATTTATTAAATATAAAAATATGTAATTTTTATTGTTAGGGGTTTTTACTTTTTCTCTCTCGCACCCAAGTGGGCGAACGGTATTATCTTTGTTGCACTAATACAGTAATCAGGTACTTTGGCAGAGTTTTTCTCTTAAATAAACGAATATTATCAAACAATTAAAGCGCACTTCGGTAAATTAGACAGCAGTGTATCAATGTGTAGTCAGTAGTTTGTATTTAAAGATTTTGTTTCCGAAAACAACGGGCGAATATATCTGATAGCTCCTGTTACTGCCAATTATTTTCTTGGATTGTTACCCCCTACTTTTTTCGTTATATTTCACTTTTCTCATAATCAAATTTACCTAAAAAATTGGTTGACCATTCAAAATAACCCGAATTCAGTGCTGATAGTTATAGGTTATAATATTTTATTTATAAAATTATATTTCTCAAAATATGGTCGATTAAAAAATTGAGTGATCAAAAATCCAGTGTTAAAATAAAATAATATTTTGTTTCATATGTATTTAATCATTTTGGCATAACACAGGTGGTGCAAAATAAATAATCACGCGGGTTTTTTAAAATATTGATAAATATCATCATAACTAAAAACTCAACATAATTACGATCCAATATTGATAAGTACTCGCCCAATATTATTAATGTATACAAAATATAAAATCAAATTGATAAACAAAAACAGTGCGCATTAATAGATAACATAGAAGAGTATAAAAATTATAAAGTGAACAAGAAAAAAAAATTGACGAATTGGGAAAAATAAATTATTTAAAAACCCTCGACTGTCGTGAATATTTAAAAAATAGTTTTTTTTTCCAACAAAAATTTAAGATAAAAACGTAAAATATATCCAAGTTGGGGAACGTGTTAAAAAATCAAATTTTAATTACACTGAAAAATATTTTGTGTTCATTATTAGTTAAATTATTGTTGGACAAAAATTATTTTTTACTTTTTAAATATTGATGACTATTGAAGGTTTTTAAATAATTTATTTTTCACAATTTGTATTATACTTTTTTTTTTCTTTTTATTGTTAGGTAACTTGGGTCTATTTATCGTGTACAGACTGTAAAAATACTTTGCGTGAAGTAAAGTCATTAAATTGTAGAAATAATATGGACTCAAGCTCAAATAGTATCAAGTATAATGCATATAATATATATGTATATATAAAAAGAGGTATTATAAAACTTATGTATTTAATACAATATCTAAGCAGGTACTATCGATATTCAATAATCCATATTATTAATAGACCAGTATATTATCAAATTTATACGTAGTATATAATCTCGTATGATTGAGATGTATAAATATTTATTAATGACTTATGAATATAACATATCACAGTTAAGTTAAATATTAATAAATACCATTAATTGAAAGTAAGCGTATGAATTTGACATACGAGAGTATAAAGATATTATGATCTTACATATTAGTTAAACATATATATATAATATATATTAGAGTAAAGCGGTTTAATCTCCTTAATTTCAAAATCAAACAAACGCCGGGAGATTTTGTAGGGGCAAACAAACCCATCAAGACACCGTTCGTGACAAAGACATCGTGTAGTTTCACATAAGAGAGAACAAGAAAGAAGTTAAGAGTAAGCGTAGGCGCTAAGCGGTAATCGGTTTAACAAAACTTGTCCTCAACCTTGTTAATCTCTCGTCTCTTCTGTCGGCTAATGATTAAAACGCCTACTGTAAGATTTAAATCTTAGATTAACAGTAACTTAGATTTGTAGTGTATTATAATAAAAAACCCTACATAAAAAATTATTCGATTTATTTTTATTGAGTTATTAATTTTTATTTTAATAGAAAAAAAAATTTTATATGAAAATAAATATCAAATTAATTACAGTGTCTGGTAATAAACTTTTATGTTATTATTATGTTTTTTTTTTTAATCTGTTTTCAAGAAACTTAATTTTTAAGAGTTTGATAAATGGGTTAATAAGAACCATCTATTTAAAATTATTTGTGAATAAATTATTGTTAGTATGAAAAAGTGAGTTTTACTTTTTTCTAGTGCAAAACTAATGCAAGCATTGAAATTTTGCGATAGCTTTTTTTTTTCTATCACGTTTTGAAAAGTGGGAAAAAATTTTTTTTAAATCAGCTGTACCATAAATTCTAAATTCCAAAAAAGCATTTTTTAGTTTTTAAATCTACTTAAGCAAATAGAAAATTGAAGATGGTCAATATTATTATTATTTTTTTTTGAAGTTCTTTGAGCTGAATAAGTTCGAAAAAACCAAATAAAAATAAATAAATTTTTTAAAGCCGCAAAAAATTTTTATTAGCCAAAAATAGGTGCGGCACCACTTGGACATATTTACCAATTATTAAATTATAGTCGGTTCAATAATCGTAAAATTATCTATATAACCAAAAAATTATCAATATTAATGGATTTGACTATAAAATTTAAGAGACGCTTCGTAATTGTATAGTCTTATTAGCTAAAGTATACTGCTGTATATGCATTTACATAAAATTTTTTTTTTAATAATCATCGTGATCTGTTAGAACGCTTGCGCTAATACTTATTTAACTTTGACGATCTCTGCGAGAAAAGGACAGGGAAAGAGACTACGACCCTTGGGGTCCCGGTGCGGTAATTAGCCGTAGTGGGGCTACGTGTTCTACACGCGCGTGTGAGCTTGAAAATCATGTTTCGCGATTGTAAGACCGAGGAAGTGTTTCTATCCTACGCAACCCCTCCATACTTTGCATCTTTTCTGTTCTCTACCTATACTACATTCATTTATATATATATATATATATATATATATATATATATATATATATATATATACTCTTCCTCCCATTTTTTCTCCCGTGCATTGACGTGCTTCCTATAGGCTTAGGGCGTCGGTGAAGTGGACGAGGAGACATATATAAGCAAAAAAGTACCTTATGTATGCACATATATATGTATTTAAGTTGCATGTGTTTAAAAATGTGTAGGTGAAAATATAAGGTCAACATACTAACGTTGAAATTGTCATCACATATTGATGTGCTAATATTACTCTTTATATGCTCTCTTTTAATTCTCCATGACGCTTTTTATTTTCCTTTATATCCCCTACAGCTTATATAAGAGATTATTATTATTACTATGTGATCTGTAACTAATTAACTTACAATAATATAATCATCATTATATTTTTTATTACTATTTAATGTGTGATTATCAACACACTTTTCTCCACTTAACATGTACTCTAAGTGTATTATCCCTTGCCATATAAAGTGATGACTTCTTCATACTTCATACACTCCACCTTTTTTTTTTTAGATTAGTTGAAAATTAAAATTTTGTGTTTCACTGAATACAAAGCAATTTATTTTTCTGTATTAATAATTCAAATAATCAAAATCATAATTTTTTATCCATTACAGTCAACCTATAGTTAACCATATATGGTTAACTTCAGTTTGTTAGAGTCTGCTCTAACAAATAAGTTTTGTAGATATGACATGAATATTTTATTTTTAAATCACATAATCAATATCTAATTTTTGATTAAAAAAGTGAAACTACTGTATGTATACTTTTAAGAGGCAGCCGAAGTTACCCTGATTTCGGCAAATTTACTCAGAGTGAATCTGATATAAAATATATATTGCAAAATATTTTTTTTCTTTTTTTACATTTGGAATATATTAAATACAAAAGCAAAAAATGAAGGCTACTAAAATAAAGTAAAAAAAAAAAAACAATATTTAAAAAAAAATTTTTTTCAATTGCTCGTAGTTATTTTATATGAATTATCATGAGCTTGTTATTAACCATGGATGGCACTTTGCAGTATATATGTTTTCAAGGCAACAAAAGCCCATACACGCGATAACGAGATAGAGCGCATCATATTGCTTTTCATTGCACGCAATCGAGTACTGAGTGCGTGTGCTTACACTTTTATATTCTGAAAATATACATTTTAATTTCTTTAAATATTTATTCAAATATTTTTTATTACTATTATTATTTTTATACGCTATTGATATATGCACTTATCAATATATTATACCCATTTTAATAAATATAAGGTGAGACCTTATCGTATCCATCATGTTGACGTGACAGAATCATTTGATTTACTTTATGATACTACAGTAATAATAACTATTATACTTCTGTTGCTTTATCAATAAAAAATACTATGATTTATCAATTTCAAACCAAGTATCTCAAATCTCATAAACTCCCATCATGTGAATAATAATATTGAAATGAATTTTTAATTTATTTTCTTAAAATCTTTATATTGATATAATTTTATACACTGAAAAAAAATCGAGCATGAATCAAGAAGAATATATACTTGAGCCGAGAATATCGTTATGAAGAAAATTTTTTTTTATGTACCTGAAGATCGTAACGTTTTTCGTGCAACGAAAATGAAAAAACTTTTGTAATTTGTCTGCTTAAGTTGACTTGAGGGGTAGTTAGGGGTGGCCTGTAAGCTTCGACTGACATACCATAGTATGCACCTATGCAACAAAATTTCAAAAATCTAGATCCCGTAGATTTTTTATTTTTTATTTTTGTTTAGTGAAAAACGTTCCGATCTTCAGGAAATTGATGTTTTTCATTAAAGAAAAAATTTCATCTATTAAGAAATTAAATTCCTCACTCAAGTAAAAGACCTAGTACCCGATCAGGGAACTAGTACCCAATTACTTCATATATTTGTATATTTATATCTAGTAAAATTCAGTAAATATAGATATACAAATACATGAGTGATCGGCTACTGGGTCTCTTACCTTACCATTTTGTTAAATTGAAAGAAAAAAAAAAATTGCCACTGTGAAAAATTTGCATTAAATTTTACTATGGGTGCATTGTAACCCCGGACCATAAGAAAACTGGTTCAAAATTTACAAGTGTTCCATAATAATCGTATGCGCATAGGTCCCAATCGTGTCGTCTGCGCATACTGTTTACTACACTGATAGAAGAATTTATTTGTACCAAATAAGGTTTATTTATAGTTAATAAATGATTTATTTGAAAGCTGTAACCAAATAAATATTTATTAATAGTTAATAAATGATTTATTAAATGAGATTTATTTGAACCAAATAAATATTTATTAATAGTTAATAAATGGCTTATTTGAATAGAAAATGACACATGAAGCTAATTAAGTAGGGTTATGACA
Organism: Microplitis manilae; assembly: GCA_030273425.1. Lineage (NCBI taxonomy): Eukaryota > Metazoa > Arthropoda > Insecta > Hymenoptera > Braconidae > Microplitis > Microplitis manilae. Next base: position 8,075,275 of record CP092722.1, read on the forward strand.
AATAGTTTATAGTCCCATTTAAGTTTACTTTTTTAAAGAAAATAATATGCAAAGTAATTAATTTAAAAAATATTCAGCATTTTGTTTTATTTATAAAAAAATCTTTAGTTGATTATATTTTGAATTTGTTACATTAGACAGTATACTGAAAGGTAATGTAAACAGTAAGTGGCGCTGTAGTCAAAAATCACAGTGATGTTCACTCAAATAAGCCATTTATTAACTATTAATAAATCTATATTTGAGTCAAATAAGCCATTGATTAACTATGAATAAATCTATAATTGAGTCAAATAAATGCATTTATTAATATTAAATAAATACTTCTATCAGTGTATGGGACACTTTTAAATTTTGTACCAGTTTTCTTATGATCCGGTGTTACTATACACCCATAGTAAAATTTGTTGGAAATTTTTCATAGTGTAGAAAACTTCAAATTCTTGCTCCAACTGTATTACTATGATATACATATGAGTTACAAAAACAAAACGACTTGAAACAAAGATTCAATTCCGAAAGAAAAAAATTCTTGATTTAAGTAATATTTTTTTTCTGTGTATCAATAATACTAATCAGTAAAACAAACATACAATGAAAGTCTTAAGTTTAATGTTTGAAAATACTATTCAAAGTTCTTATAATGCATAAAAAATATTAGAAAGGTTATATAGTTTATCATTTATATAATTTCAAGTCTAAGAATTAATTCAAAGAAGTGCAAAAACTTTTATTTTGTCTCAAAGAGCTGACACAAAAACGTGTTCATATATTTGAAACAACTTTTTATGCAACTACGTGTAACTTTGAAATAATATACAATCATAGTCAGCAAGAGCGATATTGTTCAATTCGAATAGACAAAACTTTAAAACTTATTCTCCGTTGTCCACGTGTTGCAGTAAATATGCCACACGGTCTTGTAATGCATTATTGTATAATTTTAAAGTTAATTATGTACAAATATGATACTTTTATGACTATCTACATGTATATCAACAGTAATCATAGTTTACAATTATATATACCTATCATCAAGCTCCCACACAGCAACATATACATATAATTGTTATTTGCAAGACATAAAAGTTAGAAACTTTTAGTTAGTTTACAAAAAATATAATTATTTAGTCCTTAAACATTTAACAGAAGTAGAACAATTTAACGATCCCGTTCAAATTTTTAAACTATTTATATATAAATTTTAATAAAAATTGATTTAATGTAATATTGGTTGTTTGTATCGTTTTAACTCAATTTCTTGGACACACGTTAGTTAATGTCTACTTAAATACATATATTTATATATTCGTAACGCTCGTTATCAGTATCTGTCATATGTGTCACGTAAAATGCAAGTATAGGTAAACTTATAACATGCATTGCACGTCGACGCTAACTATGAGGAAAAGATAATAGAGTGTTAATTATTTCAAGTTTACCGACTAAAGCAATTAATTATATACTGCGATGAGCTTGTTACTTCTAAATATCTATTTTTTTTTTTTTTAACTTTTAATCCATAATATGGAAAATTTTCACAGTATCCGTAAAACTCTTAATTTTCTATCCAATATCTGCCCAATTATATTAAATATTTTTTTAAATTTATGATATTATTCGATGTAAAAAAATAATTTAGTCACAATTATAGTTTTTGAAATGCTCGGAAATGTTTGTTAAAAAAAATATGTTGGAAGTTTTAATACCTTTTTAATTAATCGAAACAAGTAAATTTCTGTCTGCTCAATTAAATTCTGACTGAGATTTTATCCCTGCTAGAGTCGCATTTATTTACTATAAATCTCTAAATACTTCTAATAAGTAACCAAATTTATGTATTATGAAAACTTTTGAAATAATTTGAGTTCTGATAAAAAAAATTGCTAAATTAATAAAAAGCAGTCAAGCAATAGAAAAAGTATCCGTAATCTGTAAACACAAAAATCCGGGAAGAAGCCATTATTTGGATCACTTTTTTTTTAAAAGATTGTTTTAGGGCCAAAGAACCCATACAAAGAACGGTGATCGGTCGATCATCGGGCTATGATCGCCGTCCGATCCTCGAGCATCGGCTGATGATCGGAATATGTATAGGCGCAAGACTCGCTGGGCATCGGATGTTAACATCAGCGCAAGACTGCCCATTGAGCGTCGGCCGAGGATAGTAACCGAGCATCGGCCGAGGATAGTAACCGAGTATCGGCCGAGGATAGGATCCGAGGATTATCCTATTGTACACTGAGAACAAAATTTTCTTCTGACAACTAATTTTTGTTATAATGAAATATATTAGTGAGCCTTAGAGAATGAGTTATTAACAATAATTAAATATTATTTAAAAATCCGAGAATATTTATTTAACAATTAATAAATGCATATTTAGATAAATAATTTTATTTGCTTAATTTTAAATTTAAATTAAATAATTATTATTATAATTTTATTATAATAATAAAAATAAATTAAATAATTTATTTCTTTGACGCGTACTTTTTTATACTATGACAAAAATGTTCAGGGAAACATTAGTGTCAGTGTAATACAGAATAACTCTATATTACTATCAAAAATAGGTAATCGTCACTCTGCCGATTTACAGCAAGTAATCAGTCCCATATATGCTTCAAGTTGGGAATATAATAATTCTGAAATAAGTTTCTTACCAGGGACACATTACAACTGGTGGGCGCTATCTAGTGGCAAGCACCGCACTACTTCCGCTGCTGCTGCCTAGCACCATAACTTTTTAAATCAATAATCATTAGGTTTAAATAGATATTTATTAACCTCGACCAAATATATATATTTATTCTAAATGAATATATTTTTTGGTGTCTGAGTAATATTTATTAGAGTTAAGATAATACTTTGCTTCAATATTTGAATTTGTTGGCACTATAAAATAGTTTAGTTGTCCATTAAATAAATATTTTCTTAACTTTACCAAATAGTTTTCTTATCTAAGAAAGAGAAATATTAATGTCAACCAAATAGAATCTATTAAATCATTTGTTAAAAATGACAAAATATATTATGTTGACGTAATAAAATTTACTTTAACAGAATTTAACAAAATCAATTTAATTGTCCAAAGAGAAATGTTTTCTCAGTGTACAAAATCACTAAAACTATTCTCATCACTTTCATTATTACTATTAAATACACTATAATTAATTTCTTTATTTACAACATTATTTACAATTGTTTAACGGTGTAAATTATCATGATCACGATCGTTTGTACTATTGTCATTAACAATTTACACTGAGGGTTTATTAGGCGGTTGAGATCTATTATCCATGTATTTTTTTAATGCCCGATGTTTTCTTACACGGTCAGACACGATTTTATAAATTACAGAATTTTTTTTAATCACAACGATAAATTTATTTTCTGTTATATTCAGTAATGTTTCTGTCTAATGAAAAGTATATACAAGTAAATATAATGCTCAAAAATAGCTGACGTGATATTTACCGCGCATGCGCAAAAGAAAATTTATCATATCATCGACCGAGGAACGGCCGATGATCGGATGTCATTGTTATGAATATAGTTCGGTTACCGATGGTGTGACAACCATAGGCTGATGATAGTGCACCGACGCTCGACCGAGCATTGGTTGCCGAGCCTCGGTCGATCGTAGATTTTTTTCGAGCATCGGCGACTTCGTATGGGAAGAAGTGTGTCATAAATGGCCATCAAATTCGGCCCCGTTTAATTATAACTAATAAAGAGAACTTAACGAATTTTGTATATCTATATATGTTTTTTACATTTACTTTCGTCACACTAGCCGCGCCTGCGCGAAAAAATACATCTGACTATTTTTCGGAGCGAAATTTAAATTTCTAGTGCAATAGAAAGGAAAAAAAAAATTGTCCTTGAAACTTTTATCGTACATTTTTCTTTTTGCAAATGAGCATTAAGAGTCGTGCACTTTTAGATTTACCAAATTTTTTTTGTTGTGCTATCGGTCAGAAATTAGCCTATTCCAGCTGGCTTTACACGGAGAAATTACTCTTGTTGGAAATGCTATGATATCATAGTAAAGTCGGAGTATGTTCACCACCTACAGAAATTGAAATAAACACATGGAAAAATCACTATGGTCATAGTAAAATTTACGATGGTTACAGTAGTTCGTAATATAATTCTTGTAAATTTTACTATGGTCATAGTAATTTTTGCATGTATTTAATTAAATTTTCATTAAATGGCCATGGTCCGGCTTTACTATGACTTCATAACATTTCAAAGAAGAATAATTTCTCCATGTAAACATTAAAATGAAAGCTACAATAAAAAGTTCAAATCGGTTTCATGAAATAAGACAAATGTTTGTCGATTTTAAGTTTCAGTGACGATCTGTCAGACCATTGTTACAATTGAAGTTAATTATGCCTTCTTAATGCCTTCTCAATCTCATAACCTCAAAAAGAGTTTGCATGTTTCTCTTTCCCACTAATGTAGACCAACACTACTATCTTTGTTGCACTTGCACAGTAAATGCAAACTTAATCCACATTTTTCTCATCAGCAAATAAAATTTTCCAAAAACTAAAAACGCAGATTGCTGAATTATAGAGTAATGCATAGATTCTCTTTTTTTATTTATCGTTTAGAGTTTTCGTTTAAACAAAAATAACTTTTAAAAAACCCGCCTTGAAGTGCGCATGATCTTGTGTCGCTATTTATTATTATTATTATTAATATTTTTTTTTTCAACATGTATGTATGTATAATTTTACCAAAATACATATGTTATAATTTACCTCGACTATTTTTATACTCTACCTTGAACAGTATGCAATGCAAAACAAACCATTGCATCATTATCATCATATAGGTTAAATACTCAAATACTTCACGGTAAAGCGCCCTCACACCCTCTTATGATACTTAGCCATCTGTAAAAAACGTTTTTGCATCTTCATATAATTATGACAGTATATAAACATGTTAAATAACAATAATTATCAAATTAAACTAAATTAAAAATTAATTACAAAAAACAAATACATATTAATTATAATAAAAATAATGTTATAAATAAATAAATATTCATGGATAATTGTGAGCATGCAATCGTCCCTAAAGTAAAACCTCTGAGTGAAGCCAAGCGTATATAGTGACTCGATCGATCGCTGCGATGGACTCTCAGAGGTGCATGCACGTACATATGTGTACTGATGTAGTCATATACATTTTTACACACATACATTCTTCACACATAATATATACATACGTACATACATCCATACATATGAATACTACTACTCATATATTTCTATACAGCTCACACTTAACACGTCTTTCCCTTCTTTACTCCTCCACACCGTACTCGATGCTCTATAGTTTTGAATTAGTGGTCAGAATCTTTTTAATCATCAACTGAAATTCACTGCAAATTAGTGGATAGTCACTATTCCTCCAGCTATAAATATACCACTAATTCAACCAGTGGTATACTTATATGTATCTGGTTTCTAGTGCATATTCACTTATTCCCAATAAAATAATAAATTTATTTATAATTTATTAAAATATTTGATTGAGTTGTTTAAAATAATTTTAATTAATAAAAAATTTGTTTTGATTATTCTTAATAAAATTTTAATGTCGATAATACTAATAGTCTGATCACCCGGTGAGTTGACGTGGTAGGTATAGATATACGTGCTTCTCCACTTAGCATTTATATTGGCACGCCAGTGGCGTGAATAGATAATCACCATTTTACCATGCTCGGTTATCTCAACGTCGGTTTATAATACTAAGACCAGTTATATTCGCATAGCAAGTTTAAAGAAACGACTACGTAAGATTTTAAGTAGTATAAAATCATTTACCAGATGTAATGCTTTTTTTTTTTTAATTCAACACTACTTTTTCATTTACCGCAAATGAATAATCTTTGTGGCTACTGTTTTACGTATAAATTTATCCTTAGGTGTAACTTTTTTTTTTTTTTAATTTTTTATTACATCATGTTACTTAACATTTATTCTTGTTAGCTATTAATAATTTCTTGCTATCAAAAGATTAATTCAATCAATTATCGTACTGCATATATTTATAAATGTTATCTATAAGTGTATAGATATATTTACATATATTTTAATTAAATAGATAACACAGTAATGATAATTATAAATTTATTAAATATAGTTACTATGTCCCGAGTCAAAAAACAAATTCTAGTTTGGACCTCAAAAAATTCAATTCCTTTGATCTTTTATTTACCGGACGAAAAATGATATGATATTGGCAATCTGAATCCTCAGTGAGAATTATGAGGTCTAAATGCAAACTCTTCATCGGTTTTAAAATCTAACGCTCTCAAAATCCTCAAAAAATAAATTATCGTTTTCTGGACTTTGAAAATTTTCAAGTTGAAAAAAAATCTGAGTACTTACAAAAATTTATGTCTAATAAAATAAATTCATTAATTTCTTATTATTATTATTCGTTTTTATATATTCCTGAACAAATTTTTAATAGGTCTCAAAAAAAATTTTTTCTAAACATTCTAAATAATATAAAATACAATATCAAACATTTTGTCCTCAACAAATTTTTGTATTTTGATTGAAAAAATGTATACACGGAAAAAACAGAATATTAAAAATGAATAAATAATAGTAAAAAGTAGAATTTGTTATCAATAATTAGTACTATTATGTACTTAATGCAAAGTAGTTTACTAATTTTTGTAGATTCTGAAAAACTACTATCAATTATTTCAAAAAGCAAATAAATTTTATTACTTTTAGGTATAAATACGTGACTTATTGGTGAAAATTAATTAATTTATGGCATACATATATTAAAAAGTAATGATTGGTCAAATTAAGAATTGGTATCTTAGACACTGATTTTTCCAGCCGAAAATTGCAAAAGTTACAAACTTTTATTTTATAAATTCGATATCACTGATCAATTATTAGCTTAAAATATCATTTATTCATCATTATAAATTAATTTACAATATACATAAATCGAATACGTAGTAAATAATAACATGAAAAATTAGTATACTAGATACTGATTTTTCGCTCATAAAAATACCGAAAACTTTTAACTCTTATTTTATAAATTCTATCCCATTGATTAATAATTAATATAAAGTAATATTTATTCGTTATTATACATTAATTTATTATATATATAAATCAAATAAGTGGTAAATTTTCAAAATTTTTCTATGCTTATTTGAATAGTAATTAATAACTGTAGATACCAATTTATCGATTCTTTTTCATATTAATTTTAATATACAAAATTACAAATTGTGCTCTTTTATGTGTATCAAATTTTAATACAAATAATAGCCATTTTGTAATATATAATGATCCTGGTTTGATATTAGTATACAAATATACTAATTTTGAGTCAAAAATAAATTACAAACTATTAAAATTTTGAGCGTCATTTTTTTCCGTGTAGTAACCATTATATTTTTTGAATGGATATAAATAAAAATAAATATTAATTTTTATTTGTTATACTTTATAGAGGTTCTGGTATAAAGCTACGTAGTTTAACGTATAAATTTATAATATAAGTAAGAAGCCAGCTTAAAACATGATGTGCAATGAAGACGTGACGGGTTTCTATATTGACGCTGGTGTGAGTGTGATAATCAAAGGGTTGCAGCATACTCCTGGCCTCCTTCTCTATTTCTTCCTCCCTTGCCATCAGAATTTCTCTTCTCTTCTCTTCTCTCGTTTTTTTAATGCTTTTTTTTTTCTTCATTTTATCCATCTCACTCAAATTATAACTCGTCTACTGTAATTCTTTCTCACTTGCCCTTACGCTTGCACCTTTCTTTTGTGAAGAGCGACTGAAGAGCTACTGCTCTGGTACTCAAGTACATCACACATATGCATTTTACGTGTGTGCAATCTACTCGCATGTATTATGATTATACATACGACTTTTTAAAATGTCCATATAGTCTGTACTGAAAGAATTTTATGGACATTTTTTTATCGTATAAAAATTAAATTTATTGTGGTATTAATTATTATTTTTTTTTCTATCATTCATTTTTAAATAATGAAAAAATTTGTCTCCGTAAAAAATACTAAGGTTAATGGAATGAAAAAAAAAATATATTGAATTAAAGTAAGTTGAAAGTAAAGTTTCATTTTAAAAAATTATATGAATAAGCCTTGATTTACCGACAAAAATAAAATAAAAATTTTTTTACTAATTAACCAACCGGTAAAGAATAAAAAAAATTCAGTGAATTAATTACCTTTCGACATTAACTTGATCACCTATTATGACGCATTGAGAAGTTAGTTCTTGGGTAAAGTAGATGTACGTAGAAATTCCCTGGAGAAGCAACCGTGAAAGCGAGTAGAACGCGCGAGAGCAACGAAGTAGGAAGAGAAGGGCGCCTGTGGCGTAGTTGGCGGCCAATTTCTCAATGCAAATACCGTTGGTGTCGAAGGGCGAGGCTGAAAAGGGGGTAGTATGCAAATAGAAAGCTGTTACGAAACTCCTTCCATCACACTTTCCTACCTTTTCTTCATTTTGCACTCTCATGTAGTAAGTCTCTTTCTCCTTTTACTTTTACGTTCTTTCGTGTTCCTACGGGATCTAGAATGTATTCTTCACTGTTATATATACATATATATATATATATACCTCCCCACTTTTGACATCATCATCGCACCATTTGTTTTATTTTTCTTCTATATACATAAATCCGCATTCACATAAAAAAAAAAATATATATATGTATACATGTATATATATTAGTCGAAAAAACGTCACATATAGTGGACGCACTTTTTATGTATATCACTCAGAGACGCGAGAATACTCGTATGGATTCTCACATGAGGGGGTGAAATAGAAAAGTGTGAAAGGGTTGGTGAAGAGTACAAGTTCTATCTCTAACTTTTTTTTTTACTCTTCTCTCACTCACTCTCTCTTTCTTTCTTTCTTTCACTCTCTATCTTGACGCACGTACATTCACTCTTGAGGCTGCTCATTCAGTCTATGAACTTTTTTTCTTTATTTCTGTCTTTTTTTTACTCCGTTAGGTTTTTACCATTTTTTTTCTCTTTTTTTTTACCTCCGGGGCGAAATGGAACCGCGTGTAAGACCACTTTCTGCACGCAAGGTGAGAAATATTCCCAAAGTAAAATACACTTATACATTTAGAGTAAAAATCATTTCTTTTTATATGTATATATAAACAAAAAAAAAAAAAAAACTAAAAATTGTACATTAATTTTTAAAAATAATTATTTACATCCGTAAATAAATAATTTATATTTTTTCCGAGTTAAGTGTAAAAATAACAAGTAAAAAAATTTGATGGCTTGGATGTGTCTTAAAAACAACGATACAGTTTTAAAAGATAATTTTTTTTTTTTTTTTTTTTTTTTCGTGACACGTCTTTTCGTTTGAGAGTCTATTGAAGTGGTTAAAAGACCGTGCAAGCTTGACTAATCTTGGCTTTGAGTAACGTTGGTCACGGTGTCCTTAGGGCCTCAACTCCTGGGTTGAAAATGAGAGGAGGAGATCGACCGTGAGGGAGCTACTCCGAGTTCTTGGGCCCCTTTCAAGGTAGCCACAGTATAATTTAGGCGTTTATGGCTTGCCAAGAACAAATAATAATTTAGTGGGCGTCTTGGCGCGTCGCTTCGCCATCCTCATGCCCTCGTCACGGGGCCTTACGTCTCTTCTCGTATCATACCTTTCATGATTTTTCAACATCGTATATATAAATAATACGTGGCGCCAGCCAAACTTCCACCGTTGCCTTATCTCCCGTGGCTTACACGTGCCCCATCTATATAGGTCCCACTCTCGACTGACTAGTGTATCATCTCAATGATGATCTTTTGAATTTAAACCTAGTGGTTGTAATATACATGAGAATACTGTGGCGTCTCCCATCCACGATCCCGAGTTACATTATAGGTCTTCTTATTAGTCTAAAATCATCTTTAGACTTGTTTCTCCTCATAACGCCTTCTTTTCGAGGTGTGAGAAAGCCACCGTGTCTAACGGGTGGTCTGAAAGTTTTATTAACTTGACATTATTTTCATTTTTAAATATTTTTCATACTACAATTATCTGTCGGTATTTAAATTAAATTTCTTCATTTTTATTATTTAAAATAATAACTCAGTTAATAAATTAATGTCTTATATTTAACATCGTAACAATCTTTGGCAGATGGCTAAAAGAAGGGTCATACTTATTTAAATTCTTGAAAGAGAATCCTGGGGCCTGATTAATTACTTTTCTGATATATCTCATTATTCAAATCATGTATACTTTGCTATGAAAACATTTACCTTATTTTAAGCATTTATAATCATGTATTTTAATTTACAAATACATTCAAAAAATAAATTGACATCGCATTGTTTTCACAGGTAGTATTTTTTTTTATTGCATAAATGATTTTTTTTTTTAAATCATTTGTCTGACTTTACAACATGTTGTATACTAATTGAAAAAGATCCCGTTCAAATTTTCATGCACTAGCTCAATATTTTTACAAATGATTTTTCAAAATTATGTAATTTATTTAAGATCATGAATTTTGTTTTTTCATCAATTTGACGTCAAATAAGCAAAAGAAACAAAGCAATTTTTTAAAGTCATAAAATTTTTTACAGCTCTAATAATATTTACTTTTTACTGTTAAATATTTCACATAAAAAATAAACATTATATTTAAAAACTTTCTCGTAAATGACAATGAAAATAACTCTTCTCCATGAAGAAAAATGCATTTACTTTTAGCCTTGTAAAGAAATTTATTGCTCGTTACAAAGTCACAGTAGTCTAGGTAATCTTTTTCTCATTAGTAAAATTAAGAACCAATTATTCGTTAAAATATGATATATATATTTTTTAAAATTAGAAAAATAAATTTAACTCACTCAAGTGCCATATATTTAAAATAGAGTACACGGAAAGAAAATTATAGGGAGTATTTCTATGCATTATAGGAATTGTTCCTATAATAGTATAGGAATTGTACCCATACTATTATAGGAATGTTTCCTATATATTATAGGAACCACCCCTATATCATTATGGGAGCTATTCCCATAATGGTATAGGTATCATTCCCATAATTATAGGAACTATTCCTATAATTATGTGTAATATTCCTATATCTATAGGACGTGTTCCCATAATTTATGGTCGTCATTCCTATACTGGTATAGGATAAAATTTCACAAAATTATAGGAACCATTCTCATAATTTTCTTTCCGTGTACGTATTTATTTTGTCAATATTTAAAATAACTATTCAAAATAAATGTCTACAAAACCAGAAAGAGTAATAAAAATAAATATAAAAAATAATGAAAATTAAAACAATTACCACTAAACGGCAATTTATTTGAACATCGAGAAAAAATATTATTCAAATGAAACGCAATTACCGTTAATTATTTCCGGCATTGAACAGCACTAGTAAATATATATACATATATGTTTATTTAAAAGTAAAAAGTGAATGTTTGATGTGCGAAATAGTTTATTTGAATACAGTTTGATTTAGTGTAACTTGGTTTTGATCTATACGACTACAGTGTGTAGTAACATAACCCTGGCGTTGAAACGTATGCGATTGCATTTTCATTTCCGTCGTCGCTTTATGTTTGAGGAAAGACCCTTGTTGAGTGTTCTATCGTATATACGTATATGCATGCGTAATAAGCTCATATATGTATGACACCCACATTTATATATATATACATTGATACAAGCACACGTGGAAGGTTACCCTCAATTTTTTTTTAACTTCCTATTCATGATGACCGACTTTGAGTGTTTTTTTTTTTTTTTTTTTTTTTAAACATCTCTTGTCCGCTTTTATTCCTACCATTGGCTAGATTAAATCGTCGTGGACACTTTTAGTCAAAAGCAAGGTTAATAAAAAAAAAAAAATTTTTTTTTTAATAACAAGGAAAATAGTCTGGTCGTGACTCGGAAATACTGCGTTTCTGCATGACTCTGCAGGGGTTCTTGTCCAAAACGAGAGGACGATAATGTGATGCTAGTGAGAGGAATAGGTAAGAGAGGACAAAGATAAGATAAAGTAAGAAAGAGAGAAATAAATAAAAAGGTAGGGAAGAAATAATAAAAAAAAATAAAGACTGGCGACTATCGGGCCCTTATCGTCTTGCTCATCTCTCTTTAGTAAACTGGACGTTGCAATATGTTGCATTGAAGGTTCAGAGCCACATATAAGCTCAACCCTAACTGCTTTACAACGATCGTTTGTACCGATTTGTTAAACAACAGTCTAGAGACACGCCGACTCTTTGTTACCTTGTACTGATCATCTTTCTTACCCAATTCTATTATATATTATTTCATTTTTTACTGATAAATTGTTTATCGTAATATATATTTATATATGTGGTTTGTTTTTATATGAATAAATATATAATTTTAATTACTGATAAATTAAAAAAAATTCTTAAATTCATTAATTCATACAATGAATTTGTCGTAAATTATATGCATCGGAATAAATGTTGAGCAAAGCGCAATGAAGTGAATCAAATTCTGATGCTACTGCACCAGAATTTAATTATCTCTCTGTCACTAATGATCTCTGCGATAAATAACAATTTAGTCCGATTTATTGACAAGATCTTTATATATTCAAGTACACGCTCTATAACGATTGTGATGGTTGTTCCACGCTAACATTAATGAGCATTTATTATCTGACATCTTGTTCACAAATAAATTTTATTTATTTATTATTTTATTTTTGTCTGGCTCGATAATTAAAGTCGCTAAATTTAATATTTTTCAATAAACAAAATTCTTGACATATTTATTAGATTAACATTAATATATAAACATTTTAATTAAAAATATAAAATCATTCCATTGATAATTCATTCTGATAATCAAATTTATTGATTCGTCATTAAAATTGACTTTTAAGAAATTTTATTTTTTTGCCCAATCTTTATATTATTCAAATATTCTATAGATATTAAAATATTAACCCATAATAATTTGATGAAATTAACTTCGTCTATTATTTATTATTTACTTTATTTTTTCATCTATTTAATAGTCGGGACTTGTAGGCTATTAAAACTTAAAATTGTCGACACCTTGTGTGAACAAAACGCCTATATATATATGTATATACATGTATATAGTGAACCTCCTCAGGGTTCCATCAGCTTCTCTTTTCTTAGTCTGATCATCTTCGCGTCTTGTTGGCGCCTCATTTATATTATACGCTTTTGGATCTCATAAAAAATGAATGATCGTATAATATGCTGGCGGAATGTTTATGATTTCGTAATTAGAAATATTTTTTTAACTGATTATATTACAAGTCATTGATAATATCTTCAATAAAATAGAAAAAAAAAAGTTGCTAAATTTTTTTATTATATTGTCGTATAACTAATTTTTGATACCAAATTTTATATTAATTAAATTTAGTCTATAATTAATTGTAACTGATATTCAATTTTTTTTTACAAAAACATTTAAGTAGAAAAGTTGGGGGTTTCTCTCGTGGTGAGTAAAAAAGATAAATCTCGAGGATGTTTTTGCTGGTGCGGATAATCCGGCTTAGAATCCTCTCGAGAGTCCACCGAGGCATAAATGAGAACTTGGCTAGCGACATGATTATACATATACATGCTCCCTTTTTTTTTCGCTCTTTTGCCCTCTCATCAATTCTCTCTACTGTCACCTATTTCGCGCGACTCTTCGCGCCGCTATTGAAACTTAAACTCGGCCAACAGTGGGCAGATGCTCCTGAAAATCTCTATTGAGACTTCATATACCTCAAGGCGGCACTATTTCATTCATTTTCCGGTTGAATTTTTATTTCCTGGATTATTTTATAAAAGATCCTCTTTTTGTTACATCCGTATTCATATATATTTTGTATCTATATCCATGAGAATTTTCTCTTCCAGTAGTATAATCCACATATAGTCAAGCTGTGAAAAAAATAATTATTTAAAAAAAAAATTCATATTTTGATGTAGTCATCTATTTACGGTCCCATAAAAATTTACTCCATTGGTTTGTTGAATGTAAAAAGTGGTCTATACTTGGATTTAATCTTAGATATATAAACCACCATATTACCAATTAATTTTGTGCGTCAACTGGACAATTTAATTATCTTGTTACCTTCGATTATTTCTCTGTCTTCTTCAATTGTAATTCTTTTTCATTTTATTTTGTATTTTCTATTCGTCTTTCTATCTGTCAAGCTTGTCATTGGTTGCTTAGCATTTTGGCCTTTACAAATAAAACACTAGGTTTCTAGTTGGAAGAAACGCGACATGGATTCTCAAGAATAGGGTGAGCCAAGATGGCTGCCGTCGGACTGGTTAAATAAGTCAGACTTATACCAATAGTGTCATATGTAATTCTCATTTTTACTCCATCTTTAAATGGATTTGTATGAATTCAAATATTCATTTTTCTGTTTTAATGATTTATAAAAATTCTGAAAAGAAAATTTTTTCTTAATAGAACCATAAATTATTAAGTGATTTATTTACTAGAAATTTATTTATGTATATATAGGTATATAGTCCGGTCAATTTAGACCAAAAAATGAGAGTGAAGTTACATAAAGTCCCAACAAGCTGAATTTCTGTGAAATTGTTCAAAACATAATTATAAACAATGTCTAGAAGTTCCCCAACATTCTCCTGTAAGGAAAAAATTAAAGGGAATGATGGGGAACTTCTAGACATTGTTTATAATTATGTTTTGAACAATTTCACTGAAATTCGGCTTGTTGGGAGTTTATGTAACTTCACTCTCATTTTTTGGTCTAAATTGACCGGACTATATATTATATGTAGCTAATAAGTTCACTGTAAATAAGCGGTATTAAAATTAACTCACATCGGTGTAGCAGTACTACTTTCCGAAGTATGAGAGGGTGTAAGTGTGAGGTTTTAAAATCTACAAGACAGAAAAATAATAATCATGATATTTCGTTAAAGTTACGAAATTATTGTTAATTGGGATAAAAATAATTTCATTACCTAATAAAATAAGTAACGTCATTTTTATTGAATATAACAAATTGCATAAATTTTTTGATCACTTATCAGGTTAAATACACAGAAAAAAATAAATATTTATCCCAAATAAATCAATTTGTGTGTGTGTTTTTCTTTAATATTTCTTATAATGACAAAAAAATATGTTTGATACAATTAATTATGAGAGTTGATTCGAATAATTTTATAATTTGACTGAAATATATAATTTATATGTGGGAAGTAAATGATATATTTGTGGTAAGGATATTAAATTTGTGGCGATCCGGGTCACAATATCTAGCCTCAATCCAGCCTCATCGAACTCAAGTAAGCGTCAATCCAGCCACACTGAGGAAAAAAAGCATTTTGAGCCTCAAATGATATTCAAAAAGCCTCAATGAGCCTCAAATAATAATAATCGAATTTAAATTACATTTTAAATAACATAGTCAAGTTTAGGTTTATTTGAAGCTCATCGAGGCTTATTGAGGATCTTTGAGCATCATTTAAGGCTCATTGAGGCTTTTTGAACATCATTTGAGGCTCAAAATGCTTTTTTTCCTCAGTGAAGCTGGATTGAGGCTTACTTGGGTTCGATGAGGCTAGATTGAGGTTAGATATTGTGTCAAAATGAATTTCACTAATTCATTTTTAGAGAGTCGGCTCAAATAAATTTTTTTTTTCAGTGTATTCAGAAACAATACTATGATAATTTTTATTATAACTCTCGAGTTTTTCATAAGGTAATAACTGATTTAAATACGGCGGAAAAGAAATAGTAACCATTGCTGTATAGAACAGTAATCCAGTCAATACAATAAATTATTGCAAAAGATGCTTTACTAAGTATAGTAAAAGCAAAAGATGCTTTTACTATACTTAGTTGTTCGTCCAACATCCTCATTCACTGAATTACTGTTTTATTAAGCATCACTGCTTTTTTTCCATGAAGATGATAAATTAATCATTGATAATTATATTTTATCTTTCTCGCTGATTTAGTTTGCGACGAGAGTAGACTTATAAAAGTTCGTTTCTCATATTTTATACAATAACATTAACATATTGTGAACAAATATTCTTCAAATTTCTCTAAATTGGTAAATCTGTAGTATCATTAATTTTTGACACGATGAAAATTTTTTTCTTGTCTTTTAAATACAATTCGACTTCTGATACTTTAAAAATAAAACTACTTTTTTTTAACACCGGGAAAAATTTTTACATCACTACCGGTGTTATTTTAACACCGTTTTTAGAGTTAACTTTAACACGGATAATCTTAACACCGTGAACTCATACCGGTTACTTTTTACAGTGCTAGCATATATACATATTTTTAATTGACATATGTTTGAATTATTAATTACATTGTAATTCGACAAATGTAACACGCTTTGATTAGAAGAAGGCATGAATAAAATAAGAATAGTTACCGTATGATAATAAATATATTATAATTATAATGTCTGTATTAATTATATAAAGACATAAGGCGTTCTAATCTGTGTGTAAATATTGATCCGGGATCTAGGCAGATGTTTCCACAAATGAAGTTCCGAGTTTCCGGTTTGGATGCCAAGGCCAAATACATCTTACTTCTCGATATTGTTGCAGCCGATGACTACAGATATAAATTTCACAACAGGTAGACTATTTGCTGGTGAAATATACAAGACAATAAAAAAACAAAAATCAAATTACTACATTGCCTTTTGGACATTAATTTACCAGCATCTTCGTCCGCCATTTATAATAGTGTTTGTTAATAAAAAAAAAAATTAAATAAACACAGGAATAAATGTATTTTTTTTTATAAAAAAAAAGTATAATGTATAGAATATTTAACAGACAGTGGACGAAAGAAATCAACTAATTGGCAATGTTGTTTTCTTGCAATTGCAAATTGTTCGCAGACGCATGTTTCCCGCTTATAAAGTGAGGGTGTCCGGTTTAGACAAACAGGCTAGCTACATACTTCTGATGGACATCGCGGCATCCGACGAGTGCCGATATAAATTTCACAACAGGTGATTATTATTCGGATGAAATAATGTTGTTTTTTAATTATTCAAAATTAATCGAGTTTTTTTTATCTATTAAATTAGTAAATCCCTCGTGTTGTAAACGTGGAGCGTGCGCTGCGAACAATTCCTCATACACGTCGAAAATTATTATTTTCTTTTGAACAATTTATTGTAACTGGCAATATTGATATACGTTTACAAGACTATATAACATATGATATGCAAATTATGCCCAGTAACTATAAATATTTAATTAATTAATAAATCGCCGCTAATAATTTATAGTTTTATGAAAATAAGACTTTTTATCATCATTTGTGAAATTCTGATAACATTTTTATAAGCAAGTGAGGAAGATCATTTTTTCGACTGGTATGGGGATCGCAAGCTCTGACAATCGACGATGGAGATGAAGAAAAATAAGTTTATTTTATTTTCATACTAGACTCATTTTTAAACCTGCAGTTAAAAATATTTTTTTGGCGCATGAAATTTTTACTCACCCCAAGAAATTTTTAGCATTATGAACTGAATACAAAAATTTTCTTGAGGCACAAAAAAATTTCTTGCGCTAAGAAATTATTTTTTTGGATAATAAAAGCCAATTTTGACTTTGTTTCAACTTCTTCTGAAAACAAAATTTAACATTGCATTTAATAGTTCGAAAAAAAAAAATATTTTTCTATAAGAAAGTTTAAAATTTAGAAATAAATTGAGCTCTTGGTTTTTAAATTGGGAAATATACTAATTAAGACATTAAGTCTATTAAGTTGGTAAATGAACACATTATTAATTTTTTTTTTTTTAATAAATTATGGATGAATACTTTAAATAAAATATTATTATCTTCATCTTCATCGCGTTTGGCATGTGTAATATTAGTATTTGTTTTTAATTATAAATGTTTAAAAAAACATGATAATTGACGAGTTTAAAAATAAAAAGTCATAATTTTTTATATTAAAATAATTAAGTTTAATTATATTGTGAATACATTCGATTAAAAATAATTAAACATTTATTTTTTAACTTCCAGTGAACATTAAAATTTCTAAATAAAAAACGACTTTATTGATCATTATCACAGTACATAATTTTTTCATAATGATAACATTTTTATTTTTATTTTATCAATTAATTTAAACTACACGTAGCAAGTTTGAAAATTAATTAAAAAATATTTAACTGGAAATTAAAAAAGCATAAAAACGACTTTTTATTATTGAGTTTTAAAATTGCCATGGGCTTTAAAATTTATATAAAAGTAATAAATAAATATTTAAAAAAAAAACGTGACTAAAATAAATTTTTGAATTGATACAAACAGTAGGTGGATGGTAGCCGGAAAAGCGGATCCTGAAATGCCCAAGAGGATGTATATACACCCAGACTCACCAAGTAGCGGAGAACAGTGGATGCAAAAAGTCGTGAGCTTCCATAAACTCAAATTAACCAACAACATGAGCGATAAGCACGGCTATGTAAGTACTGTACGTAACGCAAACCAACCAATCACTTACTACTAGTATTAAGTAATTCCTTATACTAAGCCTCATAGTTATTATAAAGTTAGACTTTAAGTATATAGCCTACTGGTCTTATTCCATCCAGCTCATGATAATTGCTTATAGTCTGATTAAACTGCAGTAAATTAAACTATATAGCAACAGAATTTTCTTGAGTTTAACATCTAGAACAAATCCAGATTAAGTTATTAGGGTTAAATTAAGTAAGAGGCTTGACAATTCTCTTCCGTTCTCACATCCGTTTCAATTGGCTCCTTTTTTATGATTATTATTATTATTTCTCCTTCTACTGAAGTTTGGAATTTTAGCTTATTCTGGGGTAGTTCTGGCAAAAAGACAGCCACCACCCGGGTTAACATGAAGCCTCCCTCACCGACGTCCCCGCGAATCCCTTTTGCGGGTTTGTCGGCACCCTTTGAATCATCTTGCATCGCTGGCTCGTGAAATCTAGTCCTCTTTTGCTCAACCTCGATGTCAATGGCTGCTGGCTGGCGACCGAGCAGTGTGCGTGGCAGCCGACCTTTGTCAGGCCACTTTTTCTCAGCCTCACTAGCTGCCCGTCTTATTCCTTGCTCTTTCTTCATTATTCTCTTTCTTCTTTTTTTCTTCTTCTCTTTACCTCTTCCTCATCTTACTTTTTTCCTTTACCAGGTTACGTTGTTGTCACACTCGTTTTCTCATATTTTTTTTTTCCGTCCAGCACAGGGCTCACGATGAGTGTACATGTGCTTGCTCTCTTCTTTTCTTTATCAAGTTTCTCTTTCTCTCTTTCGTTTAACCTCCTCATCAATCTCTCGTCTCGGCTTGTTTGCTCGTTCATTCGTCGAGCTAATGTGACCGCGAATGCTTCACCTACATTACATTGCATAGACTAATATAAGACAAGAATATAGGAGAACCAGAAGAGCAAGCTGGATAACCAACAAAAAAGCTTTTTTTCAGGAGACTTTTATAAGACTTATGATCCTTTGACATCCAGATTGTTCACAGACCCATAAAATTAAAAATGAACCCTTCTATACGGCTAATAGAGATACTTCACCTGGTCCCGTTGTGATGATCTCTGAGAGGGAATCGGCATTAGCTCGACTCTTACATACATGCACCTATTTATTTCGGGCTGATGCTTATCCTTTATCCGTTGAAGATTCTTCAATGTACCCTAGTCAAGATATTCCTTAGGATTTTATTAGGTTTGACTTGGACCATACATACTACTTACATTATTTTTTTAAACTCACTCTTATTTCTATTCCTGGTTAACTGAAATCTTAAAGGTTTTTGCAAGTGGCCTTCAAGTTAATTTAAAAGTCACTGTATCTTGAAATTCATTAGTGAACAGTACTGACGTAGTCAGTGAAACCTTACTGATAGATGGCCACTGTACATATAGATTTGATCAGTGATGTACTGAAGGCTATTTATCAATCAAAATTCACTGTTTGTCAGTATTTTTCATTGATGAATTTTAAAAGAGTTTCTAATTGTCGAAAATATAAAATTTTGTTTGGATAAGTCATTCTTCTGTTAATGACTAACAAAATTTTTACTGTGATATAGTTCTTTCAATCTATATATAGATTAAATCTCATGATAACAGCCTCTAGGTACGATAATTTTATCAGTCCGCAGAAAAAAATTTTGACCCGAAATTTTTCGCATTATGAATTGAAAACAAAAAATTTCTTACGCCAAGAAATCCTTTTTTCTGGGTAAAACAGCTATAGCTTGAGTTTATACTGTGCTGTTTATTAGGAATCATAATAATGTTTTTTTTTATGTAACTTTGTATTGGAGTCAAGGGTTCGCGCAAAATATGTCGAGCAATGTAAACAATGTAATTTTTTATTTATATTTTTTACCCGAATGGTTTTAAAAAGAGTGTTGTGTCTCTTGTCTTTATTGGAGGATTCTCTTCTCGGTGCGTTTATGTAGAATGTGGTCGTCCATCCACTTCGGGGACACAAACAGTGATGACGATGTGTTTGAGAATGACAAACAGATACTTTAAAGAAACGAACCAAAGGGACGCCGACATACGGAATAAGTAAAGGTGAATAAGGCCAGTTAGAAGATTCACAGGAGCATAAAAGATGAGAGAGTAAAATACGACAGCTGCTTCCGTTTAAAACGTTACCACATGTTATTGTGGCTTCTCTTTAGTTACAGGTATTTTCTTCTAAACATAATAACAGATAAAATAAAAGCGTAGGCGCCACTTTTGCTCTAATTCTTATATGGGAATAAGGGAAATCCCAACACAAAACCTATTTACACTACTCTGAGTACTTAAATTCTTATTTGATCTCCTGATGTTTTTCAAGGACGATAATTGCTGTCTTTTTAAGCACTATTTTCTTAACATTTTACTTCATCAAACATTTCACCCTCATTATCCCTTAGGGTTTTAAAAATTCTTAGTCATTTAATGCTTCACATTTTTTTTCAGTAACGAATTTATCTTTTATTTTCTTACTTGGAATTTGTTTAAAATTACAAATTTCTGTAATTATTACCTAAACTTATTGAATATATACTTACGGTAGTCCCTCTAATTTATTTTTCTGAAAAATTTATATTTTTGCAAAAGCTAAATTAGATAGACCTGCAACATTATAAACCCACTCATTAATAGAATTAACTAATTTCAAAAATATTATCAATAAGGATTAGCCGATCAATTCTAAAATTAAAAAATTTCAAAATCTATACACAGAAAGACATGATAGCTTGGCCCATTAGTATTTTTGCAATTCAGAAAGAATGCCACAAAGTTATTGATTTTGAATTTTGACACTTTCCTTCTGGATCCTTTCTTTTTGTGTAAGTGTTGAAATATATAAGAAAAACAATGCTATACATAATTAATTTTTATAAAACTTTTTTTTAATTATTTTTGTAAATTTTTGTTGAAGAATCAGTTGGAATTTATTGCGAATCATATTAAAAATGTACCGAAAAAAAAAATAAATGTACTTTTACAATTAGCAATCTTTTCAAAAAATTAAAAGTCTCTATTTCAAAATTCATAGAAGCTTACTGTTCATATATATAATCTTTTCGAATACTAATACCAATACCACGTGTTTTGGAGAAAAAAAAAAAAAAAAAAATATTAACGAGAATCTCAAAGATACAATTGTAAAGCGTATTATCAGAAGAATATCTTTACGGTCAGTAACGTGTTAAATTTCTGGTGAGAAAATAAATACTAAAGAGTATAAGGAACAATAATAATAGCGAAGATTTTCAACAATTGAAAGAGCTGCATGCATACATGCGTGCACGCAAAATGGATGTAGTGGTTACCCACAAAAACCCAAATTTTGCAACATTGTTGCTAAAAGATTCCTTTTGCATTGAGATGCATAATAGCTTAGTAACCAACTATGCATATATAACTATAAATATATATATGTATATATATTATGGAATACATTCGTTCCACTTGATATATGTAATACCCTTACGTATGCACTTCGCGTGGGCACGAGGGTACTCGTCTTGCTTTATTACGTAAAATCGCGTGCCTTAGACGAGGAGAACCGGCACCGCGACAGTAGGGAGCCATTTTGGCTGACGCTCTCTAGAGTTTTCTTTGACGCGTTCGAACTACTATACACGATGATGGGTATCAAGGTGTGTTCGTGCGCATCCAAGAGAAACGCCGATAGCTCCCTTATATAGCTTTATACCATGTAGTGATTTGCGTCTGCGCATTATTGTCATCTATATGTTCATGCGCGTATTCTTTTATTGTCCGAATATGATATGTATACATGTAATTACATTATCAAATAACACATTAATGGCGCTATATACATCCTGGATAATAATTACCAGTTAAATTTTTAAAATTCGCTCTTAAAAATTTTTCCCATAGAAAAATGATGCATCAAAAATTCATTTCACTATTTTCAATTTATCATCGATGCTTAATATATATTCATTTATTTATTCGACAATAATAATGCACTTTAAATAAAGTTATTGCTTTAATTAATTACTCAAGTCATGAAAATAATCAAACATTTTTTTTCACGCCAATCGTATCAACTGTGCGGAAAATTAATTATAAATCATATGCATAAATGTACACATTGAAAATGATTCATCAGTGTAAAAAAAGAGAGTTAAAAATTCAAGTATTGACGTTTTCACACTTTTAGATGTTAATTCAACACACTGTTATCTTGCTTGACCAGCTTTAATCGTGTACCTGAAGATCGGAACGTTTTTCGCGAAATGAAAATAAAAAAACGAAATGATAAGTAGATAATCTACTGGATTTAGATTTCCTAAATGTTTCGCATAAGTGCTGGTATGTCAGCTGAAAATTGCAGCTACCCCCAATTACCTTTAAAGTCACCTTTAAGCAGTCAAATTACATGATTTTTTTCATTTTTGTTGCGCAAAAAATGTTCCGATCTTCAGGTATATCTTTAATCGATTGATTTTTTAACACACAAAAATATATAGGGGAAGGGGGGCAAAACGGGATAGGCCGGCAAAATGGGATACCCTCGAAATTTCGTCAAAATTTTTTTTTTTCAAAAAACTTTCGAAAATGGTCAAAAATGACATCTAGTATCATTTTACACTATCGAAAGCTAAAAAAAAAACATTTTTATATTTTTTGCGAAAAGTATAAATAAAAAAAATGTACAAATTTTATCGTACTACAAATTTATTTTCATGGAGTATCACAAATTAAGAAATTTATTTCTTTAATTAACTCAAGAACAATAACAACAATAATACTGATAAAAACTCTAAAGCTGTAACATTGGTAATCATCATAATTTTAACCGTTACATTGTAACTTTCATAATTTTGTAATATTTTATAACTTTAGTGCTATAATATCACATTATTAACAGTTATGTTAATTTTCTAATATTCAATATTTAATTATTTCTCTTATAAAAATAATTTCTTTGGAATGAAAACTAACTAACATTATTTTTAACATAAGTATTAAAATTTATAATAAATAACGATAACGATATATAACTGATTCATCGTTAATGAAAGATAAATCTCTAAAATTATTCACAATAATCACAGATAAATTGAGTATCGTCGTCCGAAACACCAGCACATGAATCATGAGCCCACCTATGACAAAGTTGGCATTGCGTCCAAGATTCAAACGATTCACTGTACTTTTGATCACAGTAAATACAAAAGGCGTCATCTTTGTGCTGATTTTTGCAGGGTCGACCTCTACCTTTACCGACTGTTTTTTTAACTGACTTTTTTTGTTGAACATCAATTTAGAAAGACATTATTACATCAATTTTATTCACTTGAAAAAAAAAAAAAAAAAAAAAAAAAAATTTACTTTTTTTTGGGGTATCCCATTTTGCCCGCAAAAAATAAAAATTTTTTTCTGATGGCAGTCTAAAATTCGTTATATTTATTTCAAATAGAATCAAAATGAAGCCAATTTACGATATTTATGTCCCTAAAAACTAAATTTTTCGTTAAGTATCCCGTTTTGCCCCCCCTTCCCCTATAACAGGTTTTTTTTTGTGCATAATAGTTGCTGTAGTTATTAATATACACTCATATAACAGAAAAAAAAACAATCGAGTGATCGTAAAAACACGATAGTCTTAAAGATAATTGGCAACAAGAGTCATCCTGGTTACTATTATCTAGACCACAGGTTCGCGTGAGTACGCAATAGATGTAGACAAGAATCGTTGAAGTTGTAAAAAGTTATAAAAAATGAAGGAAATTACAAAAGAATATCATTAAAATAGATAAGTGGTGGTTAAGACATGCGGGATTAAAAGGGCGATCAACGTTGTCATCCCCTATATCAAAGCATTATAATCATGTAGAACATTGAATGGTGTTATATAGATAAAATGTAAAAGTGAATGAGGCAAATGAGTTTATATATGACAAACGGAAAAGGAACAGCAAATACGTGTACGGTTGAAAAGGATAATTCGCAGGGCAATTTGCGTTCGTCGAGCGAGAAACAGGCGTGGAAGAATCCGGTAAACCGGTGCCGATCATTATAATAAATAGGATAAAGACATAACGGAATATATATACATTATGATGTATCTGAAAGAACTATAATTTTATTTTTTTAACGCCACTTGAAAAACTTGTAAATTATAAAAAAAAAAAAATTTTTCTCACCAGAATTTTTACTGTTGAAATTTTAAAAGTGATCAAATATCTTTGCTGTTCATGAAATTTACTGCTGTAGTTTATTTATTTATTCACAAAAATGTTTTGTTTTTTTTTTTTTTTCGTTTTTGATTTTTTTTATTCTCAGCATTATAGAAGACAAAGAAACATAATTTCACAAAGAAATTTTTACTTTATGTTTAGTAGCTTACCCAAACTATCCGATTTTATGTAATTTCTTTGTTATTGTGTAGCAGACTAAACTTTAGCCAAAAAACATGTACTCAAATATACTTGATTGAAGTTTTTTTTTTTTAATTTAAAAAGTTCAGTTCGACTCTGTTCCTCTTAATTAATGTTTAAAAACGATATATTAAGGGCTTGTGAAAATTTTATGTTTACGACCTTTAAGTGGTGGTAAAAAAAAGTGTTTTAAATATACATGAAACGAATTGTATGTCAAACTTGATCTTCATACTTAATTGTGTTTATTTTAACATGAATTTCATGTTGGAATCAATATAATTTCTGTGTAAAATGTGTTTATAGTGTTCATATATCGACATAAAATCTATATAAACTTTTTTTATTACATAAAATATTGTACTACTCTTTAAACATGAATAAGTGAAATAAGTGAATATTCACTAATTCTGAGTGCCAATCGAACCACTTTTTGAAATTAGCAGTTCCGTTTGCACTTGGAATTAGTGAATATTCACTTATTTTTACTAATTCATGTTTAGAGAGTATGGATATATATGTAAATATTGTGTATAATTTGAAAAGGCAATACTAGACGATTTTAGCATATCAAAAAAATGGATTTGTTGGCGCAGAAAATTTTTCTAGTTCTAAGAAAATTTTTGTCTTCAATTCATAATGCAAAATATTTCTTGCACAGAGAAACCCTTTTTTTGTGTGAATATGGAGAGAATTTTTAGAAAAAATTTTCCTTACAATTGCCAGTAATTTTGGCCAAAAACCAAAGAAATATGAAAAGGTTATAAATTGATGTCTTTTATTTTATTTTTACTCTATCAAAGTTTACAAATTATTTGAATAATATTTGTACATATAAAAGTAATTATTCGTCCTAGCTCCAATTTACTTACAATTGTAGAGTAAAATTTATTATGGGTCTGATTTTTTCAGTGTATGAACTGTTTTGACAGATACAGTCCCTACAATGATCCATTGAAAGGCGTCATTCAATGTACACGTAGATAACTTTTTAGCAAAAATTACTCTAAAAGTTAGGTACTTTTGTTAATATATATTATCGATATATATAGTGAGTTGGAATCAATTTTAATTATTATTAATTAAATTAGATATGAATCGTGTTACACTGCACTTAAAAGCTCATTAATATTAATGATTGATTGATGAAAAATAACACTGGCACTGGTAGTGATGATAGACGTATTATTACATGATAACTTGCGTGATCTGTCGAGACACATTGTAATATAGACAGGAGGTAGTTTGTTAACGTAATGTAAACACGAAACGGATGAATGATTTGCAAATGATGCAGTTGAGGATTAATGTCGATGAGCATATAAACGTTAAGAGACTTCTATCACTATACATTCATAATTAATTTTTACTAATGCATACTATCAGATGATCCTAGATTATAGTAATCATTCAATAATTTTAAGTGTTTTTTCAATTTAATCCTATATCTTTAATGCTCAAATTAATAACTATAAGATTGTCAATGCATGAGTGCAGTATAAGATGATATGCATTTTAAGCATCTATATATTTAAAAGAATCATATATATCTGATAAAGATTTGCGAGCTAAAGGAAATAAAATAAAGTATATATGTTGATAATATGAATTAAATACTTGTTCTCTGTTAGCCGCGAGGATAAAACTCACACAAAATAAAATAAATAATTATAAGTAAAAGAGTATGAGGTGGTGATTAGTCGAAACGAGTTCCGGACATGGTGACCCAACGGCCTGTCAAACCGTTATCTCCTTTAACGCCTCTCTTCACGACTACCCAACGATTCTCGTTAATCATTAAAATAAAACTTAGTGGTTGTGTGAATACTTAAACGAGTAAGAACGAAGAATTAAATTGAGTTAAAGAAAAAGGATACAGTTTAAAACTGCTATATATATTTATATTCATTGGAATATTATGAAAATTTAAGTTGCCTTGAGATTTTTGAATAAAGCTTTTGATCTTTGGTACGAATCTCATGAGACCGCTGGTGCGATGAAACGATCATAAAACGAAGCTTTAGAAACATGGATATATTTCATCAATTAATTTATTCATCGTATATACCTTTTGCGGTCTAATTGAATTGATCAAAGCATACCGAATACTTGATCGTGATAATAAATATACTACGTTGAAATGAAATATATATATATATATATATATATATATATATATATATATATATATATATATATATATATATATAAGACGGTGATCAGTATTCATATTTTTCGTGTGAAAAAAAGAGAATGTAACATTAATCTTTCGATGTTTTATATATTATCTTTTTTTCTTTTATTTCTTAATATTAATAAAACATTATACATAGATATATATACATATACACCAGGGTAATAAAACTAAAATATCTTTATGGCTTCGAATTAATTATCTCTGAGCACTTTACTGTTTGTCTATCTCTCTTATTGTTGGTTGCTCTATACATCTTCCCGTATATATATATATGTATGTGTATATATAATTTATGGATATATACATATATATATATATATATATATATATATATATTAGTCCATAGACGACGGATTTAGACGAATCGGAAACACGGTGTTGGAAGAGATAGAGCGAAGTAGAGCTCACAAGGACTAAATCCTCTTTAGGGGTTGGCCTGAGCAGTTGTAGGGGATGGTACAACTACCGCAACGCGCATTTCAGTTTAATAGATTCGAACAAGCCGTAAGACGATCCCAGACAATCTATCTTTCACTTGTGAGCGATCCAATTGAGACCCCAACGACCGCCGGCTCTGATTCAACATCCCTTCGATATCCACAAATACAGACGCTACTGCATCAGAGCTCTGATGTGTACTTATATTTGGATATGTATGTGAATTTCTCCTCTATTTCTGACCGTGTCTTCATGAGGGTCGAATGGAACACGATCAAACACTCTTCATCCCCAAACTGATAGATTCCTCAGCTTCATGTGTATCTCAATAAAGCGTAATGCTATACTTCTGTATGCTATATATACATATATACTAATACCAACTTATATATGTGCAAGAAAAGGTTCTTTCACATTTAAATAAACGATCCTATTAATATTTAATCTATTCTTCCCTTTCCATTTTATTATTTGGTTTTTAACGTTGAGAATTAATAACGGACGAAAAACACTATTATGATTTCGAGAGACTTGAATAAAACCTAAATCAAAATAAAAACATGTTGGAAACTAAAAAATTTTTTTTCGTTTAAAAATTCTTATTCATATGGTCAAGAATAAGATAGAATAGTTTGCTTACAACAGTAAGTTAAAATTTTGAGAAAAAATTTCTTTGTAGCGTGCTCGTAATTTTTAAGAACTTTTTCTTTTTCAAACTCTTGATTTTCGAAAAAACAACGCTCTAAACTTTAACTCCATCATCGCACTCGGTCAACTTAGCCGATCCTTTTCGATGCCGTCAATATTAATCATTTTTGAACCAAGAAATTTTTTTTTCATTTTAAAATACTTTTCAATTTCGGCCTACATATTTATACGATTCTTATACATTGTTCAATTTTGTCTCGGGTTTGCCCGTACCAGATATTAATTTAAATTAAAATTTTACCTTTCTAATTACATCTTCTATCATTATGTTACTCAAATGATATAGAAATTTTCATCAGAAGGATTAGTCTTACGAAACAGTTTTACACCCGAGTCGGAATAATGAACCTACATAAGCCTACATGAACCTACATGAGCCTACAGGACAATTTTTAATTATTTTGATCGATATTATTATTGTCAATTGTTTTGATTGATCAATGTAACCTTACAAAATACACTCATACCAATATTAAATAGTACAATAAAAATAAATTGAAATAGTAACTAAAAAATTATTGTTAAAAAAATTTTTAAATTTAATTTGTAAATTGAATCATTTTAAATTATTGAGTATATTATATTATTATTAAATAGATACATTAAATTTCAGAACATAAAAAACTGTAAAAAAAATTGTAGTAATTTGAATAATTATGTTTTTATTATAAATTTATTTAATTTAATTTAATTAAAAGCATTTCATTAAATCAATTTAATTTATAACTATTTTTGTGTATAAAAAAACTATTATTTTAATTTTATGATTATTATTCTACTCCAATTCATATTTATTTAGTGGTATGCCAATGACAATTTGGTTATCTATATTAATTATTACACAAACATCAATAATATTTTTTATTAGAGTTTTTTCATGTTCTTAAATGTAATTTAATTATTTAATAATAATATAATATACTCAATAATTTTTTAGTTACTATTTAAATTTATTTGTATTGTACTATTATTTAATATTGATATGAGTGTATTTTGTAAAATTACATTGATCGATCAAAACAGTTGAAGATAAAAATATCGATCAAAACAATTAAAAATTATCCTGTAGGCTCATGTAGGTTCATGTAGGCTCATGTAGGTTCATTATTCTGACTCGGGCAGATTTTTTTAAAGCTACGAAAATTTCAGTAATAACAATTGATTAATAATTTGGAAGAAACGTGGAATTAAAAAATTTGGTTCAGCTTTAAACATGGAACACATAAACATGTGTGTTAATGTAATGCATTTGTAACACTCTTGGTTTTAGAGGGAATTGTTGCCACCTCTTAAATTATACAACCTTCTTACTATATTCTTAAATTTTGTATTTGTGGTTGTTTCTGTATATAAAACTTAAAAATTTATTCAAAGTAATTTGAAATATGATGACTTCATTTTTTCCACATGTTCCAATATCATATTGCAATATATTTATGTATACATACAAAAGAGGATTTCTTGATAGAAAAAACTTTTCATTGCCTCAAGAAAATTTTTATTTGCTTCAAGAAATTTTTAGTATTTTATAACTTGAAAACAAAAATTTTTTGAGACGAGAAAAAATTTCATGTGCCAAGAATTTTTTTTTTCTGTATTTATATGCATACATATATATATGTACAAAAATCTGGAATGTATGTTACTACAGTCAGACTCTATTTTTGTTGATTTCTGTACATTTATACCAGCGGAGACTGCATAGCAGGGTTAACGAATTTACTGATCAGTCACCCTGTGTGATACACGTATGTAATACATTCTACATGCGTTATACATCCGTGCACATATACGTACACATATCAACACATAAAAACTCATGTCTCAGCGAGAGGGGAAAGCAGAGGGCGTATCTAGAGGCGGGCGTCGTCCCCACCGCGGTATAAAATGCGCACAAGCTGTTGCTAGTCGCGCAAATGTTCGCGAACATACGATAGTGTAGTGGGGGACATGTATGTGTTTACATTATTATTGTTAAAGACTTATTTTAAATTTTTTTAAAAACTTCAAGTTGATTTTTCTACTTATTTATAAGTGATTATGATTTGTCACTAGTTTTTTTATGAAACATTTGAATTTTTGTTGCCTCAATTATTAATTTTTTCAATTTAGCTCAATTCAATTTATGATTTTTTAATTTTGATTCATAGTTATTTATATTCAATTAACTTGTAAGAAATCATATCATCCTCAAGTACTGTTTCATGCATTAAATTTTTCCATGAGTGATTTTCTTCACCAAAATATATGTTACATTACCCCAATCTGAGAACTCTAGTTGATGAATTATTTTTCATGTTAAATGATTGTAATAAATTTTTGCCTTATCTCGAAAAAACAGAAAATTTTTTTTATTTTGTAATATTTAAATTTTAATATTTTAATGAGCATTTCTCAATTAATCTTACGGAAATAGCTTATAATTTATCATATTATTATCAATTTGATAAAATCAATTATAGTTTTCCGGTGATACCATAATTGATAATGGTCGTTAATATTCAAATTTTTTTGATATATACAGTTCATCGAATACGTGGAATCTAAAATACTTTTCATTAATTATAAGACTTTGGAATTTTTTTGTCTTTATACATTTAAAAAGTTCAATGCACTCAGGTAATTCATTTCATGTGTTAAAATTTTTGCTGAAAATTTGCTGCTATTTTTTACGATGAATAATAAATTGAACACAACCAATTTCATTACTATTATTATTTTTTTTATTTAAAGAAATTTTTTTAAATTCGGTATGTGTATATTTAATCATTGACAAAAATTCAATTAATTATGTATGATGAGAGCTTTTAGATGTAATTATGCTCAACTTCAATAATTTATCATAAATAATATATATTCATTAAAATAAACCATAAACCAAATATATATATGATTTTTAGGAACAAAATATCCGACATAGTGTACTTTGGTAATTTAATAAATTTTCTATACATTAAAATTGATAATATGTATATATTTTTAATTTAGCATCAAAACAGCTTCATTGAATGTATATTATTATTTTATTTGTGATTCACGTAGAGAAATACGATAATTACACGCTTCTATGGATAATCTATTGAGGGTGTTTTCAATAGAACATACCTATAATATTTATAATTTTTGCTTGACCATATCTCGAAAATAATGCGATCACTTTTAAGACAATTTTTTGTGAAAACTGAAGCGGTTTATCTACTACATGCACTGTGATCTTTTAGAAACAAAGTATTTTTTTTTTACCTGAAATTTCACTATTGGACATTTTCAATTTCATATATCGATACTGCCATTCTAATATGTCGTATCTCAGATTTGGGAAATTTTTTAGGAGTCGATAACAACGTTTCACGGTTATAAAAGAAAAATTATTTGTATTATGTTTACGTTGGTATAACCTACAAATTTATTTTCACGTTTTTCATAAAATACAGGCATTTGTAGTGAATACCCGACTAGAAATTATAGTGAGGAATGCCGAAGAATTAGTGAGGGGCAAGTTTGGATTGCCTAACTTAGGCAAGCCTAATATGCGCCTAATTACATCCATGTTAGGCAAAGCGAAGATCGGTTTGCCAAATATGGATGGAATTCGGGACATCTATGGCAAGCCGAATTACGGCAAACCTTCGGTTACCGTTACTTCCTGCAAGTAAGGTGTTCCTAAGGTTTCTCGAAGTTTAACCTGCCAAGCTTGAGGGGAACTAGGGACATCTATGGCAAGCCGAACTTCGGTAAACCTTTGGCTACCGTCATTTCCTGCAAGTTAGGTGTTCCTACGGTTTTTAGAAGTTGGCTTGCCAAGCTTAGGTGGAACTAGGGACATCCATGGCAAGCCAAACTTCGGTAAACCTTCGGCTACCGTTATTTCCTGCAAGTTAGGTGTTCCATAGATTTCTAGAAGTTGGCTTGCCAAGCTTAAGGGGTACTAGGGACATCCATGGCAAGCCGAACTTCGGTAAACCTTTGGCTACCGTCATTTCCTGCAAGTTAGGTGTTCCTAAGGTTTTTAGAAGTTGGCTTGCCAAGCTTAGGTGGAACTAGGGACATCCATGGCAAGCCAAACTTCGGTAAACCTTCGGTAAACCTTCGGCTACCGTTATTTCCTGCAAGTTAGGTGTTCCATAGATTTCTAGAAGTTGGCTTGCCAAGCTTAAGGGGTACTAGGGACATCCATGGCAAGCCGAACTTCGGTAAACCTTTGGCTACCGTCATTTCCTGCAAGTTAGGTGTTCCTAAGGTTTTTAGAAGTTGGCTTGCCAAGCTTAAGGGGTACTAGGGACATCTATGGCAAGCCGAACTTCGGTAAACCTTTGGCTACCGTCATTTCCTGCAAGTTAGGTGTTTCTAAGGTTTCTCGAAGTTTAACTTGCCAAGTTTAAGGGGAATTAGGGACATCTATGGCAAGCCGAACTTCGGTAAACCTTCGGTTACCGTTCCTTCCTACAAGTTAGGCGTTCCAAAGATTTCTAGAAGTTGGCTTGCCAAGCTTAAGGGGAACTAGGGACATCTATGGCAAGCCGAACTTCGGTACTTGAATGTAAATCTTTAGCGTGTACTCATAACCGTCTTTTAATCTACTCATAATAGTACTGCTGGACAATTTCGATTTAATTGACAACTTTATTCGATTAATTTTTTATATTTAATTAATAATAAATTTTTTTTATATACTTTTTTGATGGGGGTAGAGCCTATATACTTTTTTAACAATTTTATACATAACACTATAATCAAAATTACACATATTACAATTATTGATATACCAGATTTTATAGTGGACAAAAAAATAAGAAATGTTTTCGTTATTACTAATAATAGATATTCAATTATATTTTGCTGTTTTAAAAGTGATGTATTCTTTCAATCTCATGTAGCACAAATAAACTTAGTAGTCACTATCGGTAGCGTAGCCTAGTCGTTAATGCGTCGGTCTTTCGTTCGTTAGGTCCCGGGTTCGAATCCCACTAAAGCGTGCGCGGTTAGTTGATATTTATAGCGTTTTTTCCCGAAATAAAAAAATTCTACTAGATTAGGACTCAAATTAATCACATAACTGACGATTTCCGCAAAGCCAAAATAATTATTCAAAAAAAAAAAAAAAAAAAAAAAAATCAGAAATCGAGTAATTTTTTTTTTTAATTTAGTTTAAATTTTTATACTCGGTCGCTTGAGAGTCACTTAGGACCTTTGCAGCAAGTGTGGCTTCCAAACTGCCGCCGAATTTGGAAGCCAAGTAAGGCTGAGTCTCGCAACTGCGTTACATCCCAAACATCGCCCTTGTTTGGATACCTTACTTGCCACAAGTTTGGCTTCCAAACTGCCACCGAATTCGGATGCTAAGCTTAGGGCACTTTAGGCTTAGGATCCTTGCAGCAAGTGTGGCTTCCAAACTGCCACCGAATTTGGAAGCCAAGTAAGGCTGAGTCTCGCAACTGCGTTACATCCCAAACATCGCCCTTGTTTGGATACCTTACTTGCCATAAGTTTGGCTTCCAAACTGCCACCGAATTTGGAAGCCAAGTAAGGCTGAGTCTCGCAACTGCGTTACATCCCAAACATCGCCCTTGTTTGGATACCTCACTTGCCACAAGTTTGACATTCGGCTTGCCTCATTTGGAGCAAACTACCGCCTCACTACAATTTCTAGTCGGGTAAATAATTTCGAATTATATGCTGTAAGAAAAGTAAAAAATGATACATAATTACCTTTTTACTCATGTCGTTAATTGGTTCCTTAAAATTAACTTAAAGTTGAAAATGCTAAACATGACTGAGTCAATACGAATGTGGGGTACGGCATATTAGAATATTTATTTAAAAATACTAAATAAACAATTTGACCTCTAAAATTTTTACATAAGCTGCAGATTGTTACAATGATTCCATTTTTCAAAAAAAGTGAAAATGTCAAATTTTGTGGAATACGCCTATTATAGAATGGCAATATCCTTAGTGCACGAATTCGAAAATTTTATTCAAGATAATTTTCTTAATCGTAGAAATTTAGGTTTAGCTCGAGATATACTGACCTTTCTCTTTTCTTTTGAATAATTACTCAACTATTTTTGTCATGCTCGAATTTGATGAGATTCTGAATTTAGTCAGTTCAAAAGACTTCGAATTCTTTTGAGATGAAAAATATTTTTTTATAATTTAGATTGTATACCATCATTTAACCTTATTGTTTATATACTTTCTTAAATCTAAACTAGTGAAAGTAGTGACTATTATATTCACTATTTTCTAGTGAAAAATATATCGATAATTGAAATAGTTGTATACTTTCCTACAGCGAAAAGTGAATATTCACTGGAAAATAGTTATTTTCACTAATTTATTTTAAAAGAGTACTAATCAAAAATTATTTCTATTTATTACAATTTATTTGGACATTTGTATTTCACTTACTACACGATAATATATATTAGCCGATTAAAATTTATATTGAATACCATAAGTGTGAAAAATAATTTATGAACTGGCATTTCCTGTTTTATTATCAGTTAAAAAGTACAGCAAATCGACGAAAGATATGTATTAGATAAATGCATTACATATGTATTTACCAGAGTTATGTAATAAATAAAATATCGATTCATTTAAAATTTTTAATTAAATTTAATCGCATATAGACCATTTTTTACAACTATTTTTTATCTTATTCTCATAAGTATATACTTACTATTTATCATATTACGCTTTTTTACTTCTGAAAATATTTAAAAAAGAACAAAAAAATATTCGAATTACAAAGTTGTGTTTAAATAAATGAAAGTCAATTTTTCCAAAATATACAAAAATATCTTTTGTTCTCATCCCAGATTTTTTCTAAATGTTTATTTCCCTGTAGGATAAATTCTGTGTAACATATCTAATTCAAAGAATAATTTTCTTAACAGATAGAAGCCTAAATTTAATTACATTATTCAAAAAAAAAAAAAAAATAAATAAAAATAGCATATTTTGAACTAAACTCAATTTTTTTCTATGAAGAATAATATTTTTTTTAAGTCTATGTTATTAAGTCATATATAAGTAAAATTTTAATATATTAGAATCAAAATTTTCAATGTCATAATTTCTCCGTAGGGAAAAACGTTATTTTTTTCTTGTAGTGTAAAATAAAATTTAATCTCTTTTTATATATTTATTGCACGATCAATTGCAAAGCACTGAGATTTGTTCTTCAAACGCTTATTCGATACCAGCTGATTCATTCACGTAAAAAATTTATTTACTCTTATTCAAATATGCTCGACTAAAACAAAATTTGTATCATTTAAAACATAATTTATTAATGAATAAAATTAACATAATTTTAAATCAATTGTTTTAATGATAATAATTAAAAAATGGAAATTCTACAAAAAACTTGTGATGTAATGAATTTGAATGTAGCAGGCATCAGACAAATTTATAATTATTAATAAATAGAGCAAATAATTAATAAAATTGAATTTTTTACAAATGCGCGCTTAAAGAATTTTGAAATTAATAAGTGCATTTTTTATAAATATTATTTTAAAAATTTTTTACTCTAATTATTATTTTATATTTGTCTAATGTCTGCTACATCCACACTCATAATATGTACGGCTGTTGATAAATACTATTTTAAAAAATATCCAAGCGATTGGTCTAATTTTTAATTTATAATTTGAATCCTCAAATAGAAGAACCTGTTTAAAAATCACTATCCAAATCCTTTTTGTTTAACTGTCCATTTATATAAACTTGAAACTGGCAAAATTCATAAAAAAAATTTAGCTGCCATTTTTTTTCTACTATCATTATTTTTATTGTTTATTGCTTATAAGCGCGCCATCTATTGATTATTCTTTTACACTACAATTTTAAAAAATTTTTATTATGAATGAATAGCCAGAAATTTTGTTCTTTTCCTTTCATGTTTTGAGTGAGCAAGTGGGTTTTGTACGTTTAGATTTTTCAATTTTTGATACTTTTAATTAATTAACAGATAGTTCAAATTGTATTCACCTAGATTTAATTTGATCTGGTCATATTACACCAGATTTGTCTATAAACAGCTATATATTATAGACATAAGTATTAAGTTTAGTTTTAAATTGGAGTTTACAGCAGTGTAAAGTATTCAGTAAAAAAAGAATTGCTGGTGGTAAATACTATTAATTAGTTAATATTTAACCTCTAAAATCCTCATTTTTAAATCATTTTCCTCATGTATTCTCATTTATACTACTGATACCACAACAAAGTAGAACTATAACCATTTTAATTCTACAGGCTATAGAGTATATATATATATACAATCTATACATCAACTATATACGTTTATATACGTGTATATATATATATATAGTCATGACTATTTCATTTAACGTAGTTTCGTGGTATATCAAACAGCAACAATGTGGTCGTCGGCACGTACTATTAACCAAATGAGTTATTCTAGTGCTAGGAGAGTTTTCGTTGATTGTTATTTGGCATCGCTCGGTGGCACGTCGCTCGAAATGGCGTTAACGCGAATAAACACATTTCGTCGAGTCCAATCACACCTTCCGGGATTTTAGTTTTACTGTGAACTGCATAATTAAATCCTATGCTCACTGCGATCACTGTACAATAAAGAGTATGTTTACTTTTTATTCTTTTTTTTTTTCTTCAAGTTATAAAATTATTCCAGTTTCTGATTGCATATTTTAAATTATAAAAATAATTAATGTAAAATCCCCTATACCCGCTTAGTATTATTAGTCGCTCACTCTAACTGTTTAAGGCAATTCTTTATAATTTTTATGAAAAAAAATTACAACTAAAAATATTATTACTGATAAATAATTATTTGTGAATCTAAATATATTAAAATATGATGTATCAAATTATTTCATAATAAATTATAAATTTAAATTAAATGATTGTTTTCAAAATTGCCCTCAGCGGGGCATTTTTTACTTTAACGTTAATTCATTAGATTAAATTTAGGTTATGTCAAATTTTTTAAGAATTGTTATAACTATATCTTATTAAATACATTTTTTAAATTTATGAAATTTTATATTATGAAAGAATATACACGGAAAAAAATAAATAGGCGCTGCAACAGGACGCCGTCCTGTTGGTTCGACAGGACTTTGTCCTGCTAATGAAACAGGATTTTCCTGTTGCAGCAACAGGACACATCCTGTGGGTGCAACAGGATAAAATCCTGTTGCAGCAACAGGATTTTCATGTTGTAGCAACAGGACACATCCTGTGGGAGCAACAGGACAAAATCCTGTTGCAACAACAGGATTTTATCCTGTGGGAGCAACAGGACAAAATCCTGTTGCAGCGACAGGATATTTCCTGTGGAAGCAACAGGATTTTATCCTGTTGTGGCAACAGGACTTTTCCTGTTGTAGCAACAGGACTTTCCTGTTGTAGCAACAGGACTTTCCTGTGGAATCAACAGGACTTTTCCTGTAAAATCAACAGGACATTTCCTGTGGAATTAATAGGATGAGAAACTAGTTTTATGCACCAATTGTTTTTGTCCCTAGGATAAAATTTCGAAGTTGGAAAATAAATTAAAATTTACATAAAAAAAAATCTCTGGTTTTATAGGGGTGGGAGGGGTAAAACGGGGTACTTAAGGAAATACTAAGTTTTCGAGGACTCAAATACGCTAAACTTTTTTTTTTTTAATGATATTTAAAGTAAATAGAAAAAATTGTCAGTTACCGTTAAAAAAAAATAAAATTTTTTATTTTTACGGGGAAAATGGGGTACCTCTTAAAAAAGATAAAAAAAAATTTCTGGATTTTAAATGAATTTGATAAAGTTAAGCTTTTTTGCAAGTAATTAACATAAAGAAAAATTACATTTTACATGACTATTGTATACAAAAGAACAAAAAAAAACAAATTTTTAATAGTTTTTATCATAAAACAGAAGTCATTAATATTTTTCGACTGCGGTCGATTTTTTAAAAAGTTTTACAAAAAAAATTTTAAATAACGCTCAATTATATTTACAAAAGTGATTTTGGAATGTTTAAAAACCATTTAAAATATAAATTTTTTTAAATTATTATTTTGGGGTACCCCGTTTTGCCTTCCCCTCTCTCCTATATATATATATATATATATATATATATATATATATATATATATATTTTTTAATGATGCCAAAGAAGTACAACTTCTCACGCGCGTACATAAGTACACGCAGCCATTTTTTTTTAAGCTGATGAAAAAATTTTTTTTTGAAAATTTCAATTTTTTTTAGTCTTGATTTTTTCAAAATTTGGATTTTTTTCATATTGAAATTGATATAAAAATAATTTTAACTAAATAGAAATTGATTTTAATCTCAAAACTCCGTATGTACATGAAACCAGTTTCTTATCTTGTTGATTCCACAGGAAATGTCCTGTTGATTCCACAGGAAAGTCCTGTTGCTACAACAGGAAAAGTCCTGTTGCCACAACAGGATAAAATCCTGTTGCTTCCACAGGAAAAATCCTGTCGCTGCAACAGGATTTTGTCCTGTTGCTCCCACAGGATAAAATCCTGTTGTTGCAACAGGATTTTGTCCTGTTGCTCCCACAGGATGTGTCCTGTTGCTACAACATGAAAATCCTGTTGCTGCAACAGGATTCTGTCCTGTTGCTCCCACAGGATGTGTCCTGTTGCTGCAACAGGAAAATCCTGTTTCATTAGCAGGATAAAATCCTGTCGAACCAACAGGACGGCGTCCTGTTGCAGCACCTATTTATTTTTTTCCGTGTAGTAGTATAATTTATAAATTATTTGTCCAAATCAATAAACTTATCATAGTTTAATTGATATTGTCTTTGAGCGACTATAGGGCCATGTGTTGATCGAGTAATGGTACATGACAACTTTTAGTGAGCGACTATGGGTACACTCAAGGACCTTATTTAAGAAATTAATAATAATTACTTATCAATATTATTCTTCAAACTAAAATTTTATTCTACACGGAGAGAAGTGTATGGTATATTCTCCAATGTAACATAGTAATTATTACTATGTAGCATGGTAACCGGTCCTATTTTTCAAAGCATAGGAGTCATTACTATGTAGCATCGGAATGATTACTATGCTACAAAGTAATATTTACCATTCTACATAGTAACCATGCTACTGGTAAATATTACTTTGTAGCATAGTAATCAAAGCCATGTTAGAATGGTACTGAGTCCCATGCTGAATAGCGTGAAAGCAGTTTCAATATTAAGCGCTGCTATATAGTATATACGTCTAATATAACCTGTACATATATTAATCTTAATTACTACTTATATCAATGAATATTATTTTAATGAAAATTATCAATCAAACTAAGTTAGTATTATTTGATAAAGTATCATTGTCTATTGTATTCTGATTTGAAATGTTGTTAATGGATTTAATATATTCTTAATTTAGATAATTGTTAATTTCCTCTGCATTAATAATTCATAATTAATAATTTTACTTACAATAAAATATTAATTAAACGTCTTTGAATAAATAATTAAATTAGTATAATATTTTTCTATTAAAAATAACCCATGTTAAAATTTGTTAATGTTAATATTTATTATTTTATTTCAAAATTTTAGTTGAATATTTATTTATTATTAATTAAATAACCTAATCTTTTAATTATAAAACCTTATTTTAATATTAACCTTTTACTACCTTCAATTGGAAGCAGCTTCATCGAAATTGTAATAATTACAATGTAGCATAGGAATGATTCCAATGTAACATGGTAATGATTCCCATGCTAGCATGGCTAGCGTTACCATGCAACATCGGACAAATTACTATGTCAAATAAATAATACGGCTAAAAACTTGCGTTACCATGCTACATAGTAATAATTACTATGTTGCATTGGAGAATTTACCATTCTCTTCTCTCCGTGTAATACTTAAAACTACAAAAAATAGCTATAAAAAAAAATATAGTTTCTCATTCTATTTATTAATTTATATTGAGTGATTTAATGTCACTCCAATGAAAAGTGAGCGGGTATAGGGGCTTTTACGTTATTCATAAAAAAATAATATAAATTCTTCATATGCAAAAATTAAAAAAAAAATTGAATTATTTTTTGCTGTATGACAAGTAGATATGAAAGGTATAAATATATAATTTATCTTTGATAAAAAAAAAGTTTTTTGTATACCATTAAAAAGAGCTGAACGTATACACACACATACATATATATATGCGTCATGATTGTCACTTAAGTCGGTTGATAAATAAAGAAAAACTAAAATAAAGTGTTAAAAAAAAAAAAAAAATGTGAAAAAAATATAAAAATACATGTATGGATAAGAGACCAAGAGTGTGTAGTATTGTAGAGTAAAGACGTGAGAAAGACAATGAGAGAAAAAGATTCAGGCAATGGTGGCGGCCACTCGATGACAAGCGAAGCGTGAGGCCGACAAGACCGCGGCTTTTACTTGCTGTTTGTTCAAGCTAAGCCGGCGCGACATCTCGAAAACCGCTACATGTCTTTTAGACGCCGGCTTCTTTCTATATATATTTATGTCTTTTTCCTTTTTTCTTATATACCTGTATTATAATATACTCAGGATTTTAATAAGACACCCAACGGGGTAAGATGGAGACTTTAATTTATTAAATTTTTATCCAAACCTTTCCTACGTTTTTTTCTTATCGCGAAAATATATTTTAGTTTTAAATTTGCTTATATGAATTTTAAAGTTTTTAAACGATCCGAAAATTTTTGTTTTTAATTCAGACTGCAAAATATTTTTTGCGCCAAGAAATCCTTTTTTTTGTGTACTTCCTCTGGTTTCTTAAATTTGAAATAGTATGAAAATAGTGACTATTCACTGTTTACTAGTGAAAAGTATGTCACTAATTCAAATAGTGGTATAGTTTTCACTAGCAATTGGTGACTGCTCACTGCCAAATAGTAATTGTCACGTAATTTTCACTAATTTGTTTTTAAAGAGTTTAAAGCACTTAAGCGTGATGTCGTTTTTCAAATTTAAGCAACACTATATAATGTATCTTTTGATGACTTGCTTGAGATTGTTGGAGAAGTTCCCTATAAATAAATCTAAGCTGATAAATTTTATGAACAACTTTTTCAATTCAATCAGAAAAATTATTTTCATTAAATAAGGTTGTAATATAAATATAACCCTCAACAATAACATTTACGGCACGAATCATAATGGTCACAAATCCTTGCTTCTTTGATCAGCTGTAGAAATTGAACTAGTAAATATTTTAA
Organism: Microplitis manilae; assembly: GCA_030273425.1. Taxonomy (NCBI): domain Eukaryota; kingdom Metazoa; phylum Arthropoda; class Insecta; order Hymenoptera; family Braconidae; genus Microplitis; species Microplitis manilae. Next base: position 8,116,862 of record CP092722.1, read on the forward strand.
TTTGGAATCTTATAGAAATATTTTTTATAAACACTTTTATACAAACTAGTATTCATTACTGCTCCCTGATTGAGAAACCTAATTCGAAATAATTCAAACACTATCTGAAACAATTCAAAGTTAGCAAAATTGACTATATATAAATATACACTATAGCATGGACTGAATCATTCCAAATGGGATTTCTGAATCAGGGCTATATATTTTGTTCTTGAAATGAAAATGAAAAAAAAAATTGCAAATTAAAAAAAAAAAACCTTTGCATTTTAGTTTATACTTTTGTACAACAGGAATAACTTAATTTATTATTTAAAATACGGTTTTATTTTTTGTTTTTTGTTTGTGTTAAGAAAATCAATCCGACTTTCAAAAATTTTAATTTGCCGCCTCGGATTTTTAAAATTAAAAAAATCACCGAATTTCAAAAATTTATATTTGCCGCCTTCACAAATTTTTAAAAAAATTAGCGAATTTGAAAAATTTTAATTTGCCGCCTTTTCGGAATATCAAAATTTTAAGTATTTAAAAGTTTGAGTAAATAAATTTTGCATCGGAATTGATAAGAGACTTTAAATTTGAATCCATTGACAATTTTCAGTTTGCTGGCGGATTAAAATAAACGTAATGTATACCCATGCAGGAGCTGCCAGAGTTGAACAACGGGGCCCTCCTTGGCCCAGCACTGGGGAACCTAGCTTTGGCTCACCTCTATTGGCCCGGGCTTGGGCCAGGACTGGGTAACCTAGCCTTGGCCATTCAATGGCAAGCCAGACTTGGGCCAAGACTGGGTGACCTAGCCTTGGCCATAACAATGATTACCCATGCTTGGGCCAAGACTGGGTAACCCAGCCTTGGCCATCCAATGGCAAGCCAGACTTGGGCCAAGACTGGGTAACCTAGCCTTGGCCGACCCAATGATTACCCGGGCTTGGGCCAAGACTGGGCAACCCAGCCTTGGGCGTTTAATAAGTAGATCATATAAATGTATCTGTTCAACATTGGTAGGTTCGTCCAGTAGCTACCGTTCGGGCCTAGCAATCAGAAAGACGGCAGTTCGCGCCCAGAGCCCAGCAGAATTTTCACCGAGTTTTTTTCACATCATTTACCTCCCTTAGATAATTTAAACGTTAATGATCATAAACTCTACGAGGTTTAATAATAATAAAATTTTTTTATATTAAATTTATTCGTTTCCTCGAAGCCTGGGCCAAGCCTGGCAAGAAGCCTGGGCCAGGCCTGGCAACCAAGCATGGGCCAGACCTGGCAACCAGGCTTGGCCCGAGATTATCATCCCAGACTTTTACCAAAACTGGGCCAAGACTGGCTTACAAGCCTGGCCCAAGGTTCTACAAAGTTGGGGCAAGACTGGGCCAAGCCTGGGCCCGTGGTACTTTCCTCTCTGGGTACCTGGAGTGTAAAACATGCAAAATGAACTTTTTAATTATTCAAGAATAAGAGTATTTTGACATGGAATCAATCAAAAATTAAATTATTCAAAAAGTATATTTTAGTAAATCAAGTGGAAGATTTTTCATCGGAAGTTTTTAAAAGTTATCGAGACAAAAATGTAATTGGTTTTTTGCTAATATCTCTTTAAATATTGAGTTATCTCGAAAGTAACAGACCTTTTTCGTAGCGTTTTAGATTCTCTACACGGAAAAAAGAGCAGTTGAAAAATTACAGTTCCGTATAGTAGTAAAGTGCTCCGAGTCCGAAACTGTAAAAATTAAATTTTTTATCAGTAAATTCGACAGAAATAACAAATATTACAGTTTCAAACTCGATATTGACGATTTAAACTGTAAAATTTGCTACTTAAAATTGTATTAATTTTATTGCTACAACAAATTTCTAAAATTACAGTTTGAACTTTAATGTTTACAGATTTTTGCCCGGAAAGCCTGTTTTTACAGTAGAAACTGTAATTTTTCAACTGCTCTTTTTTGCGTGTATGAGAAATATGACTTGTGCTTTTTTGATAAACTTGATAATTATTAAGATATTTTGAGTTCAAAATTCAAAGGATGAGGTATAGAAATATAGAGTTAAAAATCTATGGAATTTTCTGGACTCGAGGTGATTGTTGAGGATGAAGAGAAAAAAATCATTGAAAGTTTTTCAGTGTAGTATAAATTTATTATAAAATAGTATCAGTATTATTTATATTTATTTTATTTATGCTCAAACTCAGAACTTTAGTAGCAAATTAAATTGATATAAATAATTTTTTGACCTTCGGTGGATAAAATTCTATATTACACTTGAACAAAATCATGCCATTATTACAATAATTTTATGTTATACATTTTTTTCTAGGAAACCGTTTACTTCTCATTTAAAAATTCTTAAATACCATTAAATGATATCATAAATCTTGAAATTAAAAATTCATAGGCAATCATTAGCTATGGATTATATAAATATTTTTTGTATAAATTTATCATTTCCTCAGATATTTTTTTCTTACTCCTATCCCCTCTACTCTACTCAACACAATGTGCATGTTCACAGTTGTTATATGTTATTCGTATTCATTTAAAAGTTATGCAATGAGTCCAAGCGCGTCGAATGACAACCGATAAAACTGCACTTACCGACACGAAACTCGTATCGTGAAAAATGTACTCTGTAATTCAGGGACTATAGACGACACGTAATTTTATCTTTATTTCCGTTTACGATCTGTAGCTAAAAAATATTAACTACCCGTTTTTATCCTCAATATAATACAGTTTTATTTTAAAACTTTTAAGTAAAAATCATTGAAATTTTAATTAAATTTTCTACAGTAAATTTGTTTGTTTTTTTTTTTCTAGTAAAAAAAATTTCATTTTCCATTCAATCAAAATCTCTATTCTTTCTCCAAAAGATTATTAGAATTTCTATTAACTCATAATTATATAATCCTATCAAAAGTATAAGCTGCGTAGTTATTAATTTAATTAATACAAATTTTTGAAATAATATTATTTTGAAATTATATTATAATATTAAGAACAAAAAAAGTACAAGTCCGCCATTACTTTTTTTTAATAATTGCATTAGCATAAATCGATTTCGCATAAAAATATTTTAATTTCAGCAAAAATTTTCAACACATTTAAATATTATAAAAGAAAATATATATATATAAAATAATTAATAATATCGAGGAGCCACACTGTCGTTCTTTGTAACGATAGATTGCAACGTATATATTCGATGTATGTCTTGAAGTATACTCTATATAAAGCCGGTTCTTAGTTTTCCTCGCGTGACATGTAACTCGTAATTTAACTACTGCGAAGAGCGTAAGAGGTGAAGGGAACTTAGTCTTCCTATATGTGTCGCGATATGTTTCACATAAGACATTGAAACGTCTACACGGCGTAATAATTTTTTTAAGCCAAGAGAGTGACAAACCTTCAACTATACAATATTACATTTATATTTATATATGTGCACATTATATATCAAAAATTGTTTCGTAAGTCCTGGGTCAAAAAATTCTATTTGTTTTAAGTTAATGTAACAGTTTAAACTTTTTATAATCATAAGTAAAATTTCACATTAGCTATAGTCTGCTTGTAAAATTTACTCGAGTTTTGTCCAAAGAAGTTCATTTTTAACTTAGTTCATACTTCTTTGTCTGTAATTTTTAGCTGCCAAAATAAAAACAGACTATATTTCTGCTTAAAATAATAATAAAAACAATAGTTTCCATATGAATGTCATAAATAAATAAATATAGATACACGGAGAAAAATGTTGGCTCAAAATCTACCAATTTTTATTATGCTGCCGACCAAACTTGAAACAGGAAGGGAAGCACCCAAAAAATTATTATGCTCATACGAAAATTATTATGCCGCATCACAATTATTATAATGTATAAAAGTAATTATTATTAAATCTTATCGATAAGTTTCTCGCTCGTAGTAAGTATTGTGATACAGCATAATAATTTTTCGTATGAGCATAATAATTTTTTGGATGCTTCCCTTCCTGTTTCAAGTTTGGTCGGCAGCATAATAAAAATTGGTAGGTTTCGAGCCAACATTTTTCTCCGTGTATTATAAGTAAAAATTTTAAACGAATCTTCCTTTTTCTGATAAGAACCAAAATTTATCAAAGTTCCAAATTAACTCTCGTATAGTTTTTTTGAAATGAAATCATTTTTTTCAGAGCAGACTAATAACAGCATCAAATTTTAAAGAAAGTTCAACAAATAAATCAGCGAGTTCATGAAAAGATTAATGTCTGCATACAGATCAAAGTTTTCGATAGGATAAATTTTTTATGCTACGTTTAATATTATTTCTATTAACTATTTTTTTTTAGCGTTAGAAGCTTTGCTGTATTCCGCTTGTGACAAATTTGAGGTTATTGATAGTCGTTCAATATATAAACTAATATTCGAGCGTGAATCGACTTCACCGGGTGGAAAATTTGATAGAATTGTCATTATTCACAAATACATGGACATGACTCGGTTCAAAAAATAATCTGAATTTGACCTTTTTGTCTTGAATTTGAGTCAATTAAGCTAAAACGAAGCCAAATTTGACTTTTTTGACTTAAATGGATACTAAGTACAAGCTTGTCAAAATCAAATGTGTTTTTCATACATTTTTGACTTGTTTTTGGCTAACTTAACCTACTTAGTATTCATTTAAGTCAAAAAAGTCAAATTTCAGTTATTTTCTTACCCCGGAGGATTGAAACAGTTATTTTTTTCAATAAAAATATTTTTGTTCTGATCGAAATTATTAAGTGTTTTGTAATAATTTAATACGGTCATAAGTATTAATTTAAAAAAGATAAAAATCGTAATTTAAATAGAATAAAATATCATTGTATTGTAAAAAGAATAAGTAACTAGCGTTAAATTGAGGTAATTTAGGAATTTTGTGCATTAGTAATGTTACCTTTTATACGAAGATGAATTATTATTGTACTTTTGTGACACGTTAATTGCATAGTAGGCATTAGATTGTTGTTAAAGTAAAAAATTATCCGGGAAAATTTTACCTAAAATGTAAAGGAAAATGGTCACAGTGAGGTATGACGAATGGACAAGGGTCTTACTGGCGCCAAGAGTCATCAATTTAAACAGGAAATCGTAGCTCGATTTCATATTTTGACGTGGGACCATCCTCCGTGACCTGAGGCTTCTTTTCTACGTCGTCCTTTTATGTCTAGAAATATATATGTATGTATATATATATATATATATATCTTACTCTCAAACATATTCTCAGCTCTTTCTACACAGCTTAACCCATAATTCGAATCTTCTCGACGATATCCCCTGGTATATCGGTCTCATGTCCTCCCATTCTTATGCATGAGGTTTTAACCTATAATTTAGTCTTCGCACCTCTTGAGAGCATTGCCGTGTGAATAAGTGGCTGTAATACTCGTACAAACATACGAAAATACACTCCCACATATGTGTAAATACACAAATATACGTATATATGTATACATACATATATATGTATATAGTTTGAGCCGTCGTGTTCAATTGCTCGTCAGTCCTCGTGCCTTCTTGCGTGATGAAAATAATCCAAGTTTCATCGCCTCGCGGATCGATGTAATTTCAGGTTGTTCACTGCACGGCAAGAGTGTCTGCTGCAAGAACAAGCAATACTGAAGACGATCACACTGAAAACCTGCTCCCAAAGCTGCCTCACTTCACCACTTGAGAATCGAGGCTTCACTCCATTGGACTCGAGACCCGAGTTGGAGTTACGTCAAGAGTATGTGCAGTATGTGGATTTTATATCCATCCATATACGTATACATGTGTATATATGTAACTATATGAGTATATACCTAACATATGGCTCGTGCGTTGATCGTTAGTTCTGATAAAACTCTAAAGCTTCTATTCCCGTCTAACTCAGTATATGGGTGATATTTCTGATATAATCCTACATTATAGTTTGGTTTAAAACGTTTTTACCGGCTTATGAGGATTAGGGAGAATTGATGCTCACTGGCTGCCCCTGAGAATATCTTGATCTTTCTATACAATAAATTCATTTGGGGTGTTACATTTATCTTTACTTCAAGTTACCTTTATTTTAATTCATCTACTTTTGGTAAATATTTTTTTGCACACCTCAATTGCAAAGCAATGTGATGTATTCTGGTAACGCTTATGTGGTCCCAGCTGATTCACTCACGTAAAAAACATATTAACAATCTATTAAATATGTTAAACTAGAACGAAATTGGTGTCATTTGATAGATAATTTATTAATGAATAATACAAACACAATTTTAAATTATTTTTTTAATAATAATGATTGAAAAATAGAAAATATTTTAAAAAATTGTAATGTCCGTCAATTTGTGCACAGAAAAAAAGAATTTCTTGGCGCAAATAGCTATTTTCGATACATTCACGGAGAAATTATTTTTGTTTGAAATGCTATGATGTCGTAGAAATGTCAATCTATGTTGGCCATCTAACGGAAATCGAAATAAACACATGCAAAAATTACTATGACCAAAGTAAAATTTACAATGGTGGCAATAATTTGTGATATAATCGTTGTTATTTTTACTATGGTCGCAGTAGTTTTTGCATCTATTAATTTTAATTTCCGTCAGGTCGCCAACGTGGTCCGGCTATACTATGACACGATACCATTTCGAACGAGAGTTATGTTTCTGTGTAGGATTAAAACGAGGCATTGCGGTATGCTTGTATTGGCGTCACAAGTATTGGGTTATGACGCATTCTCAATGAGAACGAGTACACACATCTTTCTCGCACGAGCGAAGCATTTCATATCATTATTAATGCTTTTTGTTTATTTTTTGAATGAGCAAGTGAGTTGTACATGTTGCTGTATTCTGTATCAGGACAAAAAAAAATGACTTACCTTTTCACTATGAAAAAAATGACTTTATTCTAGTAGTATGATTTTGTACGGACAATTGACACAGTTTTAAGATTCTTAAAAGTTACTAGAATGTTTTATTATAAAAATTATACACTTCAAAAGTAAGAAGTAAATGGTTTGAAAAAAAAAAAAAAGTTCATTCTTGAAGAAAAAGAATTGACAAATTTTTTTCTTTGATCGTTAAAAATCTTAAGAATCTTTAGCTGTATCTTTTTAAAATCTCGAAATAAACCAATGTCCTGTTAATAGGTTATAAATATTATTTTAGAAATTTATTACGTAAACACTGAAAGACTTGATAAAAGTATTAATAAATATTTAGTTACTGGAAATGAATTAAAAACATAATGGTTACCTTGAAAATATATAATAATGAAAATAATGGCCAAGATAAATAAGAAGTAGACGATCGTTTGAATTCAACGAATTCCGAAATCGCTCCCGAGAACGCTGACGCCAGAGACTTGGGAGAAGGAAAAGAATAAGAGTAAAGCTGATGTTCGACATACCTTCACGCGCACTACCAAAGGCGTGAGAGATGTCTCAATCTCACCTTCTTCTATCTCTTTTCATAAGTATTTGTGTGGATACCTTTATACATATATAAATATATATATATATATACACACATAGAAAAGTATGGATGTACAATTGGATCAATCAGCTTTGCAGCAGCTACTAAGATTTACAGATTCGCGTAACGAGCGCGTGCGTTCACGTACGTACTCAATCCAATGTTATATTTCGCTGTCACGTGTATAACGCGTTCCACATTTTATAACTTGGACGAGATGTCGACGACAGTCATGTTATATGTATAGCTTTCGAGCATTCAGAGATAAAAAATTTAACCATTCGTCTTTTATGTCGATGCAATCATTATTTCGTTCAATTGATATTTTTATTCGCCTTACATACTTGTACGTTATTGAAATTATTTATATATTATTTTATATAAAACCTGATTTAGTTAGAAATTAACTTATTTATATACTGTACTTTTACATTACTTCAAATTCACAACTGACAAATATCATGATAACAAAAATTTAAGATTATTCTTTAAATAAGAGAAATTTCATCGCAAGACTTCAATAAACTGAAAATTATCAAAAATAATTAAGGTTTTTAAAAAAAAAAAATTAGGACTCTATTTTTAAAAATTTTTTAATTAAAATCTAACTCAATATCTTCATTGGTTACATACAATATATATTTTTAAATGGTCACGAGATTTTAGGTGGCCAAAATACTACTATCAAACCATACTTGAAGAAAAAATTAAACAGGAACTTCCATTATGCCAACATAGTGAAAAATTTCTATGTGAGTATAAATAGAAATTTCATTTCATGTACAAAGGTATAATTCTTATATTGGCATAGTGAAATTTCCTATGTCAACATTGGAAGAATACCTGTGCGAAAATAGAAAAAATATCTGTTTTTAGCTTCTTGCTAAGAAATTGGAAGATTTTCGAAAAATTCGGGAAGTTATTGTTTTCACCCTTTTCGAAAATCAAGTTCTCATCAGATGTTAACGTTTATAGGTCTTACTCTCTAAATCTGAAACAGTGACTATTCACTGTTTCACAGTTATAAGTATTCCAAGTGGTAAGCTAGTTGTAAAATAGTGCATATACATTGTTTTTCATTGGTTTTCACCGTTTCAGATTTAGAGAGTAGGAAGTATCTCGGACTGTTTTCAGAATGATGTCCGAGTGTGTGTTTATGACGTTTGTGTGTTTAAACTTTTTATAACTTTTTAACCACCAATCGATTTGAATGATTTCAGTGGAAATAGGGGGGGGGGGGTAATTAAAAGAGCTTGTCATCTATCAACTTTTCTGTGCAATTTATATCAATCGATCAAATAGACTCTGAACTATATGAGAAAAACAAAAACAATCTTTTATTTTTTAGTTTTTTCAAGATTTCTAAATAACAACTCGATCGTTTAATTCCAACAGCTAATCAGCTCTAAAACTTAATAAAAACGCATTGATTATAGCATGAGCAGTCTTAATTGGATGATTCGCATGAAAGATATCATGGGAGAAAGAAATGATTTTTTTCAAATATTTTTGAAATGACTAAACCAAACGATTCCAAATTTTAGTCAGCTCCAGAATTTAATAAAAACTATCAAGAAGAAAAATCTATTTGATTGGTCGCCAGCCATTTAAATTTACAAAGTTATTATTTTCTAGATCATAAGATAAGTTTTACTATTTAAAAGATTTGTATAGTAAAGAGTTGAATTCTAATATTTACCCGGTAATGAAAAATGAACCGTCCAGTTAAATTTAAATTACTAATAGAAAAAAACTCAAACTTTCTTCTTTCTTATAGAAAATATTTTAACATATATATATGTATATAAAATGTAAAATAATTATTCAAATTCCTAGTTTGTACAGCTATTATTAAAGTGCATTACTCGTGTTTGAATTTTACACTGCATTGAGTTTAACCAAGTAAAGGGAATATTATCTTTTCCACTTGATTCTTCTTTTTATACTTAGACACTTGGATTGCTTCCTTTTTCTTAAGGCATAACTGCTCCAAGCACGGGTTACTCTTATTACCCGAGTTATTATGCTTCGACATATTTCCATAACAAGTCGTTAAAACCGATCGTGAGACGCGTGTATTTGGTAAGATAGGTTATGTGAACGTCTACCTGAACTAAACAGAAAAGATCTTCTTGAACCATACAAGATAGTCTTTTATACTAACTGGCTAACTAACTGCCCAACAGATCTGACTCACTGTGGGTGGCTCATTGGTATACTTTTAATTCCGTGGGAAAGCACGATATTATTTTTCACGATTATGTAAAAATTTTTATTTTCATATTCCTAATTTTTATCATACATTTTCATATCTATTAATTACTCGCAATATATCCCCAGACTGATTATATACAATGTTATAATTATAGTATATTGTCAGTATATGTATTTGTACTGAATAATTATGATAGATATTTTTGTATGATAATATGATATTTAAATTTCACTTTTTAAAATAATTCAGAATGAAATTTATCAATTGATCATCCGTAGATTCTTTCTTAAAGTGGTTAACGTCACCAACAAAATATACCTCTATCTATACATCCAGTGTGTGCGGCAACCATGAAAGAGAGCTTATCCTCGCGTATACCCGTGGGCTTTTATCCACGTGGTAAAGGATTCTCGTGTACCGGTCTTAGATAGATCTTATTTATGCTCTCTCAGGCAAACAGCTACCGATTAAATCGACTTATAGTCACGTTTCAGGAATATAAACGAATCGCAGAAGCACTTCCAGGTGCATGAAAGTAACACACACACACACACACGCATATTTATGTATATAATAACTATAGATGCTTACAAACATAAATACATTTAATGTAAGTGAATTGATCCTTCGAGGCGGGTGTTTCGAAAGATCATCGTCGCGTGTGTTGATTCACCTGCTTGTCTTTTTGGGCTTTCAATCTAAAAACTTGTGGAGAGCTAAGAAACGCCCATTGATTCGATTCGCCTGTTAGATCTAGAAAAAAGATAAAATTTAGACCGCTGGCAGGACGAATCAATTCACCAGGAAGAATGTCGAAGGACACTGACGAGGTTAGTTTAGCTTCTCATCTCGTTACCTGAGTCTAGTCAAGGGCCCATCAGAAACACAATATATATCTATAGAATTGTTGGTTTTTTTTTTATACTTGAAACAAAGGCTGAGAATAACCGTGACTTTTGAGCAAAATAATGTGAGGGGAGATGGAGCAAATGTGTCTGTACTATACATATATATATATAGGACCTCATCTAAATTACAAATCTACTTGTGGCCCATCGAGGCACACCTTAACCAATATAGAAAGTAAGTAGGATGTGGATCCCGATGTTAATAAGCAAGGAAACGTGTGTGCAGCCGAGGAGCACCTTCACATATTTTTATTTCGGTTATTTTTTTTCTTCTCAAACAACTTGTTTTGCTATACGGCCCTCTCTGTCCCATCTTCAACACTCCCTAGACCCCCCGTGACATGGCGCCAGAGTACTCCGCCCTCGATCTTTAGCTCTCACCTCTTTATATAATATATTCTAAATACTAAAAAGACTATAAATCTCCTCATTCAGAGGTCTTTAAATAATTTCTTAAGTTTATATATATTCAAACTAGCAAGTAAGCTCTCAATGTAAGTCTACAGTAATAAGTATACGTGAAATCTGGTGTCTATTAAAGCAAACTCGAGCTGCGGCTCATTCATCACTTAATGGGCTTAAAAGGTATGAGTAAAAAGAGTGAGAGGTAGCGCGGAGAAAAGTATAAAAAATAGTATGGTTGTTATAGGCATCATCTCGGGGTGGCCCATGGCCGGCGGGCGTCCGAACAGGGGGAGAAACCTCGAATGAAGGGTTTGGGAGGTTAAACAAACATATGATTACCGCTGTCTACAGCTGGCTATATTATATCTGCCTACCAAGTAATTCTTTTTTTTTTCTTTTCTTTTTTCTCTCTGTAAGAGAAAAGAAACTAAGAATAAGAAAAGGAATAACTGTGGCCAGAGGCAATGTGTTACCGAGTGAAGTAGAGAGGAGCCTCGTTCGAAGATGAAGAAATAAGAAGAGAGTTAAACAAGTTACTTATTTTTTATTATTTTCTGTTGTTCAATTTGTTGATTTTATTATTTTTATTTTAAACTTTTTTTGACTTCCATCTTTAACTTTTTTTTTTTTTCCACGAACGCAACGTAACTTTTACGGTCACTGAGTCGAACAACAGTCGCGTGCATAGGACTGTTGGGCTCCAGCAGCAGACCACCCTGTGAATATACCAAGTAATCGCAATTTTATCGTTTCGCCACGCCTTTCTGCTTTACTCGTTTTAAACTTGACTCTTAAAGGCTTTAAAACTCGATCGTTATACAGGCAAGACATCCCGTGATTTTCTTTTCTCACATTAACTGTCGCTAGTTATTAAATCGAACCCGAATGCCATCAGTTGATTGAACATGTTGGACGAGTTGGTGAGTTGGTGAGTGACCGGCCATGTTTTTAAATGAATTGATATGATAAAATAAAGTAGTACCTCGCTCTGGACTAGACTGAGACACTGAGGAAGAGAGGGATGTTATAGTCTATAATGGGGATACCACGGCGGGACAGTTTCCTGCTTAACGCCGAGCCACTCGCCACGTCCGCTTCTTCTTTCAGCTCTTTCAATCTCATTTGTATATCTATATATTTAAATATCTGTGTATTCTCTCTCGCACTTGCCACAATCGTTCGTGCCACTTTAATTTACTCGCTCAATCAATCTACCAATCATAATTTATATCAGAGCCACCTCAGGGTGACGATATCGTCAATCAAAATTGCCCCATTTGCCACGGACTTTTGTCTCATATGAGTAACGCCCTCTCACTATTAACCATGTCCGTGGACAATTGATGCCTATTCTCGACACCCAGATACAATAAATTATATATTCAACTAACTCTTACTTTCAATTATTTGATTTTTTGACAATGTTGCCTCGTTAAATCTCTTAATCTAGATTTTTAACTCAATTAGTCTCTATTATACTTTTATATTTATAATTTAAGTCATTATATAATTATCTTCATTTTACATATACACAACAAATATTCAACAGAAATTACTACACTGTAAAAAGAGCGGTGTTAAAATGAAATTAAACCGGTGTAGAAGCGGAGTAATATCGGTGTAAAAGCGGAGTAATTTGCGTCCGCTTGGAGTATTAACTTTGAAGCTTATAAAACACTTAAAATGTCAGTTATTTATGAAAATTAATAAAAAATATGATTTATTAACAAGTATGGTGATCGAGTAAGTAAAAATATTCACAAAGTAAAATATTTTAACACCGATAAAGAATACCTACTCCGACGGCGGTGTTATTTTCACACCACTTTCGGTTTTAAAATTTAACACCACCGATTTTAACACCTACACCGCTTGGACACTCCGGTAATTTTTTACAGTGTATGTTGTTAAGCAAAGCAGAAATACTTGAAAAAATTCAATAATTTCTACTCATAGTTGAAAGTAAAATTGCTGTGATATCAAAAAAAATTATCAAATTTTGATAAAAGTATTATAAGTGACAGTTTTCAATTTGATTTAAATCTGTCTTGAAAAAAATATACATACTAAGTTTTAAAAAAAATTTTTTTCAATGACACATTTTTATAAAAACAAAAATAATATGCAAAAAACCTTCCGATGACAAAAGTAAAAATACCAAAGAAATTTCTTAAAATTTTGGCTGTTGGGTTTTGAAATTGGACAGCCTATAAGTAGCAATCGCTAAATTTTTCAAGCATTTCTAGTTTACTTGGCAATATAGCAATTATTTTACTAAACTTTTATTTTCATGTCAGTCTTATATACAGAAGTTACAGTTGTTTAAACCGTAATTTCTAAATAAGTAGATAAACCAATAAGTAGATACTGCATAATTTAGTACATACAGACATGCAGCGACATTTAACAGACACTGAAACTTTTTTCATTACATTCTTCAAAAATGACTTAATTTCTTTAATAATATGATTGCTTTATTGTACATATTTTACTTTTTATTCATAACAATTAAATTATTTCTGTTACTTAATTCCATAAATTTATGTCTTTTCATGATTTCAATACTTACAACTTATAATACAATGCTGTAGGTCGAAATAATTTTATTGGGTTTTTTTGATGGAAGTTCCACTACAATAATTGGTTATTAATTTTTGCTGACAATATTCCGAGTATCGATAGTTAAAAATTACTAACTGTAGTTAAACTAAAATGATTTACGCATAAAATTGAAAATAAATTGAACTCATAATATATTTTTTTATTAAATATTTCATTAAAATTGTATAAAATGAGTTACTTAAGATAAAAAATTTTTATGTATGTGTGCTAAGAAGCATTTAACTTAATAATTTAATTCTTAACAAATAAAAAAAAGAAAAGAAGTAGTTAAACATTTTCCCCTTTCTATGTAATTCTTATATACATCAATTTCTTTACGGAGAGATAAAGATACGTTTTATTTCGCACAGTAGACATGGATCTTTTATTTTATTTTCTTTCTGTTATATTCACTTTCACGTCTTGCAACCCTTGAGAAATGAAGACAAGACCGTATAAGAAGTGAGAGAGCATACATAAAGACTTACCGCAACATACAAGCGGCGCCTTTTAGTAAATTGAAAACACCCGTTGGATTCGGCTAATTACCAAAACATAATGATGCCACTTTCTTTCTTTCTCTGTCTTACTATTTTGCCGTTACACTGCATCCATGCAAGTTTATATATCTATACATACATATATATAAGTATAACACAGCCACCTTCTTTTCTAAACTCCTTCTTTCTACTTACTTATTTTTCCCGGGAGTCATTTTTTATTTTATTTTTCTTATTTAACTTCTCAACGTCTTCTTATTCTTTTCTGTGGTATTATGCGAGCGCCATATACCCCGAAGGCTCGTGGGTTCCTGGATTTCTTGGCGCCACTGGAATACCAAGCTACACGGAATTCCCGGCACTTTCCTGGATTTCCGGCTTTTTAATCCAACCCGGCATGCGCTAACATGAAAGGCACTACCATTTCACCATCTTTCTTCTGTTACTTATTCATTACTTTTTGATTTTTTATTGGCCAACTTGTAAGCATTCTGTATTGGCTCACTGGGTTTTCGCATTTTTTTTTTCCATTTACTTAAACTATGCTTGGAATTGTATAACATTATTTACATAATGTTTGGATTTTTCAATTTTTTGTTGAATTTCAAGCTTCTTAGCATATTCTTTAAAAATAAAAATCCGATTGTCTCCCCATAAATTTTGTGTTGATTTTTCTTATCGTAGCAAAAATATCTCATAATAATTTTTAGAACATTTGATCTTTTTCATGGTTCAAAAAAACTGTAATAAGTCTATAATTTATACTTAGATATTTTCGTGCCAAAATAAAACAGTGACAGAACTGAATACGATAACGCAAATGTAACATTTCGAAATTGTCTCTTAAAAAATAATTGACATGAGCTATTTTTTTACTGAAGTAATTTACTATATTAATGAGTAATTACATATTCTAAAACTAAATATAACATCGAATTCTATCAGTTTTGTCACGATGTAGATTCATCAGTATCAGTATCGCTCATGCTAATGGGATTTTAAGTGATTTTCATGAAAAATTGTTATCATTTTTATGAGTAACATCGCAAGAACGTTAATAAACCCAATAATACGGCAGTTATATACATATGAATAATGTGATATTCTTATTAATTCGAAATCAGACAAGGTTGCTAATTTGCCGAGTCAACTTTACTCTTTCTCACGGCTCTGGGTTAAGTAGTCTGGCCCTATTGATTGCTTAAGAGTTTTATACACGGCACATTGCTACTGTCCGTATCAGTAACTTGTTAATGCTTTCTTTTCAAATTTTTAAAACGAAAATACCTTAGACAATTACAAATACTAAAAAAGGAAAAAAAACAATCATATTGAATTATTTTTTATTATTGATACGAATAAAATTGATTGTCAGTGACAGTACAGGAAACATCATCGGAAACGAGGTGGCGTCGACGAATTATACTTGTCAAAAGTGTGTGGCGCTACTCGTTGAACCCATCTGCTTTGCATTAACTACCCTTTCGGTTTTTAGTATGTGTCAAGTAATAAATAGGAAGCATGAAAAAAACAAATTTAGTTTCCGGTAAAATGTCAAAACTACTCACTTTTATCAAGTTGGTGTGCGGAAATTTTAAACAGATATGATATTTACAAATTTCTTATCAATGTTAAATTATAATGACTTATTAGAAATACATTTTTCATTTACATCAGCCTGAAGCAAACAGTTTGAACCTTAAACGAGTCTGCCAATTAATAGAATGCATATATATGTTCATGATCAATTGTTATTACCCATAATAATTCATAATCATACATTCAAATTTTTTTTCTAATTGATAACTAATTTATAATTCGTAACTAATGATCGTGGTACAAACAAAGAACTAAAAAGTTATGAAGCTTCATTATTAATTAAAAAAAATTTTTTTTCTCATAATTACTCGTATGTAGTCAAATATATTTATATATTTTATGTCCCAGTTGAATTAATAATTATCGGAAAAATTTTCCCATGAGATAGATAACAATAAGAGATGCGGATAAATTTAAGATATGAATATTAAAAGATGTGTCGTCGAGTCGTTTTAAATACGGAAAAAAAATACGTATATATATTCATATAATACGTACAAATGAGGGAGGGAAATCAGTTAGCGGTTATTTGGTTGGTTCAGGATGAGTGTCGTGTATGATCCAACGACATCAGAGGTGCCGCCACGCAAACTTTACTAATGGATGTAAGTGTACAACAAGAGAGAAAGAAAGAAGTAGTGTATAGTAAAAAGTGAGTTCTATAGATACAGGGATGAAAGATGTGCCGGAAAAGACTCCTCGCGCTTCCTTCTACTGTTTATCTTTGGAATGTTTTAGGATTCTTGTTTAACCAACTTACTTACTGCCTCTGTAGACGAGTATAGACAGCCGCTCCTATTTGCACACGAAGCATTTCTCCTCTATACCTTTCATTAAGTTTCTGTCTTCTGTGCTAATACTACTTATCGTCGTTTGCCTTCTTATTAATTATCTTTAAAGACATATTAATGATTTAAACTACTATTTAAATATTAATTGTTATTATATTACATGAGCACACCAATCTCTGAATATGAAGGGATCATTAATATTAACGTACGCTGACAGAAAAATTTATAGCATTCGCAACTATTAAGTGTTAATCTGATGATTAATGAAAATTTTGTGTTCTGAACTTGGGCGAATGAAATAATATCTACAATATCTATGCGGAAATTAATATAAATTAAGTGAATACATGAAAATCTTTAAATTTCAATGGACTTCTGTGAAAATCTGTGGAGAAAATTATGCATCCTATTAGAATTCCGGGATATAGATTAGCTCTGTTAATAATTTCTGATAGGAATTCTGATGGAAATCCATGAAATTCTAAAAGAATCCATGAAAATCTAGCTGAATAGATTATAGGAACCCACATGGATTTCTAGATTCATTCCTGTTATACATTCGAAAAATTAATTATATCATTGCATCTTTTATAAATTGTTTGATTTTAATTTTTGAAGCTTATAAAACTGGCCTTGCAGTGACCAGAAACGATATCTCTGCGCTAAATATTTTTTATTAGTTCTACTCTAAAAGTTCCAGATATGAATCTATCTAGGAACCCACATGGATTTCTATGGATTCATATATGATATATTATGCATTCGGCTGCATTCCGCGGTTACCGCCATTGACTTCATAGAGTCTCATGAGTTCAAATATGCATTCTTATCTTTTATCGACATAGAAAATTTTTCCATGGATTCTCGTAAAGAATATACTTTTTCTATAAAATTCCATGATATTCTCGGCCAATTCTTATATAGATTATGGGTTTTTTTAAAATTTATATATAGTTCATGAAAATAATTTTTTTCTTATCGTGGCTATTGTCGAAATATAATTTATAGGAGTTGAATTTTAGCAAGAGAAACGATGATAATTATATTGTTTATCTAAACATAAAAAAGTAGTATTATTAACTATTCTAATTAGGTTAGTGTACAGTAATTGATTCAACCGTGGTGATAATTATTTTAAATAACACTATCTCCGTTTACAGTTAATAATTGTGTAATTTGTTTAACTACCAATAGATATGGTAATCAAACTATTTTTCGTTCGCCTAAGAAACAAGAAAATTATAATGAATATAACTCGAGTAAAATTGCATAGCTAAAAAATATCAACAAGTGCACAAAAAAGAAAAAAGAATATATATTTCTTCTAAATAAACCAATTTAGTTGCGACTTAACGACAAATGAACATATTTAACACAACTAAATCGATATAGCATTTGATAGAATTACTATTAATATATACTACAAAAGAATCATTTATTTATATGGAAAGAATCAATTTCGCGACGAATAACTGAAATTTGTTAGTTTTAACCAAATTGTCAAAAATGACTCAATGATTAAAAAATAACCATGTTATTAATTTATAATTGATCAATTAACTAAAAACTTAACTTTATTGGTTTTGGAATAGGCATTTTCGAAAATTTATTCTTTTCAGTGCATGAATATTACAGTATTTGATAAGTGTTCTGGTAATTACTACATTCAGTAAAACGTTAAATTGCAGTAACTGAAACATCTCGTTTAAGTTAAGATGCTTAGATAGACGTTTAATATTGCATGCCAACTATTTAGTTGTATACTAACTATTTACCATTCTCTGAATGTACATAATTATAATCGAATAAACTATGAATGACTACACAATCTAAGTAATTTTTACAAGTCAGGATAACAATATTCGTCAAAAAAAAAATATTTGGATGTAACTTAACTAAATTATTTACAATTACTCATTCATTCTACAGTTCAAAATCTAAAATGCCAAATTTAGTGGCAGAAAAAAAAACTATTAGAAGAAATCCACAAGGTACATGGATTAGACCAAAGTTACACAAGTGGACTGTGTCGTAATTTTAACCTAAAAATTCTATAGTAAGGTCAAAAAATTTTATTTATTTTAAATTGTATATTTTGCGTGTTGAAATATTTTAATTTAAAGGGAAAGGAAAATACTAAATTCATTAATGATTTGAAAAAACCAAAAAACAAAATAAAATTTTAAAAGTTAACGCTGAAAGCTTGCAAGCAAAATTCTGAAATGATTTTTCATTAGTGACAAATAACATGTCTAGTAAAAATTTACATGTAGATAAAGTAAAAATAGTTGCCTGAAATTTTCAATGCCAGTGTATCGTTTTCCGTAAGGCAAATATGAGCATCATATATAAATTTGCTTGAACGTTGATGCTTGATGGCTGAAGTAATTGCGTCTTTCAAGTCGACGAAGCGTGACCACCAGACAGATTGTGACAGAGCAGCTTGTGGTCAAGGGTTATCATTTGGGCTTATGAGATATCTACCGTTTCTCTTAGAGAGATACTATATCATTTTAGAATAAAGTAGTCTTCTTTGTATGTGTGTTGTAGTAGCTACTTAACTACATATAAAAAAAAAAAATTTATAATCCTAGTAATATGGCATTTTTTAAACTGTTTTTTTTTTTGTGATAAAATTCTGGATAAATCTTGAAAAGCAATTGAAGATTATCATATTTCATTTCTTTAGATAAATTTATTTACTTTTATTATTTTATTTACAATAGAAAAAAACAATCATTATAATTATATTATAAAAAAAAAAAAAATATCGTTTTCATTGTATGTTGACAAAAATTTTGAAAGAAAAAGAAAGCGTATTGAAGAAAAAAAAAAAAAAGGTCAAGTTGAAATTTGAGAAAATTGGTATTTGAACAAACAAATAGGACCCAAAATGATTATGTAGTAAAAACTGTTCGCTTGAGACAATCTTTTGTGGGGATATAACTTAAACTGTAAGAATAAAAAAGAAATAAAATACCAAGACGAGGGAAAATTTAACGTGGTTTAACCATCATCATTGAAAAAGTTAGCTTAGTCGTCTGCACTTTTCTTTATTTTTTTATCTTTTCTTTTTTTTACGATTGACCCGCGGCCGCAAAATTATGGGGTCGAGATGGATGAAGCGGAAGTGAAACCTTCGGGTGTCATCTGAGCATTTCAATGCCAGTTCCGCGACGTTGCAGGATAAAGAAAAGAAAGAAAATGAGAGAGATAAAAATCGAGGATAAAAAACCATTCGATCGGCTTCAATCAACGGGTCCATTGTCAGCACAAGCGATAATTCGAGAGTAAAAGAGAACATTCTGAATGTTTCCAGTTACTCTTATTAATTATTCATGAATCACGTATTTTTTGCTCATTACTATTTCCTATTTTATTGATTGAATATTTTATTCATTATGTTTTATTGTCTGATATTTTTTCAAATTGGTCGAAATTGTTGATAGCATTGTATTTACTATTGGCCAATAGCCAAATGAAACATTCTTTGCTGCACTGAATAACTAGAAATTCGGAAAAAAATTTTTTCAACAAATGAACCGTTTACTCTTTGACAATAAATAAAAATCTTTTCCATTTATTAATTCTCTAATTAACGTAACAAACATATGAATTTTTCACATTTTTGTTTCAAACCGACTAATTCTATTTAATCTGGTTATGTTTGAAGCTCTTTTCAACGAAATTTTTGAAAGGAATGCATGATGTTTTAGAATACCATCTTTGTGTTTCTATTTTTCCATATTTTAATGTATTTTTTAACATTTTATTGCGCTGCTATCTATAAAAAAATTTCGTTACTTCATGGAACTGATTGCTAGATAGCAAGGGAATGATCATAATTCATTTTCTGCGGTGTAGCTCTATATCATACCAAGTATTAATTTTAAATTTGTTGTATTTGCGTTGTTTCGTATTATTCATTAAAAAGTTATATTGTAATACTCGAAAAAAATTTTTGAATTGTCAAACTTCTAATTAATAACCTCTGTTTCATTCACCCGTGTAAAAAAAATTAATTTCAAAAGATTCCAAAAAATTTTGCAATGTAGAGCTTCTCAGTTCGAGACAGATTACAATTTCAAGTTAAACTTTTTTCGAACTTTTAAGATTTTATTAGTAAAAAATATAATTTATTTGGAACTTAATGCAGGTAAATTTTGAGTCAAATGAGAACGTTTTTAAAACATAAATGTTGAAACGAAATTATTTTTTCAAAAACGTTTTCATCCGATATAAAATTAGTCTTCGTGAAGTTCTGATTCATTATATTTTATGCTATTAAAATCCCAAAAGTTCAAAAAAAGTTTAATTTGAGGTCTAATCCATCTCAAATTTAGATTCAACATGTACAACTTTTCGAAATTTTCCTGGAACGAATTTTTTTTACACAAGCGTTAAAGTGTATACTTGTTTAGGCATTGAATCAATTTCTTATAATGTATCAGTTTTAAATTAACTTAATTTAATAAATAGTATTTTTTAATGTTTACATATCTTCACTTATACTTTCACTTTGTTTTTCATTATTTTAGTTTTCATGAATCGCATATATTTTTGCTTGATATTAAAAAAAAAGTACGTAAAAACCACCTCAAAGAGTTTTTCTTCATCCTCTTAATGCATAGAAGCAAAAATGGTAGGGGAATAAAACCTTTGTGGTAGTCGATGTAAGCGGCTGATTTCCGTTTAACGTTTTTTATTTTTTTCTTTTTTATAAGTTCCTTTCATTTTCCTTTTGTATTACACTTCTATCATCTCTTATTATATACAAATATAATAATAAATAATTCTTAAACACTAAATTTTAAAAAACATATTCATACTTATAAGTATATATATTTGAATATGTTTCCAAATTTATTTTACCCTTTTTTTCTACAATTTAATAAGTGACTGTGTGCTTAAAGTACAAACTATTTTTTCTCAAACACCTAATTTTCAGACAAGAGTCTTTTCGAGATCATAAACTTCTTGAGACGGTAAATTGCTGTAACAATTCTTTATTTCTCATTAAAAATATAAAAAACAAAAATAAATTTTGAACTTAAAAGTATGCATAGAAGAAAAGATTTCGAGGGGCAAAATTTTTTTTTCGTCCCCAAAAGAACTTTTTTTTTCAATTCAAAATTTTAAAAAACTGTTGGGGTGATTGAGATTTTTTTTTGTGACGAGTAAAAATTTATTGTGTCAAAATTCTTCTTTGTTTGTGTACATAAAGAATTGAAAAATTTCACCCACAATGTTTTAAATTTTTTATTTAAAATTACTGAGCTGAAAAAAAAATTCATGAAAAAGTGATTGAATGACTGCAAAGATGGCATCGATGTTTTTTACCCTTTCTTTTTTATTTTAACTTCACCCTCATACTGACTATATATCGAATGCGAAACATGTCGCCTACGCCTTCTGTTCTCCCTTCGACATAGCCGGAAAATCCACCCCTTTTTCGGGCGGTCGATACTTAGGACGCTTCGCCATAGCTTCGACCGAATACCGTCTTTCACCACCTACTCCACAGCCTTGCCTTTTCTTTCTACCACCCTATACTCGTATATACCCTTTTTGCGCACATTCTTGATTCTAAATTACGCCACGATATGTGATGGCGCCACTTATAATACCCTTATTTGATTATTAAATTTTTTATCTTAATTATAAATCGACAATTAATAAAATCTCATTAAACCTTTTTTCTTTCAATTCGGTGTATACATAACCATTAAAAATTTATTTACATCAACACTTACAACAATATACTTAATCATGTAATATACCATAAAAAAATATATACTGTTATAATTTAATACTTTTTTATGAACCCTATTATATGCTGAGTATAAAAAATTTTTAATTATATCTAGTTTGATACTAAACCTTATAGACAGCGATAAAATTTTATCTATAATTTTATTTCTTATAATTTATTAGAATATTAAAAAACTTTTAAAACAAAAATTATAAAAGACAAGAAAGGTGTAATGAATAAAAAAAAATATATGCATATACATATTTATACATTTAAATATCGCATAATTCGTAAAACTATAGACCGATTGAAGTTGTTTGTTGGGACTCGCCCTCGTGATTCTAAGTAGGTGGGCTTCTAGCCAGGTAGCCGAACAGATAACACCCTGAGATTACTGCGGACAGAGTCATTAGCCAAGTCGGCTTCTGTGTGGAAATACTCTGTCCTTTTTCTCTTTCAATCTTTGCTTGTTTATATACATCCAAATTATTTTTTTAAAATTTAAATCATTATTTAATTTAGTATTGTCAAAATATCGACCAAACATAAATTTTTGCAATACTCTTAATGTTCTTTGTAATAATAATCTTATTCAACAATGGACATGCTAAAAATTTTAATTCTACTAAATAAATTTTCTGGTTATAAATTTTATTCTCTGATCTGTATTTTCTTCTTTATCGCACCATATACATATATATGTAACGAGGCTCAAAGGAGATGCATTTAATAATTAAAAAAAAAAATAATTAGTGTCATAAGATACTAAGAAATCCATATTACTCGATATGTTTTCGCATATTTTTTCGAATGACAGTTTGTTAGCTGTATTGGATAGAGTAAGAAAGAGAGTAATAAAAAAAAAAAAAAAAAATGAAAAAAAAATCGTGGCGGTGGCATTTAGCTGTAGTGTTGATAGGCTAATGACAAACGCGTAGATTAGCCTTATCTATCCGACACTAATTATTTCCTCTTTGTATAATGCCGCCTATGCTTACGATTCACCAGCAAATGGCGCTGGGATATTTTATTTATTACCATTCACATCCTCTCTTTTTTCTCCTCCTCTTCATCTTTGTACTCCTACTTTTCATCCAAGTTTTATCTCCGTCGGGTTCGAGGTGCTTCTGAACAAGTCTCATGATTATGACGATGGCTTTTGTCTTTTTTACTTTTTTATCAGCTCATGGTGCTCAATATATATATTTTATTTTATATTAATCGTATATTTTTGCAATTATTTCTTCTTAAAAATTACCATTCAACGAAACAAATTTTTTTTATTACATTTTAATTACTGCAGTTTAATTTGAATAAAAGCAATTATCATAAATTCCTTTCCTTAATCCATCATACTAACTAAATAATATCTATGGCGTAATACCTCAATTGCTATTACGAACTAAACAATAAAAAAAAAACAATTATTTTAAAAAAAAATTAATGCTGTCTATCCCATAATTTGTTTTTTCTCTTTTTCATATTTTTAGACGATATTAAATTCAATGCATAAATATCAACCGAGGTTTCATCTTGTACGAGCGAATGATGTCCTGAAATTACCGTGTTCAACGTTTAGAACTTACGTCTTCAAAGAAACCGAATTTATCGCCGTTACAGCCTACCAAAATGAAAAAGTAAGTAACTAAATAATTTTTTATTATTTTTTGTCCGATCATTTGATTTTTTTTATCAAAAGAACTGCAAGTAGAATTAAATATTGACTTTTGCTGGCGAAAGTTAAACAGTAAATGGTAAAAGAAAAAGATGAAGAAAAAAAAAGTGGGATTCGGAAAAAAGATCTTAACGCGAGGGCAAAGTTTTATGAGACACCTTGGAGTCGTTCCAAGAGTTTTGTACAACTACTATATTGTAAACTGTCACAAAATCATTGAAAATAATTTTTTTTTATTTTTACACAAATTATTAAATTTAAAGTAAAAGAGCCTAAACTCGATTAGTACCATTAGTCGTTCACTATAACTGATTATATTCATATAAAAAAAAACTTTCAATTAGTAAAAAAAATTATATCATTGATAAATAATTATTTGATAATCTAAATATACTCGAATCTGACGTATCAAAGTACCCTAGTAAAAATAAACTAGAGTTCACTCGATTTCAGACCAGTAACTGGCCAGTAATCCCGGCTAAAAACTAGAAATCCTGCCACCTACAACTAAGGTGTACACATTGGTCACACTAATATATTTTCTGTACTAGTGTGTATGTGTGTGTTTATTTTTTTCCTGTTTAACCTCTATTTTTTAAGGTGTGTGTTAATATGTAAATAATTTTATGATCAATAATTAATAATATACACATTAAAAAACGGAATCAATGAAAAAAATGAATACAATAAGTAAATTGGAAACTTTTTTTCTATTCCCTTTGGATATCATAAAAAAAAAAAATCTAACATATTTGAATTCCCAAAAAAATATTTCCTTAAGTACCCCGTTTTGCCCCCCTCCCCCCCTCCTCCCAAATATTTCTTTAAAGTTTGTAAAAATTGATATTAGAAATCATCCAAGTAATATATGTTACGAATTATTGTTCTCCGAATTAATAAACATCATACACGGAGAAATGTTTCTTATCCAAAACACTATGGTGTGATAATAAAGCCGGACCATGGTAGCCACCTAACGGAAATTGAATTAAATACAAATATTATTACTATACACGGAAAAAAAAATATTGCGCTTATCACTCAACAACGGAGAGCGACAGTTGTATCGTGATTAGTACTAAATTGTTACTTGATTTTCACGATATATATATCAATATGAATGAAACACTAGATACTTATTATAATGATCCTACGGATTGTGAATATACTTAAATGTATAGTGATCGTCAGTTAACGTATCCATATCATACCAAAACGGATCGTGATTATCGCGATCTACTTCTCAAGCGCCACCACTCATAATCAAATTATTTAGTAAAAAATTTACATCAATTACTTACGTATATTCTATTACTTGATTACATTTCTTCATATTAAATAATCATTTTTTATTGCGCTTATTAGAATTACTAACCTGTAATTATTAATTCCAACTAAAAATAAAATTGTAATGAAGTTAAAGTTAAAAATTCATCTATTTTAACCTCAAATGTCTTTCTGACTTCCTCAAATGATTTTATGATTTCGGGATCCACCTGGATCGCGATAATCACGATCCAATAGACCAAGACTTTCCGTATACAACGTATAACCAACCGAGGAGAGTGAATATCACGATACCGTTGAGTGATGAGCACAATATTTTTTTTTCCGTGTAATCAAATAAAAATTACTATAACCATAGTGAAATTTAAAATTACAGTAATTTGTTATATAATCGTTGTCTACTTAACTATGGCCATAGTAATAGCATGTGTATTTTTCAATTTCTGCAGGTGACAAGCATGATCCGACTTTGAAGTCATAGTAAAGTATTGCAAAAACGAGAATAATTTCTCCGTGTAGCTCGATTGATACTATCTTTGAGCTAGTGTAGGGCCGTATGTTGATCAAATAATGGTACATCACAACGTTTATAGTGAGCGACTATTTCGGTATACTCAACGACTTTATTTAAAAAATTAATAATTATTAATCATCAACATTATTCTTCAAATTAAAATTTAATTACAGTCGGACCTGCTTATAAGACTATTAGTTTCTCTCTCAAACTATCGCGATACCTGATTTATAAAAAAGACAGCAATATAGTCTTATAAGCAGGTCCGACTGTATAATATTTAAAACTATAAAAAAAAATGATTTTTCATTTCATTTAGCAATGTATATTGACTTAGTGATTTAATCTCACTAATGAAAAGTGAGTAGGTAATGGGTGTTTTACTTTATTATACAATTTGTACAGCGTGATATATATAATTGATTAAATATTTTATCAGAGTTTTGCGTCGAATAATTCATGTTTGTCATTATATGCAACAAATATGTCATATTGAAATCGATTTTATATAGGTTTTAAAAGAGCCTTGAAATTACCAACAAACGCCTATAAATATAAATTTATCAATTGTATTGAAATAAATATACAACAATAATATAAGTTTATGTTTATGCATCTTTACATCCATATATATATATATATATATATATATATTTCTATGTATCGATATATACCGCTATCTTTGTCTTCCTTTGTGCCCCTAATATAAATAGTAATTCTTTTTTTATCGAATTACAATATTATGTATAGAAAAATCGATGGCTATAAACTATTTATTATTATCAATATTTAAGATCTCAGCTTAATCACAAAATTTTTTTTCATAGATTCAAATACGTGAACGAGGATATAATTATTTAACCGGTGGTCTTGTAACTAGAAGGTGTAGATTCTATCTTTTCGTTGAAAAAAAAAAAAAAATAAAAAAATTGTTAATTATTCATTTTTAATTGAAATTAGTTTTTGTTTTCGTTTATTTTTATAATTTGAAATTATAAATTTTTCCAATAAAACATTTTTGCAATTTTTTATAACTCGAAGATATGTTTATATAGGTATATGTATATGTTCTTTTTATGATCGGCTTCTTTCATCTTAATTTATCTTATTTTTTATTGCAGCCATTTTATAGATTTCAATTTAAATTATGACCGTGATTATATTTCATTAAAAATAAAAATTCTTTTTTAAATATATGAAATTACTTGACATCGATATATATTTATATAAAAGAGAACATGATTTATTTTTGACAATTATAAATTTAATCGTTCTTAGAATCATTAATTTGCTTATCTAATCTATTTCTATGAATAAATATTTAGTGTTTAAACTATCTCTTTATGACGTAACGAGGTGTCAAGCTACTGAATATTTATTCAGTAATAAATAACCTTTTATGCAATAGTATAAAATTATAATTTGAAGTTAAGGTCACCGTTAGATTTATTTATCTGAAAATAATTGCTTTTCTTTACATCTGACAACTGAAAAATACTCTGATAAAATATCATAATTACAAGTTTTTTTTTTCAATATAAAATAAAATTTTAATATTTGTTTACGACTTACTGGTGAAGTAAATCTTATTTTACGATCACTAATAATGACAGCTGGATACATTAAGATAATAACTGTTATTATTATAAAAAAATAGACTACCTTAATTTTTTTTATTTAAAATTATCGGCCGTTACTTTATTGCATAAAATATTTTTAATTATTTTTCATACTATTTCTTATTATCATAATAGCAGAATGTTCAGAATCAATTACAAATAATATGATAATACATTTAATTGTCTGGGAAGATATAACTTTTAGCTCTACGGAGACATAAATTTCACAATATACTTGGACTTACGTAGATATAATTTTTTCAGTATTGATATATATTTTTACAGAAAAAAAAAAAAAAAAAAAAATGCGGATTGAGAACATCAAAAAATTGGCTAATTCACTGACACCTGATTAATTGCCTAATTAAGTGACTTTTAAAGTCTAATTAAAACTGTTAAAAGGTTTTAATGAATCCGAGTAGATCTAAATAGATCGATCAAAATCGGAACTTTAAAACAACTAAATTAACTTTGTTCTAAATTATTTTTTCTCGAATTTACATGAAAATTTTATTTCCTCTTGAAAAATTTAATCTAATTGATTTTGTTTTATTTTTCAGATAACACAGTTGAAAATCGACAACAATCCATTTGCCAAAGGATTCAGAGATACCGGAGCTGGTAAAAGAGAAAAAAAGTGAGTATCGCTTCTAAAACTTACGTAATTTTATTTCATTTCAATTTTATTTTTTTTTTCTTTCTATTTGAACCGTACATGCGAGTAAAATAATTCAATTATACGTAATTTTTTTTTTCTTTCCAAAAACAATTTTACTCCAGAACAGAAATAAACAATTTAAGTAGGATTTATTAGTTTCAATAAAATGTGATTGATTTATCAATATTTTTTTAGCGATCAAAATATTTCTACTTTGTTTCGATAAACAACTGTAAAAAAATTATATTTAATAAATAATTTTTTTTTCGTCAATAAATATAAACAATGTATACATAAATACTAGACTGTTTCAAATTAGGGGTCTATTTTTATTTTTCTGATGAACATTGAAAAATCAAAGGGGTATCTTAAAATATGGTGACAGTTAAAATTTGAGCTCTTAATATTGATATTTAGAGGTGGCTATTGATAATTTTCGATTTTTCATTTAGTAACATGGTAAAAAATACATAACTTCCAAAAAAATCAAGATACAAAAAACCTCTCCTCAAACATTTTGTAGCAAATTTACTGATCTACAAAAAAGGTCTTTTATGATTTTTGCGTAAATTCAACCATTCACAAGACATCCGACGTCAAAGTTTGATAGAATTCAAAGAACTTTTTTTTGCTCGTTCTGAATTTTATATCACGACAACTAATTAGAATTCAGAAATTCTCAATATCGTTTTTTATAGGAAATTGAATGCTCTACAAAAAAAGTCTCTTATCATTTTTTTATAAATCCATCTGTTCAAAAGTTATTGGAGCTTGAAGTCAAGTTAGAGTAAATTTGCAGATCTTTTTACTCTTCCGGTGAAACTATCGGACTAATCATAAAATATCATTGAATCATTTTTGTAGGCAATTTTATTTCCTACAAATTATCTCTGATAAATTTTTTTCGAATTCGGCATTCTTTTCTAGTTATTTCTATTTTAATGTCGAGCTCTTAAAATCGATCAGAACACTTTTTTTAGGAGCTTGGCATTAAAATGGAAATAACTAATAGAGAATGCAGAAATTAAAAAAAATTTATCAGAGGTAATTTGTAAGAAATAAAATTACCTACAAAAAAGATCCTATGACATTTTATGATTAGTCCGATAGTTTCACTGGAAAAGTAAAAAGATCTCCAATTTTACTTCGAGCTCTAATAATATTCGAACAGATGGATTTATCAAAAAATGGTAAGAGACTTTTTTTGTAGAGCATTCGATTTCCTATAAAAAAAACTACATCGAAAATTTCTGAATTCTTATTAGTTGATATGGTATAAAGTTCAGAACGAGCAAAAACAAGTTCGTTGAATTTTATTAAACTTTGACGTCGGATATCTTGTGAATGGTTGAATTTATGCAAAAATCATAAAAGACCTTTTTTGTAGATCAATAAATTTGCTACAAAATGTTTGAGAATAGGTTTTTTGTATCTTGATTTTTTCGGAAGTTATGTATTTTTTACCATGTTACTAAATGAAAAATCGAAAATTATCAATAGCCACCTCTAAATATCAATATTAAGAGCTCAAATTTTAACTGTCACCATATTTTAAGATACCCTTTCGATTTTTCAATGTTCATCAAAAAAATAAAATTAGTCTTCTAATTTGAAACAGTCTAATAAATACGTATATGGAAAGTATAATTGTGTTTGACATACTTTATAATTGAAATGCAAAACCGTATTGTATAATGTATCATTTTCTAAAGTGAGTCCCAGTAACAAAATAATAAATTTAAACTAGCAGTTGATGATCCCCAAAAAACCGTCAAGGGGTTTGTATTCGAATTCTCATTTGCACCCTCTAACGGGTCATGATCCGTCCATTTGTATTCAATATTGCAAGTTTATGGGCTTCATGTCGATTCACCCCTTGGGGCTATTGCTACCACATCGTCGTGGTTATATCACGCTGTCAAACGCTCAATGAAACCTATTTCGATTTAACTAAAGTCATATTGTATACCATAAGAGAGAATTCAAGTGGATTTTCATAGTATTAACTTTACTATGCATAGAATTTTCCTCACACATCAACATTAATTATGCATATACCATACACGAATGTGCAGCGACTAGCGAGGAAACTTAGTGAACAGTCCCTGCTATAGCCTGGAGGCTTATTGTATACAAATATACATTTTAATTATTTATTGTTTTAGCTATTATATGAGAGCGCTTTTTATTGCGGTATAAATATTTTTAGCAACATTCAGCTCCTTTTCGAATATTTTTTTGCATTTAGACCACCAAACACCACTAAGTAGTTCTCTGGGTTGTAAACAACTTTACTGAATATTCCATTGACTTGTAGACAATGAGAACAAGTCTAGTTTTTCCAAAAAATGGTGTGCAAAAAAAAATTCCATTGCTTTCAATATTGTCAGATAGTCTATTTGTACATGAGCTTTTTTTTAAATAAACTTTAAAAGACTATACATGGAAAGAAAATTATGGGAATGGTTCCTATAATTTTGTGAAATTTCATCCTATACCAGTATAGGAATGACGACCATAAATTATGGGAACATGTCCTATAGATATAGGAATATTACCTATAATTATAGGAATAGTTCCTATAATTATGGGAATGATACCTATACCATTATGGGAGTAGTTCCTATAATTATAGGAATGGTTCCTATAATTTATGGGAATGGTTCCTATAATATTATAGGAATGGTTCCTATACTATTATAGAAATGGTTCCTATAATAGTATAGGAATGGTTCCCATAATGGTATAGGTGCGTTCCTATATATTATAAGAACCATTCCTATAATAGTATGGGTACAATTCCTATACTATTATAGGAACCATTCCTATAATGCATAGGAATACTCCCTATAATTTTCTTTCCGTGTAGTATACTTTTATTGAAAATTATTATTTGAATATTCGTTAAATTATAATAAATAAGTTATAAATAGTTTGAAAGATTCACTTAGTTGATATCTTTATCTATTCTTACTGTCTGCTCCCTAAAGAGTGGAAGCAACGCCACGCGCCCGTCACTCAAAGCAATTAAATTTTTTTTAGTCACAAGTTGCCAGTCAATAAAAATAAATTTTTTGTTGATATGCTATTAACTATAGTTTCATACATATATTTAAAATTAATAAAGGTGTGCATTTATAGATTTTTTAAATAATTAAATTTTTATTCAAAATTTTGAAACGGATATTAAGCCGTAATACTGTAAAAAGATTTCAAAAAAATGAATGAATGGCTTTAGTCAGAAAAAACTGCGGACATACATATATATCTCGAGATAAAATATATTAAAGAATTCAAAAGTGTGGAAAGTAGACACGCAAGTTGTGTTAAAAAGTTAAAAATGGTACGAAGACGTTAATAAAAAAGTGGAAGGATGAAAAAGCACGAGGGTCAAAAGCAAGGTGGTATGGGGATGAGGTTGGAACATAGCCAATCATCGGATTAGCATACTGATGTTCAGAGGCGGTACTATCGTTAACGTTGAGGGTGCCACTCTTGAAGCCGGCTTTGAATTTTATATTAGCACTACGAGCTATTATACACACAAAGAACATTCTTGAGTCTGATCGTCCGCGAAAAAGAATACACACTCGCTAAATGCATCCATAAAATCTTTATTATTTATTTCAATAGTCAATTAATTATAACATTTATTGTTTTTTCATCGTTTCTGATGATTTTGCAAAATACCAAATAAAGAAGAACTAAATGCGGTTTGAAGTTTAATTTTTTTAGAGGTGTGTCCAGAATTTAAAATTAACGAAGGGACGGTGGTTAAACCCTCTAACATTATCTAATCCGAGTTCTAAAAAGGGTCGAAAGATCAGAGTTACATATATATACGACATTAGCTACTTTATAAATCATTCTTTCTTTCTTTCTTTCTTTCTTTATTATTCTTTTTCACTCGTTACTTGAATTTGTCGCAGCTATAAATGTAAAGCTAGTGAACGTTGAGGGCAATCGTGAGATGATGTTGAAAATGAACCCCCATCAGGGGTCGTATTAGTCTTCGCAAGCGCTGAAAGGGTGGATTATAATTCCGCACAACGAGGGGTCGCCGAGGGTGGACGATGATACTAATAATAGTCAAGCGAATCCTGCGGTGTCAAAGGCGTTGTCACCCTTTTTCCTCTAACACGAACGTGTCAGGCATAACATGCAGACCACAAATGCGTTGATTCCAACAAAAACGCGACCTTAAAGATTTTATCTTTACTCCGACGCGTCATAATAAATTTTAAATCTTTTTATTGTAAAAATTCATTTTTAAGTATTCAACGAGTCTTCTTAAAAGTTTAATAACAATAAGATTTTTTTTTTTTTTTTTTCGTATAACAAAATGATTTGTAATTTTTGGTTAATAATTAGCTATTTATTATTGAACTAATTATTAACAAATTATTACTGGAAGAGTTAATTATTCAAATGACATTGTCTAATATAATTGGAGTGTCAAAAGTCTATCATAATGTTACGCTTGTAGTCACAACTTGAAACTATTTATGAGGGAGAGTATATGTATTTCATTCCCCAGCAGACAGCATGTATGAACCGAGGTACTATCGATTCGTACGCATAAAGTGCAAATATACCTACCTACTGGCAAATCATCTCTTTCACTTTTATATACTCTTTCATTTTCTCACTCTATCTTATGAGTAGTATATATATGTGCAATGAAGACATGCGTGGCGTTCATGTACCCCGTTGATCGCATTATACGGTATTAGGGAAAGAGAGCTTGTAATCCGCTTTGTCGGGTAACAAAACCGAGTCTTATACGTATATAATATACTTTGCCTTCGATTCATATCATCAGAACTTGCAAAACTGATGATGTTTGAAAAATAAGTTATGTATATCGAAAATAGTCAACTATAATAAATACATCGAAAAACTCAAACTAAAAAAAAAAAAAAAATAGTTTCATTTTCAAGTAAATAAATCTTTTGAACCCGGATGTGAAAAAGTTTCAGCTTAAATTGTGATTATTAAAATTTATTATTAATAAAAGTATTATAATTTGGAATAATTAATTTTATAATTTAAAATTTTACTTGAAACTTTAAACCCGGGAAAATAATATTTCAGGTTTCCAAGCGACATGCGCGTGTACATGATTTTAAATATAGCAATTCGATAATTATAATATTTAATGCTTCACGGAAAAAAAATCAGTAGCAGCTACCAATTGGTGATCGGTAGCAGCTACCGATTAATTTTCGGTAGCTGATACCGATTATTTTTTTCCGTGTTTAAAGGAAGAAATATAAAAATGATGAAAATAATATATGCATTAAGAATATGCCATATTATTCATTTTTGCACAGAAATAAAAAAATTATGTTGCGATTACTGAAAGAAGGTTATTCAAATTACATGATTTATCTTATATAATATTTACTGAAAAAATATGTCAATTTAAAAATATAGATAACTTTATTTGTGTTTTCATAATATTATTTCATTGTAATTTTCCATGCAAGAATAAAAAACAAATTTCATTGAAAAAAATTTTGAATTAAAAAAAAATCAGATATTTGAAATTATTAAAAATTAACTGTGAACGGTTTAATTAATTTTTTTTTATAAATATTGCATTACAACTATGTCATATTTACATGTGAAACCTGGTCTTATTTGATTTTTCCAACTGAAAAATTTAAATATTACAGAGTTAATTTGTAAAAATTGCATTTTTTTTTTCAACTTTACAGTATTCAGAGCGTAAAAATAATTCAAGCATGGAAATTAAACAATGTTGCATTACATGAGTCTATGGAAATTTTTTAACATAATTTTCACTGATTTTTTTTCATGTTGTCACTTCTTTTCTATTCCAAACAGTAATTTTGAAAGTTTATTTTTTTCCGTGTGACTAAATTTGTAAAAAAACATTTTTTTCTTATTATACTGGCATTTAATATAAACAAATAAATTATTGCTTTTATGTGGGTGGATAAATATACTAAAATATCAGTGAACCAGATGTATCTAGTTAAGAGTTTTGCACACGTGTATATGATGCGATATTGTCACGATTTTTCATGTTGGCTAGTTTTCTCTAAAGACTAAATCTAAATCTATATCTATACTAGTGATAGTGGGTGGACATCAGAGAGTTTTTAGAGTCAGAGGTAAAAAAGGGTGTTCATACGTAGAGTAGTAGAGAACATTGAGAGTTAGAGTCCCATCGTCAACGCGGTAATCGATCTGTCGAGGCGTCACGCAGTTCGTAAACACGAACAAGTCTATCGTGTGCGATCGACGCTTTGCCCGCAGGGATAAAAAAAATAAAATAAAAAGAATAAATAAATAGTTGTAGCACTATAACGACAGAGAGAGTAAGATTAAACTCTGGCATGATCGTGATGCGGGACTAACGATGGGGCGTGCATGCAAGCCGCTTGTTTGTCCAAACGCGTGTGAGTTAAAACTTTACAAAGTTCTCTATGTATGTATAGAGTTATATAGACATGTGTGGATGTATTTTGTATATACAACTACGGAGGATTGCAATTTGCGATGGTTAGAGGTGTGAAATACCTTCGTGATTAAAAGGTTGGCTTTATCCATTCCTAGCTAGTATAGTTTCCCTCTGGATCATCCTATACTGACATTAAAATGATTTTTTAATCGATAGTCTTCTAACTATATATATTTAACTTATTTAGACATCAAGATAGAGTATATAGTTAATTTAGTTTTAAATATAGCGCTTGTATATCTTTTAATATTTTATTAAAATTTTTTATTATTATTATTTAATAACTAACCAGATTTAAAATGATAAATACAAAAAAGGCCATCTGACAGGCAGAATGAAAGAGATTTAAAAAATTAATTGATAGCAAAATTTAGTTCTACACAGAAAAAAAAGTATTTTTTGGCTCAAAAAAATTTTGAATTATGAATTGAAAACAAAAATTTTCTTGAGGCGAGAAAAAAATTCTTGCGCCAAAAAATTTTTTCTAATCTTGAGAAAATTTTAGTCTTCAATTCATAATGTAAAATGTTACTTGGGCCAGAAAATCCTTTTTTTCTGTGTAAATACGGTCATAAAAATTTTTATTTTGCACACCTCAAATTTGAAGCATACTTTAGGTCCTTCCAATTACAATTAATTATTTTTTCGTATGGGAACGATTGACAAGAAAGAAAGTTGAAGTTATCGTTTGAATTTTACAACTTTTTTTTTACGAATGAAACCATGAAAATCAATTTTTTGCACACCTCAAGCACAAAAGCATTGAGGGTGCTTTATTGTCGCTTGATTTTTTTATGTAGTTTTTAAAAATTTAAACGTCGATAATTTTTAAACCAAGCAACTAATTTTGCTCATTTGTGAACTTGATCAAATTAATTACTTATAGATAACGTATAGAAAATTAAATTGCAATTCGATTAGTACTTTTGCGCGTTGTATAGAATAAATGCATACATAAATAAGTGTATAAATTTTCGAGCCAAGGATATTTTTCGAACAACTTCAGTGGTTGATTGATTATAACTTATGATAATGCTTTTTTCAAAGAAAAAACTTATTTATCTAATGACAATAAAAATAATTGTTCAATAATTTTCTTTTAAATGATATCATAAAGTAGAAACTTGATTTACAATTTTTTGCTTAAAATAAAAAACAAAAAAAAAAACAGTTGTTTACAGTATCCTATCAAAAACAAATCAGACAAAACTTTCGCGAATATAACAGTGACAATATATCTTAAGTATTGCGAGGTCGTGACACATGTAATTGACGCGAAATTGAAAAAAGTTTTGCCTGAAGGCATGCCGTCATTTCCAGGCGAATAGAAAAGGCGTTCGCAGCACGATTAAGATAATTAATTTAATACCTTAAGTGCTTGAGGCACTATTTGCTGAAGCTTGGACTCTCATAAATCCTTTAGTTTTCCTTCTAGGTACTCAAGTACGCTACCAAGTAAATGAGCGTATAGTTATTATTATCATCGTAAACAGGTTGTAAGGATAACTAAACCCACAATTCATCGTGCGTGCTTTATAGCGGTTGTGTGTTTGCATCGTCGACTCACCGACTATTTGCCGATAGTGACCGTTACGCGTAACAACTTCATAAGTCACAATCCATGCTTTTTCCCTCTAGCTCCATGATTCAAACGTCTGAGAAACAGAATTTTTTAACAGAAAATGTTATTATTATTTTATCTTGTACCATGTTATTAATTTATATGAATATTATCTCTTATTATTACTTGTATTCGACATTGTCGAAGTAATTTATCCTCAATTGCTAACTCTCAGTCGTTGTTGCAGAAGACAGGCGATGTTGACTGTTTCTGGAGGCACTTCCCGATTAGCGTCAGGGGCACCAGCATCACCAGAGAAACGTAGATCGTCAAATTCAGTAAATGATATGTTAGATGATGATGACAAACTACTAGACGTAGTGGGACCTGATACACCACATCCGGCGCAACATCATCGGGAACGTGAACACTCGAGGGAACGAGACGATAGAATGAGTGAACGTGGAGAAGGCAGTGAGTCTTCGGGCTCAGAAAGCGGTGGAATACCTGGTGGACCAACTTCTGAAGGTCCAAGGCCAGATGTATCAGTTGGACCACCTGTACTTCATCCACCTTTGTTACCGTACTTTTATCCACCAGTACCTGGTCTTTATCATGGACATAGCCCACTGCTACCACCAAATCCACTAGGACTTCACGGTGGTGTAACACCAGGAATGCTACTCAATGCTCAGCTTGCTTTGGCAGCCAGTCAACATACAGCTTTATTCGGTCATTATCCACATCCTCTTTCGAGTCCACTTCATCAGCTTAAAGGACACCGATTTGCGCCTTACACTTTACCTGCTCCATCACATGGTTCGGCTTTTGAAACAGTAACACCCGGAAGTCGAACTCTCAGTCCCAGATCACCTCCACCAAGACCACCAACTGGATCTCCAACTCCTGGTACGGGTGGTGGGCATGCAACTGCTAATAGTGGATCAGCTTCAGCTACTGGAGAACTTAAATCAATTGAAAATATGGTCAATGGACTCCAGGAGAGACGTAGCAGTAGTAGCATTAAAAAAAGATCAAGTCCAAGTTTGACGCCTGGACATCGGAATGAAGCCGATGGTGGCGGAGGGAGTCCGTGACATGAAAATGAGCCTGTCACTAGTACCAAGGTAGATACTGAGGATGAGGATCTAGATATAACCAGCGGTGATGAGTCTGTTGATGAACAGGAACTCGAGCCAGATTCCACATCAAAGCCTTCGTAGCCGAGATTATCCGTTAATGTTCTTATAAGCGAGACGTCTTCAGACAATTTATTATTGTCTAATATCAACACTAATGACGACTTGTTGCTTTAGTCTCAATGAGGTTATTAATAACAAAAATAATAATACGGCTACGATTACAAGGATATGGGAATCATATAAAGTGCAATTTTTTGAGTGTTACAAGTATTTTCGACTAACGGCGATGTGTTTGCGTGATATAATTAAATTTTAGACTTTACGAATTTAAAAAATAAAAAAAAAAAAGAGAATTGTAAAGAAAAAAAAAGTAATAAGTTGAGAAATATTTATTTTCTCTTGTGACGTGTGTAAATATAGTTGATATATATAATATGCCTGTACTGGAATTATTACGAGATGGAATCAGTTAATAGTGCTGTGGACACTTATTAATAAAATGACGATCTATTTAGTGATATATATAAATATATATTATATTATATTATGTAATCGGTGCCAGAGCACGTAAAATCTTTGTACATTTAATCAAATAATAATGACCGCGTTACGTGAAAAATTATAAATATTCAGGAGAAGAGGAGCCGCAAATATTGCCTGCGAATACTTTTAGGACTTAAGAAAAATTACATAATGATCTTTATCTATGAGTAAATATTGCAATATAAAATAAAAAAAATAAAAAAAAAGTAAAAAAAAATGTTTTAACATAACATGAGCACCTCTACTCTTTGCAGACCCAACTGTAAATATGTACCCTAGCGATATATTAATATTATATTATATAATTATATAAATATATTATAAATACAACTACCCCTTCATATTAATTATTGAGTATAATAATTATAATAATAAATAAAATTAGTGCTGCAGGAAACAAATCAATGTGTTGAACACTCACGCTGTTCCCACCATAAAAAAAATAATTATTTGCGCCGCATAAAAAGTATTTAAAATATGTGATCGACTGTTAATTTTGTTCAACGAGATTCAATTATCTCAAAATATTTTTTTTCTCAGGAATATTTTTATAATTATTATTAATTAAAATATATGAGTGTGAATGTAGCGGATATAAGACAAATTTTAAATTACAAATAAACGAGTTAAACAATTAAAACAAATAAATAAAAAAAAATGCGCATACTGGTTTTGAAATTCTATAAATGCGCATTTTTTAAATTTTATTTATTTTACATTTAATTCACTTATTTCAAAATTTTTTAAATTAGCAATTGTCAGCTACAATCACACTCGTACTTAAATATGGTCAAAGGAATTGGTTACGTTATAATCATTACAGATAAAATATTTTAAATGTTTATAAAATTTGATTATAAATTTATATTTTCGGTACTTACTATAAAAATTTATTTCAAAGTTTTTTTTTTTTATAAAATTTCCACTCAAAAAGTTTCACATTTGATAAATTAGTTTCTTTTTGTATTTACCTGTTTAAACTAAATATTTATTTATTTAAAAAATTCAGATTCTTTTTTATGAGTGCAAAAAAAAAAAAATAAATAAATTGATTGATTAATTTGTTTTTGATAAACTTGTATAATATAAATATAAATGTAGATAATTATGATGTGCGTAATTGAATGAATAAAATAGCAAGAGAATAATTCAAAGCATCGCATGAAAATACAATAAAATGTAAATGGTGATTAATAAATAAATAAATAAAAAGTCGCATTAATATTTAAAACATTTATTATATTACTACTAATAATAATAATATTAATAATAACTATAATTATAATAATAATAGATGTAATAATGATATATTAATAATAATAGTAATAATAAATTTAAAAAATTAGATGCAAGTGTTCCTTCATTGTTTATATAAATATCAATCTTATTAGGTAATGTCAAAAATAAACATCACTTTTAATGCTTAAACAATTTTATTGACTTATATTTAAATATGTGGAGAATAAATATAAATATTACAGCCGTAAAATATATTAAATCTAACTGCATTGATGACCTCTTTACAATTTTTACATATTCAAATAATGCAGTTTTTTACTTGTGATAGTTGTGAGTGGAAACGGAAAAAAAATTATGATTCTGAAGTTAGCCGACAATTAAAAATTTTTGGATTATTTTTTTTTCAACAAATTAATTACAAAAAAAAATATATGCGCATGTAGAAAATAAAAAAAGTAATATGTGAAATTTTTTATATATATTTATTTTCAATAATTAATCGTTTTTAGAAAAATTTAAAAATCATTAGACGTTGGCTAACTTCAGTATCATAAAAAGTAAATGAAAATAATAAATTTTATTAAATAATTTTACTCCAATGGTTTTATATTTTGTTCAAAATTTTTAGCCGAAAAAATTTGGAGTAAAATATTTGTTATTATTTGTTTTTAAAATGAAAAACAAAAAAAAAAATTATCAGTAGTATTGACCAATAGATCAATAAATTTTTCTAATGTCTGTTATAAAATATAGACCAAGATAAAATATGAATCTCATGTACGAACAAAATGTCGATCAGTTAACAATGAAAATGACAAATGTGAAATATTAAAAATTTATTAAAATAAAAAAGAAAAGTATTGACTTTTTAAATTGTAATTAGATAATGGCGCTTTTAAAATTTGTGGAAGCTCATTTAAGGGGAAGAAAAAAAAGCAATAAGAAAAAGGTCATTATATTGATCATTATTTCCCGAATCATTATTATTCCTACGGTATGTATTGTATATTATACACCTATAGAAAAAAAGTCAACCTTTCCCGTTCCTTTATTCCCTAAACCATGAAAACTTCCACCCGACTAAAAGTTATATATATATTAATTTAAAAATATACAAATGTTTTATTATTTATTTAATGTCCTCAAAACATAAATTCCCTTTATTTTTAATCCTCTCATTTAAAAGATAATTAAATACTATCAAGTAATACTTCGTTGAATGATTTAATAAAACTTTGATGCTTGTTCTAATTTATTTGTTAGTATATTTTTGATTTTTATGAAATATCAATAGTCAAATTTTAAAAAAATTAAACTGAAAATTTTTACTGTTACTAGTTAAGAATTTCATTTTTTGCCAATTTTGTAAATTTTTTATAAGCAAAATTTTTGCACAAGAATTTTTTCTGAAATTTACTTAAAATGTTGAAGAATCGGCAACGAATAGTTAAACTGAGCGAAAAATAGTATATTGTGTGATAAGGGATGAAACGACGATTTCAGACTAGTGTGGAGTAGGCTGACATCACTTGCAGTCTGAAATCGTATTTCATCCTGAGTCACATACCATATTTTTCATGATTACGTGCAACTTCAGGATTCAGTGTCAGCAGCCAGTAAGAAACAAATTAATTTCAAGCCGACGATGAGGAGAACTGTTAGAGAATGAGAAATATGTGATTTACAATCATTTATTAAATAGTAAATAATACAAAAATATTATTTGCAATTATTTTTTAGTAATTTTATTTGGTTAATTAAGACTGTCACTTAAAAAAATGAAATGAGTAAACTGAAGTGACAAGTAAACAAATGAGAGTAATAAGGCTGCAAATGAACATTAAATATATCTAGCACAGGGCAGAAACAATTTTGTTTCTTCCCAAGGGAAGAAGCACGCATGTTTCTGCCCGCTGAGAAGAGATTTGTGATTTACGAATTCGCTAGCAGTTGCTTGCAGCATTGGCTTAAAATTAGCTTGTTTCAACGGGCTGTAGAGACACTGAAACTTCAAGTTTCGATGCTGGTATCATGAAAAATAATTTTTTTTTAATCAATCCTCGGAGTACACACCTTCGAACAGACCTTCGGAGTATACACGGTGTCAAATTGGCTCCATTCCACTTTTGAAGAGTTATACCTCAAAAACTATGCATTTTATTGGAATGCAGGTCATGACGTTTTTTGTAGGTAAAACAATACTTTTTCGAGTACAACGATCATTATTTCGAATTAACTAATTTTTAACGGTGAAAAAATTAATTAAAATCAAACCTAATTTGAAAATATTTTGGGATAAAAAAAATTCTGTGGTCAAAATGACCCCCAGTGTACTCTGAGGGTTAATTGTAAATTTTCTGTTAATAAGAAATTTTTCGATGTCGAACGATCATATATTTTTTAATAGTTTTTTTTCTGCTCTATTTTTGAATAAACTTTTTTTTCTTATCAATTAAATCTAATTACAAAATTAAATCCAAAAATAATTAATAACTAGGATATACAAATTGATCTTTAACTTTGCTACGAAACTGTATGAATGGAAAATTTCTAAAAAAGTTGAATAATTTTATGAGCGTTTTCGAAACGGAGTTTTAAAAACATCTATAATATACTTATGAAATAAAATTTATGCATAAAAAAAAATAATAGAGACAAGGGAATCAGTAACACAATAATAGTAAATTCTATGACCTAATAAAATAGCCGTAGGGTTATAAAAAAAAATGTTAAATAAATTTTTCATCTGTCACTTGGATCCCGACGACATCTGAATCAGCGAATCTATCAACATATTTTTCCATATTAGCCAAGACATGTGTCTCACTTGCTCAGAATAAAACATCTACGTTACATTCCAAGCAATGTACGTATGTACGTCAGTTCTATTTTTTTTTTTTTTTTCTTTGATATTCCTCGACAATTCCTTTTCTGTAGTGACCTTCCTATACCAAATAGAGGAGTGTGTGGGACTAGATTTCTTGAGTAAATCGATTGTTATTCTCATCTCAAAGTGATTCAAGTGAAAATTAAGTAGAAATTAAAAATGCCATCATTAAATTGATGCCGATTCATATATATGTACCGTATACCGTAATTTACGCGTTAACCTTATTTATTATCCATTCAAGTATTTTAATTGCTTTTGCGTTGGTGTAAAAGCCTCCAGTTAAGAGAAAGAAATAAAGAAAAGGAGACGTATTATCGAAATAACTATATGCATTCCGATAATTCGACGTTTTTTTGTTGAAACAATCCACTTGATATGCCGACAAATTCCAATTATTGAATAAATAAATTGCCTATACGTAAGAATAAGTACTTAATACCATGTATAAGTATATATGGGACATTCCATGCCCAATCGACCACTTTTAAAAGTTTCAATTTTTGATTCCACTGAAATTTAAATATATTATTACATACATTTTTTATTTAAAGTTATGTTACGGTCTGTTGAAAGGTCTCAAGAAAGTTTTCAAATGAAGACAATCAACAATAAAATTGTTGATAAGGAAATGTATTATTTTGTATTATTTAATAAGTATAACAGAATTTATAAAAAAAAAAATTATTTTTTTTTAAATTATGAAAAAATTTAACGGGAAAATTTTCTCACGAGAAATGATAGAAATTGACATTAAATAAATGAATGTTTTTTTTAATTTTTTTAATCATATATGAAATAACAAACTCGAGTCAAAAAATAATTCCGGATTTTGT
Organism: Microplitis manilae; assembly: GCA_030273425.1. Taxonomy (NCBI): domain Eukaryota; kingdom Metazoa; phylum Arthropoda; class Insecta; order Hymenoptera; family Braconidae; genus Microplitis; species Microplitis manilae. The sequence goes on from CP092722.1 coordinate 8,159,554, forward strand.
CTTCAAGGGCACTAAGAAAAAAAAATATGAGCTGTGCGCTATCATCAATTCGTTCCAACGAGACATCTTTCAATCAAAATTCAGCGTCGTTGAGACTATGGTGACTTCGATGAGAGAACTGAATCTAGTTTGGAGCAAATTTTTTTTTTTTCTCTCAGAGAATGAATTTCGGACTCATTTTGTCTTCAATGTAAATATCATCATATGAAAAAAAATCAGTTCTAAATTGAGACAGAAGTAATTTTAGCTCTATTTATTATTGAAGAAGACGAATTTACACTTGAGACATGAAAATTTTTATGATTTAAGGTTGTATAAATTTGAAAATGAAATTTTGAATCCATCAAAGCCGAAATGAATTTCTGTTAATTTAAATTTTTGAATCTTAAACATGTTTTCGACATTGTGAAGAAATTTTGCTCCATTACAACCTTGAAGGGATATACGTAAGCAAATCATTTCGTCCCCTTTCTGCACGAAAAAATATGATTGTCAATAATTGTAGTTCAACTTCCAATTATTTATGTTATGTTCAATAACTAATGTCGTTTCAATCAGTAAAATTACGATTTTAATGTTTAACTGCTATAAATAATATTAATCGTTGAAATATACTGCTTGACTATTTAAAATTACTATACTTAAAGCTTAAAAAACTACAAGATACTTGTCAAAAAAATGCATCTGTTATTAATTTCTTACGTTCTACTCAGTAATATTTACTGAGATTCGGTCTAGGCACGCTGTTGACAAGAATCTCAGTAATATTTACTAATATTTTTTTTCCGTGTGGGTAAACCTCGTAACTATATTTTTTTCGAAATTAAAATTATGAGTGAAAAACATTCTTTAGTACTGCTATTGCGTAAAAAAAGTTTCAAATTTTAATAATTATAACAGAATGTTTGAGAGACTCCAATTTTAATATTTATATTAACGCACGTGTAACAGAATAGATGTTTTGGCCGACTTCTGAAAAAATTATAATTTTGTAGTTACGAGATTTACCCAGAAAAGGGACGATTTATAATTACAAGAATATTGAAAATTTGAAAAATACCAAAAACTAGTTTACTTGACCTTTTGGAATTGAGCTAAAAAATTTTAACGCCAGAAGGGTTATTTATACATTAAATACAATCATTTTTTCTGTATGATAAATGGAAAATGAATATATAAATCATACAATACAACGTGAAATGTAATAATGTCAATATTTTAATGTGTTAATTATTTTTTGTATTTTTCAGAAACTTAAAAAAGTAACGAAAACTTGCAGTTGAAAAAAAAAGTTTTCACTGCAGTCAATAAATTCTCTAAATAATAGCGATTTATTTTTATTCATGTATTTAGTTTGATGTAGAAAAATGTCATATATATCATATGATGATCGTTGTATGGAATCATGATAAGTAATCATAAAATTGCCGGTAAATTTAAGTTGTGTGACCATTGTGGTTTAAAGCAAAACATAACCATAAAAAAAAAAAAAAAGAAATAGATAATATATAAATATAATAAAATAAAATAAAAAATATAAAAGGGAGTCGAAAGTGAATGGTACCAAGCAGAACGTCCCAACGGATAAGGGATCTCAGCTTAATATCTTTTATAAATTATTCCTAGAAGATAGACATCGGCATACAAATTGGTAAGAGCCTTTTGCAAGCCAGCTACTGTCTCTTGGGAATGATCTGACATATTTTTGAGATCAAGAATTTATTTTTACTTCATATCAAATTGCATCTTATTTTTTTATTCTTTTTACTTTCTCTATTATTCTCTTCAAATATGTATATGTATGTAGCGGTGCTACTTAACGGTGTTAAAACAGCATACATGCGGAGTAAAATAACTCCGATTGAAGTATGAGAGGGTACGTGTGCGTAATTTTTTTAAGGGACCATTCTGGTTTAGGAAGTCAAAAAAAAAAGACTATTTTCATTAATTTGTTTAGGAAAGAATTGTTATAAATATTTATAATAAGTTTATTTTCGTTGATTAATACACTCTTAAAGTACGTAGAAAAATTTTTTTTTATATTTTTTCACTTTTCTAATACCTTGAAAGGGCGGGTGAAGGTAACTCCGTAAAAAAAAAGATAGTTCACTGGCGGCGGTGATATTTCGATAATGGCTCATCTAAAATGAAAAAATCAAAATTATTTACTTTCAGTAGACATGTAGCTCTCGTCTGTACTACGGATATTGATATTTACCGACAAATAAAAAAATGGTGGACATTAAAAAAAATTCAAAAAATGTGTTTTTTTTTCCACTGTTTTTGGACCAAAAATAATAGTTAAAATCAAAATTTTAATTCGACCATAGTTCAAGCGAGAATTACACGTCTACTGAATGTAAATAATTTTTATTTTTTCATTTCAGATAAGCTATTATCGAAAAATCACTAATATCACGAATAGTAATTCTTTTATTTATAATTAAAACGAAAATAATTATAGTATAAATATTCAAATGTATTGTTTACACAGGAAAAATTAATATTTGAATTTTGAAAATCGTAACTTAAACTTTAAAAATTTTGACACGTGTTAAAATTCTCTACATTGATACCCAGGTTCCAGGTTATAATTTCAAACACTAATTTTTAAGGTTTATTTTTTTCTGTGTAAAGTAATAACTGATTTAAAATTGATTAATTAATCTTTATAATTTTATTTCATTTTTCTCGCTGGTTTAGTTTGCAAGAAGAATTGAATCATAAGAATCTGTTTCCCATATTTTATACAATAACATTAATATGGCATAGTGGATAAATATTCTTTCGATTTTTCCATAAGTTGATAAATCTGTCGTATCATTAATCCTTCAAACAAAAATTTTTTTTTTTTTGTATTTGAAATACTATTCGACTTCTAATACTTCAAAAATAAAACTACTTTTTTCTTTAACACCAAGAAAACTCTTAACACTGTTTTCGGGGTTAAATTTAACACCGACAACTTTAATACCAGGATAGCGTAGTTACACCGTTTTTTTTTACCGTGTAAAGTCGACTATGTTAAACACGCTTTTGGAACAGTAATTACATTAATTATTTTAAAATAAAGTCTAATAGATGAAATGAATTTGAAGAGGAGTTTCAAGATATAAAGTTTAGTTCCAAGAGGTGGCTATTACGGAGAATAGTGTGTCCTTTCACGTTTTGGAATTCCTCTATCTCCTGCGATTCCGATTATAATTCTATTGGAATGCCCGGGTTACTTTGACTTCTCAGAGGTCTACATAGACGTTTGTCTTGAATTAAAGGCCTCTCTTACACACATTTAGCCGTCTTTCGTTGTATCGTAGAGTTCTATAACCAGTGGCACACCCGAACTTGTAGTTTATATGAGGAAGCAAATGGATAGCGGATGGTTAGTTTACTTCTATCCTCGATTCTCTTTTCAAGTAGGGACGAGGATTTAATTGACACCGGGAGGTGTCGCCGCACTAAACTATGCAAAGTTAGACGACGCGTCGATCGTTTTAGTCTTTTTCTCTGTTTTAAGAGCCTCTAGAGAATGGAACATCTCCTTTGGTTTTTTGCCGCGCATGCCTGAGTTCTGACTCTTGGGTTTCCAATTGCTTTAAAAAAATAAAAAAATACTTAAAGATATTTATATACATAATTTAAATAAATAAACTAACTAAAGATAAATAAATTAAGAAAAAATATATAACAAAAAAAAAAAAAAAAGAAAAAAAAAGTAAAACATCCATATTGAGAATGATTGCTTGCCTCTCACCAATCGAACACGATGATTTCACGATTCACGCACCAGTGGAAGTCAAATGAAGTGGAAGAGATGGACAGGCTCTGGTACTGGCACTGGCTGTCGACGGATAAAATTATAGAGAGAAATGAGGAAAAGATTTAAGACCAAGGAGTAAAGAATTTCGTGAGATTATATAAGTGAGATTTAAAAAATAAATGAATAATAAATAAATGAAGGAATCAGTGAATAAAAATAAACGTTTTTAAAGATGCCAACTTCTCACCAGGCGCAGTTACTGCATGGCGACAAAGGGATGTTAGGTATCCTCTTTGCCAGGGAAATAAATCTCATGGCTATAAGACCCAACTTAAAGCTTGGCTTACAACCTCGAATCGACTCTAGTACCACTACTTCTATCTCATTCTCTCTTTATTGTATTTTATTCGCGGTTCAGACTCTTTCAATGTCGCCTGCTTCGTCGCGTTGGCTCTCATTTACACTATACTCTGGTCTTAAGGATTTACTGGCCACGGAATACAATGCAGGCCCGTCCATGTCCATCTCTAACCCACCAACCTGTACTCTGCCACTGCCAGTTCTCTGTTATTATTCTTTTTACTTTTCGTATCACGAGTTCTGTTGTCTTCCCTTATTGCCACTGTGAGAGATTCTATACATACATATACATATATACCATAGATATTCTGCTCTCACCAGGATTTTACTTTCGCCAATTTACCACTGAAATTTCAAACTCTTGTTTAGATTCTAAATTACGTGAATGTTTAAATAATTTTTAAGACTATTCAATATCAATGTATACATCATTGATTGTTTTTAATATTTATTTATAGGTACATATATAGGAGGGGGAGGGGGCAAGGCGACCTTTAAAGATTCTATTTATAGTTAATTATCAAACTAAACTTGCACCACTTTATCACTATCGACTGAAAAAGAATTTCCGTAATTTATCTGATATTAGGTCCCGAAAGTTTAAAATGAAGCATCATAGCCTATATTGAAAATAAAAAAAAAAGTAATTTTTGGGGATTTTTAGTTTTTGTCAAGGCATAATGGTTTATTAAAGCTAGACTTACTTTGAAAATAGAAATTGAAATAACATATTTTTTAACTTCCCGCTTAGAAAATCGATGATTTTCAAAAATTTCGGGAAGTTATTGTTTTCACCCCGATTTTCAAAAATCGAGTTTTCATCAGATGTTGACGTTTTGAGGTCCTAGGAAGCTATTCTGACTATTTTTAGAATGATGTCCGAGTGTCTGTATGTGTGTGTGTGTGTGTGTGTGTGTGTGTGTGTGTGTGTGTGTGTGTATGTATGTATGTAAACTCTTTATAACTTTTTAACTAATAAACCGATTTGGATGGTTAAGGCGGCAATCGAAAGAGTTTTTTGGCCATTAACTTTTCTGAAAATTTCAGATCATTTGACCAAGTAGACTCGAAGATATTGGCCAATTACGAAAAAAAAAAAATTTTTTTTTTTTAGTTTTTTATTGATTTCTCGAAAACGACTTATACGATCGACTTCAAAATCTAATCAGCTCTAGAACTCAATAAAACGCGTCGATTGCCACCTCAAACATCTAAATCGAATAATTCGTTCAGGAGTTATCGTTGGAGAAAGAAATGGTAACAAACAGTTTTTCGCGAATATCTTTGAAACAACTCAACCAAACAATCCAAAAATCTAATCAGCTTTAGAATTTATTAAAACTCGTCGATTGCCACCTTAAACATCAAAATCGGATAATTCGTTTGAGAGTTATCGCGGGAGAAAGAAATGCTAAAAACTGTTTTTTTCGAAAATAATGGCATGCAAAAGTATTTTCGAGCTCGAAGAGCTCGAAAATGTATTTACAACGATGTTTTTGAGCTCCTTGAGCTCGAAAACAGCGGGAAGTTTTGGGGCTGGCCCGCAGGGTCAACCGATGCCCAGATTTTTTTTCTTCATTTTCAAGTTTTCACATACATTAATTGTATTTTTACAAAATATCATTTTTACAAACTACTTATTTAAATCATTAAGTAGTGGACTATGAATACTAATATTTGTTGCTAAATACCATTTTTATAATGAATACACGGAAAAAAATAATCGGTAGCATCTACCGAAAAAAAATCGGTAACCACTACCGAAATAATCGGTAGCTGGTACCGATTATTTCGGTTATACTGAACAGTTTCAGAAATAGTATATTGTGTGACAAGGGATGAAACAAGACGATTTCAGACTAGGGTGAGGTTGGCTGCCCGAGCCGCAGGCGAGGGCTGACATCACCCGCAGTCTGAAATCGTGTTTTATCCTGAGTCACACACTATATTTTTCATGATTACCTGTATCGGAACTTGAAGATTCAGTGTCAGCAGCCAGTAAGAAACAAGTTAATTTCAAGCCGATGATGGGGAGAACTGTTAGAGAATGAGCAATATGTGATTTACAGTCACTTATTAAATAGTAAATAGTACAAAAATATTATTTTCACTCATTTTTTAGTAATTTTATTTGGTTAATTAAAACTGTCACTTAAAAAATGAAATGAGTAAGCTGAAGTGACAAGTAAACAAATGAGAGTAATAGGGCTGCAAATGAACATTAAATATATCTAGCACAGGGCAGAAACAATTGTGTTTCTTCCCAAGGGAAGAAACACGCATGTTTCTGCCCGCTGTGAAGGGATTTGTGAATTACGAATTCGCTAGCAGTTGTTTGCAGCATCGGCTTGAAATTAGCTTGTTTCGACGGGCTGTAAAGACACTGAAACTTCAAGTTTCGATGCCGGTATCATGAAAAATTTTTTTTACATACTTCTATTTTCTTTTTCATACTTTTATCGTCAACTTAAAAATAAATCAGTATATTTCCACATTTTTGACTCTACGTATGACTTCTGGGGCAAAATGGACCAGCTGAAAATTACGAAAAAATTACTTTTTCATACTTTTATCGTCAACTTAAAAATAAATCAGTATATTTCCTCATTTTTGACCCTACATCCCATACAAAGTTTGGAAACCGGCCCTTGGATGGCCCATCAACGGGCGAAGTATGATGATGAACGGCCGGTCATTGACAATTTTTAATGGCCCATGAACGGCTGAATATACAATTGATAACCCCGGCCCATTAATGGCGCTCGACCATCGGCCGATTAATGGTAGCCGGCAATCAGCCAAGCATGCAAATGAATTTAATTAAAAAAAAATTTTTTTTTATTAACCTAATAGAATTCATGATCAGTAACTATTTAAGTGGGGTAAATGATGTGAAAAAAACTCAGTGAAAATTCAGCTGGGCTCTGGGCGCGAACTGCCGTCCTTCTGATTACTGGGTCCGAACGATGGCCACTGGACAAAACTGCTAACGTTGAACTGATACTTTTGAATGATCTAGATATTCATTCTATTACAACCACTCGATTTTATAAAATATAAAGAGCATTTAATTAATATTTTCGATTACTTAGAGAAAAAAAAAAAAAAAATAAGAATTTCGTACTATTTTATTATAGTTACATAATTTTTTAAAATAAAACTTATTAAATTAAATTGATTATTTATCAAGAACCCAGTTGAATTATCTTGCTCTACCACCATTATTAAAAATGACATTTATTATAAAAATGTATGTATTATTTTTTTATTAAATTAATTTTTATAAATAAAGTTATAAAATTGCGGTTGTTAGTTACAAATAATAACGAACTAAACAATATTTTAATTGTTAGTTGTAAATAACTTTAATTGGAAAATTAAAATATACTATTGATTAAAAATTAGTTTAAATCCCAAAAAACATAATTATTAATTAAAGAAAACTATAATAATAAGTTATTTGTATAATTAATAATTGATTAGTAGATTTTTCATTTGACAAAGTCGTGGACCACTGATTCACTAACAGTATCCCAACGTTGCGAAACGATAATCGGCCAATCATAAGTAGCCATTCATTGGCCAGCCATCGGCAGCGTCGTTTAAAATATTAAACGGCTACTGGTAATTAACCATGCTTGGGCCATTACTAATTGCCAATGCTTAGCTGAGTGACGGCAGCCAGACATCGGCCGATCTACGGCATTTTTTCCATTAACGGCGACTTTGTATGAGATATGACTCCTAAGGGAAAATGGACCAGCTGAAAGTTACGAAAAAATTATTTTTTCATACTTTTATCGTCAACTTAAAAATAAATCAGTATATTTCCTCATTTTTGACCCTACATATGACTCCTAAGGGAAAATGGACCAGCTGAAAGTTACGAAAAAATTATTTTTTCATATTTTTATCGCCTACTTAAAAAAATTTAACGCCGCTCTTTTTACAATTTCTCCATGCGGTGTTAAAATGAAATAACACCGGTGTAAGAGGCTTAATTCGGCGGTGTTAAATCAATGTAAATGCAGAGCAATACCGTCGTAAAAATGGAGTAAACTGCGTCCGCACATAGTATTAACTTAGAAAATTTTATCAAATACACTGATAGAAGAATTTATTAAATGTTAATCAATTCATTTGTTTGGATGCAATAATTTCATTTATTAAGTACAAATAAATATTTGTTAACATTTAATAAATATTTGTTTGGAATAAAAGTACGTTTATTAACAGTTAATAAATATGCATTAATAATTAACAAATATTTATTAACAGTTAATAAATTATTTTTGGAGTGAATGTGTCTTTTTTTACGGTGCGCTGTGAAGATCGTTCATAAACAAATAAAGCTATAACCCTTCTTAACAATTGTTAAAGATATGATACTGAATACTGAACATAAACACATATTTTTGTGTCGAATTTTAAATAAAAAAGTTTAAAGTGGCCCATAAAGTTTTTTAAATATTGATTGAAATTGATGTGTTGGTCAATTCATGGGGTCTAGGTGAACTATATACAATGTTAATGAGTCAGTACAATTAAACGAATAAGATTAAAGTCTTCATACATATCGGAAACCTTTAAACTTATTAATATAAAAATAATTATCATTTTAGTTAAATAGTTTTTCTTATTTTTCTGTAGAGCATGATATAACTGATTTAGACACTCCGAAAGAATCATAGAAAATAGTAGCGATGAAATGAAATCCATGTTACATCAAGCAGAGTTCATGTTGTTTCTCGTCGTGACTTAATTTAAGATATATTTATCTAAATATCCATTTACCATCATACATGTTATATTTCTTGCATATTTGTTGTTAAAACAAAATAAAAAAATTTTAATCAAACGAATATTAATTATGAATATTTCTAATTTACATTTTAACTTCTTTCAATTTATATTACCCTAATAATTTTCACCGCAAAAAAAAACTGTAATTTATTACAACTATTTTTTTATGATTCATTTCATTTTGTCTATTTTTTCCATAAGAAAACTATAAATCTACTCATCTAATTAAATTCTATTATTTATTAAAGTTCTGAGGTTACAAAAAGTGTCAAAATAAAGCTTTTATGCTTATTTTTTATTTTAATCTTTTTTAATAAATGATTTATTAACAGTTAATAAATATTTATTAACAATTAACGAATATTTATTAATAGTTAATAAATTGTCTTTAATAAATGATTTATCAACTATTAAGAAATATTTGTTAACTGTTAATAAATATTTATTAACTGTTAATAAATCGCATTTAATAAATGATTTATTAACTGTTAATAAACATTTATTAAATCATCTCATGTTAAAAAATCATTTATTAACAGTTAATAAGGCTTATTAAATATTAAAAAATCCTTCTATCAGTGTATAAAAAAAGTTTACACACACACGTTCGCAAACACACATACACACACTTTCGGACCCACACACTCATTCGCACACACTCGGACACACAAGCACACGTACGTGCACACACACGGACGCACATACACTGATAGGGGAGAGGGGGGTCAATTGAACCACGGGGCAATTGAACCAGTAAGCTTAAAAAATCGAAAAAAATATAAAAATGAGTCGTCCTCTTGGAATTATATTTTAATATACTAAACCTTAGTCTGATCAAAATTTTGAACCAATATGATGATTTAATTTTAAAAAATTCAAGTTTTTGTGTTTTTAGGTATCTAAATCTTGATTTCACCTCTTGGCAAATTGTTTAATAACTTTTTAATTTTCAAATGAAATCTAAAAATTTTTTTTGTAATACCTTCTTACATATATTAGTCATAAATTTCTAGCTTTACTTCTAGTAAAATAGTTCTTCAATATATTTTTTTAAACTAATTATTTCAATAAAATCATATGGGGTCAATTGAACCAGTACTCTCGGGGACGGTTGAACTACACGAATCACACTGTGAGTAATCCGACATGCGCGCGCATCTTGACAGAATGTGTAATCAAGCTAAACTAACCAAGAAAAAAAATAATTATATTGACAGAAGTTTTAAAAGTGATTGTTATAACATATAATGTTATATAAAATAATAAATATTATTAGAAGTGTTGTAATTTTAGTTTTAAGCTGTAATGAATAGTAAAATATTCATTAAAGTCATTCATTGGTGCTTCGAATACTCTTGGTTCAATTGTCCCCGACTAGTGGTTCAATTGCCCCCGCAAAGGGGACGATTGAACCATTTGATGCAGTTGTACAATTTCGTATTTATTGAAAATTTTCATCATTTGTTAAGTTATGTGCTTATGAGAAATGATAGTCTATATAATAAATTATAATTTTGTGAAAAAAAAAGGTATCATTTTGCTTTTATTCATATAAAAAAAAAATGTCAAAGTATTTTTGGTTCAATTGACCCCACTCTCCCCTACTGAAAAAATCGGTAACTACTACCGAAATAATCGGTAACTGCTACCGATTTTTTCGGTAGCGGTTACCGAAAATTAATCGGTAGCGGCTACCGATCGCCATTCGGTAGACGCTACCGATTATTTTTTTCCGTGTAAGGATAAAAATGAATTAAAATTTGAATAAAAAAATTTCTCTTCTTATTTTTTAGGATTTTCTCGAATAGTCCTAGTTATGTATAAAGCCCAATGTAATTATTTTTCTTCTAACAAACAAAAAAAAAAAATTACGTAGAAATTAATTTCAAAAATTTTTTATAATGTATCCAGCTTGCCCTGGTCAGTGAGTTTGTCTAGTTTTCCCCTAATAAACATCAAAATGACAAAAAATTGAAAATTTTTAGTGGGCGATCGTCATGGAAGAGGGGTCGTTTTGCCTCCATATCCTCAATGCAGAAAATTCGGTGCAAAATGACACAATTTTCAAAAATAAATTTTTTTTTAATCAAATTTTTGTTTACCATATCGAGGAACAAATAGGGTAATTTGGACATTTCAGACAGTGCAGGAGCAAGAAAAAAGTGAAGAAATAAGGAATTGCAGGGTAAAATGAACCACTAAAAATAAAAATGATTATTTTTTTTGGTAGAAATTTCCGACATCCCTATTTGCTCCATTCGTCCTTAGACCCCGTAAATGTCTTTAAATAAAAAAGCTGACAGTTTTTTTTAATAATATAATAAGTAGTGTAATGTGTTAAAAAATAAATTATCGATAATGAAAATAGATTGCTATCGCTAACAGTAAATTATATATGTAATAATTAATCAAATTACTATATAAGACTAATCGATGATGGAATTAATGTCTTTTTTAATGTCAACGGGTCTACATACTGCCACTCACATGTGTTAGAGCATGTCTATAATACACCAAGGCGATCAGTGACGATACTTTAAGCTGAGAAAATGTAAGTGAGGAATATATATATATATATATATATGAGTGGACTATACTTAGTGTATAGAATAGTGAATGAAGAAGGGGCTTCTACTAGTAAGACAGCGTTTGTCGGCACGTTTGTCGGTACCGACACCGCCTCGAGGTGTAGACTCGTAGTGAGCCCTCACGGGAGTAAATAACAATGCTAAAGATCCTAGTTAATTGTACAGTAAATTTACAAAATAAAAATAAATTAAGCGGTTATTAATTTACACAAACAACTAGATAATTGTATTTAAGGTCTTTAGAACCATTAGCCGCAAATAAATTAAAAAAAATATAACTCTTCAAGTTTAAACAAAGTAGTATAACTATCTACAATTTTTTTTTCTTTTTTTTTATTCCACCACGTTATTAATAAAAAATTTTTAATGCATAATGTATTATGTGTAGTTTAATTTAAAATAAATAAATAATATAGTGGTGTGTTGATAATATATATGAGAAATAAAATGGTAAGATGAAACATTGAATTTAACGCGCGGAAATAAATGATGATACGTTAGAGGATATGTAAGAAAAAATATTGGGCGCCTGATTCACGGGGTTTATTCATAACGTACTCACGAGTCTGCACAAAGGAGTCATGGTGAGATGGTAGCCTACAAGATCGGATAATATGGGTAGTTATTTGTCGACGCCGATGTTGGTTTTTCGGTTTGGATGTGTATAGGTGAAGGAGGCACCTCCTGCGGCGACAAACTTGCTGGATCCCTTTTATTTTTATTATACCTCTTTTCTCTCTTTACTCTTTTCGTTTCTTTATTTTATCGCTGCCACTGAATTCAAAATTTTTTTAAAAATATATATATATACCTTCCATCCACCAGAGTTCTATAATATATAACATTCTCATATATTTTATTGTTAATTTATTTTATAATTAATACTGTGATGTTTGATAAAAAAAAATTTCATTTAAAATAATTATTACGATTAAGACATTGAGTAATTTATATTAAACACTAAGTTACATGTTTTTTTTACCCAGAGTTTTAATATATATTTTTTAGTTCGAAAGAGTAAAGTAAATATAAATAAAAAAAGACAAAAGAGTAGAGTGATGTTATGTGCCGAGTAACGTCTTTTAATCACGAAACTTGCCGGCGCTTTTGCTGAATTGAGTAAATCAATAAATAACGAGGACCTCTCATGGCAATAACACCTGGGTCCAAGAGAAACATACACATCCACACTCTTTATACTATATATATATGAACATAAACAACGAGTTTTTTGTCTTTATTTGCTTTTTTTATTCTCAACTATCTCATTGACACGCTGTCTTTGTTCTTTATAGCTTATTCGTTGGACGTAAGCTATTGACACTCAACTTTTGATGCCATAAAAAAATACTTAACTTGATTGGTTTTGTTGTACTATCAACTTTAATAATTGAATAATCTAATTCAGCTAAAAAATTATACACGGAGGGAAATTTCAAGTAAATATTTCTATGTGATTTGAAAAGTATAGTTGATTACATTGATACAGAGTAACTCATTTTTTTTCTTTGATGTCGTTTTAACAGTAAAGTAATTCGTTTATGCAGCATAGTAACGTTTACATGCATTGCCGCAATGTCACCATTACTATGCTGCATAGGACTAACTATATACAGGACAGCAATGCTGAATTCACTCAAAATAAAAGTAAGAAATATTTGAAAACAAGTACTTGACAGCATAGGACTCATTACTATAACCATATTAGAATTAAATACCCATATAACAATTTTTTTCAATTCTTAAGCAAGTCTGCTCTCAAGATCGATAGGTGCTAGTGTCTTTTTCTACATATGTCTTGCTGCAGATACTTGTGACCAGATTCAAATTGCAAGCCTTACACAAGAAATTCGTGCCAGATTATAACTCAATTCTGGAGAAAGACTATAATTGAAAATAGTTGCACATGATTTTCTTAAGATCTGCTCAAGGCTCAAAATTGAGCAAGCCATGCGTAAGTACCTACTGTAAGTGATACTGGTGCAAGAAATGCGTCAGATACTTTTTCATTGCACTGTGTTCTTTGGTGGCGGCGTTATTTTAACACCGAAGATCACATGTGCTCCTAAAAGTTTAAATTTTTGCCTCTATTTGCAGGAAGAATGGCGTATGTGCTAATTTGTATCATTATGTTTTGTCATAAGAGAAAAGTACGGCTTTCTTTCCTCTAAACAGGGCAGGAATTTAAACTTTCGGTACAGGTATGATGAAAAATCAATGATAGTGTTCATAAATTTATCACCATTTCTTGTAATCGACTTGTTTATGATGATTGTTAATTAATAATTCATTATTTTACCGATGAGCAATTATTTGTTGTTTCAGGGGCTCAACTCTGAATTTTTTTGCCTGTCAGTTGAAGAATGTACCATTCTATCAATCCACGGACTTACTATTCAAGATTATATAGAAAGTTTTTTAGCTAAGTGTCAGTAGGACCTAATAAGAAGTAAAAATGTTCTGGTGAAGTTGTTAGAGTACTTAAAAAAATCTGAAGCAAGAGCTTGTTAGATCTTAAATAGTACTTGAGGACTTAAAAGTACTTAATGAGATTATAGTCAGCACCTAATAAGATTTCAGTAGAACTTTTATTTCGAATCGGGCAATAGCAAAGCGTAAACCTAGTGGCCAAATTTGATACAATTCTAATTTTAGTTTAACAAATTCAAATTTCATTGCAATTCTCTTTTTTCACTTAGATTAAATACAACCAATGTCATTATAGTAATTCTTTTTAATAAAAGAAAAAAATAGTTACTTTTCGGGGTTGGCCCTTTTTGCCCGCGCGGGAAAAATTTTTTTTTCTATAGCAACTGGAAATTTGGTTTAATTACTTTAATGGCAAGTCAAAAAACAAAAAGAAGATTCATCATATTTGAATGCACTAAAATCCATAAGTTTCTTAGTGGTCCCATTTTGCCCACCTTTCCCCTATTTATAATAAAAATAATGGAATTTTAAATATTTATATAGTTGATGGAAAAAAAAAAATAAACAAATAAGGCCCAAGTTAAGTTTAATATATATAACTTAAAATTTATATGGGATCGAATAATCGTTTAGACAGACGATAAGGTAAGGATTATTAATGAGGTGAGATGAAGTTCGCGTTAGAGAAAAAAAAAATGGTTTAAAAAATGAGTAAAACAGAATCAGAGGCTGGACAGACTAAGGAGAAGGCGCCGAGGCCAGTTTGCACCTGCGTTTCTATATACTTTTGCCGCAGGTATATGTAATGAAAGCATGTATTAAATACATATATCTCGCTTTACTTATACAAGTGTCGATAGTAGGTTAAATGCTCTGGAAGGAAGGTCGTTTCGGATATGCAACACATTTATCCACCGTGTGAACATACGACGCCGATGCCTTATTCCTCACTGTCAGTTAATGTGTAACGCCGCTTCTTGATCTATGTCTCAATTTTATCATGTACTTAAAGGATAAAACTTAAGTCAACATAAATTACAAATGTATAATCTTTATTTCATTTTATTTTATAAATTTAAATTATTTCATGCGCATATAAATTTATTTATCAAGACAGGCAAATCTGGAGCAAAATAAAATAGCACTTTGCAAAAAATCATATACTTTTTCTTTGGATTAACAAGTTTTTATTAATAGTATACTAGGAGAAGAGACAAGTTGGTCATTATCGGTAATGAGGCAAGGATTTGGAGTAAAAAAAAAATTTTCTTCAGAGTGTTTGTTGTTTGAATCATTCTCTAAGATTACGAAAAACCGAAAAAAAAGTTCAAAATTAACAAAACTATTATGAATTGAAGAAGAGTGGCCCATTCTACCCCAGATGTTCCCATATTTACATAAAGAAAAATTACATATTACATAATTATTGGATGCAAAGAAAGAAAAAAAAATTTTTGTGATAGACACTTGAAATCTACAATAGCCGGCAGCTAAAAATATTAGATAAGATACAGCTGGTAAAAAAGATACCTAATCGTTCTAATAGTGACGTCATCATCGGATCAAAAGATATTTTTTGGTTACATGTGCGATAGCAAACGACCAAAAAATACCGAAGTAACTCAATGAGCCATCTTGTGACAAAATTTATCATCATTTTTATTCGTCCACTTACTTACTTCTCTGTAATTTATCAACAAAAACTCAAAACAATCTTACCAAATAAATAAACGCGGATTTATAACCTGCCATTTATAGGCACTAAATGTAGTAAATTTCAAATATCTGTCACAAAAATTAATGTAGTTATCTAATACAATCGAGTCTAAGACGCTCGTGTGTTGGTACCCTAGCCTTTGGCTCGGGCACCAATCTTCACACTCACGTCTTAAACACGATCGCTCTCGATAGATAAACTACCATTTTAATAGTTTTTATCATGAAACTAGAGTTATTAATATTTTTTGAGAATCTTCACCAGAAAAAATTGAAATTATGCTTAATTATACTTACAAAAGAAATTTAAGAATGTTTAAAAAACATTACAAAAAACATTACAAAATTTTTGGGGTATCCTATTTTGCCCCACCAACCCCATTTTGCCCCTCCCTCCCCTACATATATATATAGTGTCATAAAAATACCTTGATACTCACAAATTATTTTAAAAGAACTAAAATATTTATAATAAATTAAAAAATATAATTTGAAAATTACAGTATGGAATACAGCTTTAATAATTTTGAATTTGAAGAGCTCGTTTCAACAGCTTATACCGTAATTAATCCTGTTTTCTATTTTCTGTATAATAATTATTTTTTTACAAAACTTATGTTCAAATATCAATAATAATTAAATACACATTCAAATTAAAGAACTTTTCATTTTTTATCAAAAAAAAAAATTAGAAAAATAATCCATTTTATCAATTCAATGAGAATACCCATTTGAAAAAAATTTTTCAGTTGAAAGTGGAATAAATTTATGTGAGTATAGTATTTAAAAAAATTAAAATGGATATAAAAGTATAAAGTTAATCTGATAAATATTTGACTGCTGCTTTATATACAAACATAGTAAACATATCACTCACTTGTATTATATAAATCCAGGCTATTTCTATAGAATTATATTAAGCTGATTTTATATCAAATTGATTGAATTTGACTTATATAAATACTCATACATATAGTGTGAAATATTAATCAAACTATAAATGCATGTTGATTATAGAATTAATATTTTGTATAAATTAAAATGTTTATTTAAATATTCGCAAATCAAGAGTAAATTTATGAATTTAATTGACTGAAAATTTATTGAATGTATCTTGATTAAAACTATCTGTCGGTTTATATAAACGTTGATTTATTTACGATTTATTTGCATTGAGATAATGAATAATAAACAGTTCAAAATTTGAAATTTGATTGTATGTAATGCTCTATAATGTATATTTTAAATTATCTAAAAAAAAATTGAACGTACAATGTAAAAAATCGAGAGTGAGTTCGGAGTGAGTACTCTCTAAACATAAATTAGTGACTTTTTACTAATTTTAAGCGCATATTTACTTTTTGTCAATGCTACAATCGTACCACGCAGAATTAGTGAATATTCACTATATGAATATGTAAATATTAAAATTCACTGAATTGATAAGTGAATATGAGAATCCACTGATTTGATCGGTAAAAAAAAAATATTATTTTGAGAAAATAAAAAGAAGACGCTTGATTAGATCCAAAATGTGATCTAATGTATTACTTAGAGGAAGTAGGGGAGGGTGGGGTCAATTGAACCAAAAAAAGTTTAACATTTTTTTTTTAGATGAATAAAAGCAAAATGATAACTTTTTTTTTTACGAAATTATAATTTATTATGTAGACTATCATTTCTCATAGGCACATAAATTAAAAAATGATGAAAATTTATAATAAATACGAAATAGTACAACTGCATCAAATGGTTCAATCGTCCCCTTTGCGGGGGCAATTGAACCATGAGTATTAAATGAGTAAAAAAAAAACCTGAAACGAATGACTTTAATGAATAATTTACTATTCGTTACAGTTTACAACTGAAATTACAGAACTTCTAATAATATTGATTATTTTATATAACATTATATGTTATAACGATCACTTTTACAACTTCTGTCAATATAATTATTTTTTTCTTGGTTAATTTAGCTTTTTTTGATATTCAGTCAAGATGCGCGCGCATGTCAGATGCTCACAGTGTGGTTTAACCGTCCCTGAGAGTATTGGTTCAATTGACCTCATATGATTTTATTGAAATAATTAGTTTAAAAAAAAATATTCAAGAACTATTTTACTAGAAGTAAAGGTAGAAATTTATGACTAATATATGTATGAAAGAATTACAAAAAAAATTTTAAGATTACACTTGAAAATTGAAAAATTATTAAACAATTTGTCAAGAGCTGAAAAAAAAGTTCAGATGTCTAAAAACACAAAAACTTGGACTGTTTAAAATTAAATCATCATATTGGTTCCAAATTTTGGTCAGACTAAGGTTTAGGGTATGAACCATAGACTGGTCAACGTATGAGCGTGACGCCGCACTTGATTCTATTATTTTTATTACAATGTAATTGCAATTACATTTCTTACTAAAAAGGTTTGAAAAAATTTGACTTTGTTCTTCAAACATTTTAGAATATTTTAACAATATTTTTGAGCATGTTTAAAAACATAAAGTCGCTATAAAAAAAAATCTAAAAAAAAAGTGACGGATTTGCGAGACTTTTCATCACTTGACCAGGGTCGACAGTAGATTTTCTCTTGCGGCGTTGCCATCTTTGGTGTATGTCCCCTCTTTCCGATTTCTCATGTTCATGGCGCAGACTGTTACCGGCTGTCATTGTGTTTAAAAGGTTATGTGGAGGCAAATATTTACTTTTATTAATAAACATTTTTAAAAACTTAGCAATTAAAAAAATAATTTTTCAATTCGTTTGTTGACTAAATTTTTAAAAAATTTATTAAAATATTCTTTTCTGTTCACTATTAAAATATTTCTATATACTGCCGAAGGCATTAACCTATGTTTACGTGATGTTGTTATTTATAAAAAAAATAGTTGAGTTTTTTTTAAGTTAAATAAAATTAAATACTAGCAAAATTTAATTAAATAATAAGTTTGTTAAATTTGTTTAAATAACTAATTGTTTTAAACAAAGTTTGAAATTAATAAAAATAAAGTTGAAAATTTTTTTCCATGTTTGAATTTTTTACAATATTCCCCCCGGAAATAATATACCAATAGTAAACATCCAGAGCGATTAGGCAACGTCGCACTCTCAAAAGCATTGCGGCGATTTCCTCATCACTTGACCAAAGTCGTTAGGTCACGTTTGTTGACCAGTCTAGGGTTAAAATATAATTCCAAGAGGACGACTCTTTTTTATATTTTTTTCGATTTTTTAAGCTTACTGGTTCAATTGCCCCATGGTTCAATTGACTCCACCCTATCCTATACATGATTTTTATTCATGAAAAAATCCCGGTGACTGCTGGGCTCGAACTTGGATCCTTCCGATTCAAAGTCCTTGATGCTATCCACTGCGCTGGCACACATATCTGATGTAAGTGTAAATATTATATTCATTATAAAACCAAAGAATAACTGATAAAGAAGTAAAAAGTCCGTGATGTAATGTTGACGTACTCTTCGTATAAATATATTATTGCTCTGTACTTCAATTTTTTTTATTTTGCAATTTTTTTTATTAAAATTACTAAAAATAACAGCATAGTAATATTTATATCTAGTAAAATATTTAGTTATTAGTTTTTCACAGAAGTCAATGGAATAAATACTGCTTCTCGTGAATAGCGACAAACACACTGATAGACGGATTTCTTAGCATACTTAAAAAGATTTCTTAATAGTTCCTAGCAGTGAAAAAACAATTATTGAAATGAAATAAAATACGTTGTGATTTTAATTTTTATAACATTTATTGTTTGAAAATTTAAAGCAATGTAAAAAAAAAGTACATAAATAAGTTAATTTATAATTATATTCGTATTTTATGTTTCCAACTAACTGGGGTGGTTAATAACTTTGAGTAATTTGCTTTAAATTTTAAGTAAAATTTTTATCAATGTCGCTTTTATTTCAAGAGAGTCTATACAATACTCATTCGTGTAATAACCTGTGATATAAAAACAAATAGATCTGGCCAGATATGACCATAAATATTTATTGATTTACATTGGTAGATTATATCAAAACATATTAAATTTTAATAAGTCTTCGTGACTCATTTTCGCTCTGTGCAAATAGTTTATTTTAAATTTATATGAGATTTAAATATCGGTTTATTAAATACTAATACGATTTCATTAAAAATATCACCAAATAAGCGTTAATTAAATGTAAATAAATATTATTAATTCTGATTAGTTTGTCATTCAGTGGGAGGTTGGAAGTCTTTAAAATATATGAGCTTCAATGGAAGTATTAACTCATTACATGCATTGAGGAAAGTTACCGCGCCTGTTATCATGACAATAATTTTTCTATTAACAAAAAATCTTCGGTGTACGTCATAATTTTTTCTACCTTCCTTTAATAAGTACACTTTTATGAAAAAAAATGATAATTGAGTAAATTATTTAAGGATACTGCTATACCATCATTTATCTAAGATGTTAATATAAAAATATTGGTGGTATGCCACCAGGCAAGTCTGTTAACCCAAGTATGTTATCTTGATCAGAATATCATACGATTTAAAATATATGGAAGAGTGGTTATTTAAAGATCGATAATCGACAACACTGGATTTTGATCCCTAAGAGTTCATTTTTTAAATTCCTTAGTTTTGGTTATAAAAAATAAGTTTTTATTTGTAGTCCTTATATTACTTTTTACGTAATATATATATGTGAAGAAGATACGTAATACACGCAAAAAAGAGCAATTGAAAAATTACAGTTTCTACTGTAAATCAGGCTTTCCGGGTAAAAATCTGTAAACATTAAAGTTCAAACTGTAATTTTAGAAATTTGTTGTAGCAATAAAATTAATACAATTTTAAGCAGCAAATTTTACAGTTTAAATCGACAATATCGAGTTTGAAACTGTAATATTTGTTATTTCTGTAAAATTTACTGATAAAAAATGTAATTTCTACAGTTTCAGACTCGGAGCGCTATAGTACTAATTAATACTAAACGAAACTGTAATTTTTCAACTGCTCTTTTTTCCGTGTATGATTCAAATTGCCCACAATAGATAACTAATCTAGTACATAATCTTTTATTTGGGCTTTAATAAACAGAAGAGTATACTCTCTCTCGATTTTTTTAACATTGACATTCCTGGGTCGAAAATTGAACATCGCTTTCAAGCTTACATTAAGGCTGCAAATAAACATATTCGAAAAGCTCATTTAATCTCTAACTTTCTTAAATTTGAAATAGTAAAAATAGTGACTATTCACTGTTTACTAGTGAAAAGTATATCACTAATTCAAATACACTGAAAAAAAGAATTATTTGAGTCAACTAAGATTTATTTAAGCCAAAGATTATCGTATATTTGACAATAAGTGACTATTTACTGCCAAATAGTGATTGTCACGTGAATTTCTATAATTCGTTTTTAGAGAGTATGCTGCGCTTGTTTTCGTTTCTGCACTATTATAAAGAATCAAATAAGGTTTTATAATTTTTCGACCAGGGTGTATTGAAACAGCCTTACACGCTAAGAATTTTATGGTAATGATTCTCATCGAGGATTTTTAATAGTTACCATACTGTATAGCAATTTTAGAATTTTATACAATAATGCTATTAAAAACCATCATATGATGCTAACTATTAATATCCCCGAATAATAAACACTCTCACCAATAATAGTAATCACTCACATCACAGATAACAACATTTATTATTTTCGGTAACAATGTTTACTATACCGCGATGGTAATAGTTACCATCGTGTATGTAAAAGTCACTTACCAACTTTTTAATTATACACTTAATTATATATATATTAGGGTGTGCCAAAAAAAAGAACTAATTTTTTTTTCTTTAGTTACCGTGAAAATATCGTTAAAGATGATGAAAAAAAAATTCTGGTAAAGTTTGAGCTCTTAATATTAATATTAAGAGGTCGCTCATCGGATTTTTTGATTTCCCATTTACATAACATGGAAAAAAAAATAATTTTTTAGTTTGGAATTTTTTAACTCGGCAATGGCTCATTGTACGAATAAGCCCAGCATACATTTTCGTGAAGAATTTAACGCTCTACAAAAAAACTCTCTTATCATTTTTTGATAAGTCCGTCCGTTCAAAAGTTATTCGAGCTCGAAGTCAAGTTAGAGTAAATTTCGAGATCATTTTACTTTTTCGGCGAAACTATAGGACTTATCATAAAATGCTATGAAATCTTTTTTGTAGACAATTTTATTTCCTACAAATTATCTCTGATAAATTTTTTTCAAATTCTGCATTCCATTCTAGTTATTTCCATTTTAATGCCAAGCTCCTAAAAAAGTAGTGTTTTGATCGATTTCAAGAACTTGGCATTAAAATGAAAATAACTAGAAAACAATGCAGAATTTTGAAAAAATTTATTAATGATAATTTGTAAAAAATAAAATTGTCTACAAAAATGAATCTATGAAATTTTACGATAAGTCCAATAGTTTCACCGAAAAAGTAAAAAGATCTCGAAATTTACTCTAACTTGACTTCGAGATCAAATAACTTTTGAACAGACGGACTTATCGAAAAATGATAATCGAGTTTTTTTGTAGAGCGTTGAATTCTCCACGAAAATGAATACTGGGCTTATTTCAGTGTTGCCAACTTTAGCGAAAAAACCCCTAAATTTGGCAAATCCTGTTATTCACTGGTTATCCGTATATTATGCACATGTTTCGTGCTACACTGTATTTTTGGACATATATTGCTTGTTGTTCAGTATAAAGACTCATAAATCACAACCAAACACAAGGTATATGTCTACTTGCATGATTTTGTAGTTTCGTCCTGAGTACGTTAACGGACTCGTCAGTAAGGCTATGTTAACGTACTCTTGCCTTAGACTACATCTCTTACTAGTACGCATCGGCGTAAAACTGTGTTGTGAGCTTCAGTCGAACGCTATACTAGTAAGGGAAGACGGATACTTTCTAAACTACTTGCAACAAAGTGTTAGGTGAGCTGTTGTACACCTTGAAAGTATTAAAATAACAAAAATATGCCAATTTTCTCTATTTCAAGAGTTAAAATTATTTAAACTCTTAGTTGGACCTTTCTATCGCCACCGTCCATCTTACAGTATTAAATAAATTATTATTATTATTATTATTAGAAAAAATTTATTATGGAAAATTGCATGATTTTTATGTTATTTTTATCACCTTTGTACATTTTAGCAGTGTAGAGTCTACAATAAGCCTTATTTGTACAATGAGTTTTTGCTGAGTTAAAAAATTCCAAACTAAAAAATTATTTTTTTTCCATGTTATTTAAATGGGAAATCAAAAAACCCGATGAGCGACCTCTTTATATTAATATGAAAAGCTCAAACTTTACCAGAATTTTTTTTTCATCATCTTTAACAATATTTTCACGATAACTAAAGAAAAAAAAATTAGTTATTTTTTTTGGCCCACTCTAATATATATATATATATATATATATATATATATATATATATATATTATACACATATGCATATATATACATATATACATATACATATATATACATATAATTTCTAATCATCAAAATGGAGAAAATTTTTTCTTCATCTTAGCCTTTTTTTTTTCTTTAGTCTAATTTTGAACTCTATGACAATCATTCTCATCGGGGATGATAATACTTGCCATACAAACTTGTGATGATTACGATCACGAGATAGCAGCTACTACCATCACTCTATTGTGAACAATATCATCGAGTGATTGTAATATTTGTCATAAGATATGTTAATAGCTACTATTTTTGTGATAATGATTAATATACTAATTTAACACCCGAGATGGTAATTATTGCCATAGTGTATTTTAATTAATAACACATTATATTGTGAATTTTACAATAATTATGAGATTAATTGATATCATGAGAAAAAAATCAATTTTACCACCATGAAATAGTAATCATTACCATAAAATTCTTAGCGTGTAGTTACTGTGAAAAATCCTTTTTTTAATGACAAGTCATCTCTATTTTTCATTTTAATAAATTATAAACTCATTTGTTACAGCAAGTAATTTGCTTTTGTTGCACAAATATAATTTTTTGTTGAACTGTTTTTTGCTATGGTGATAAAATTTTTTTTTCAGTGTAATTTTTTGTTCAGAAAAAAAATATTTTTAATTTTGGTACGAATAAATACATAAAAATTTTTTTTAAATGATCCGAAATTTGTTTATATATTGAAATACCGAAATCATACAATAATATTCACTTTGACATAACTTTACGACACTTGTTCAGACATAAAAATTTTTTATCATTACTTGAAATATAAATTTTTTATTCCATATCCGTTTCACACTGATCTATAATTCCAGTAGCGATGCGACGACTACTAGATGCAATCAGAGAGATCGCCAATGAGATTGTCGCATTATTTAAAAGAAAAAGTAAAATATCCACATTGTTGTCAGGTCAAGTAAAGAAGTGTAAATAACGTACAAGTTCTTTACTTGGTCTCTAAGATTACCAACTGTCGCGTATCGTGTAAACGATCCTCGCGCTTTCAACAGCGGATGTAAGCGCGTGTAAACCTGTGTAACCTGCAGAAGTCCTGGCACACTCACGTCTTACGGGACAAAACTTACGATTGCGACGCCCCCTGAATAATGCATCCACCGGTTTCTCGATCGCACTTATTCTTTTTTTTCTTCTTTACTTTTTTTTTACCAATATAATTATCTATATTAGTCCTTGTTCTGTCACTCAAGTCGTCTTATCTATACTTCTCTCAACTCCCTTATACTCTCCATGTTTTACCACGCTAGTATTTTTTTTTATTATATATTTTTTTATTTAAAAAAATTTTTTATCGTATTTTTTTAGCTGGTGTTATAGAATAATCCTGAGAAATAAGCAATTAAGTCAGACGACTGAAAAAGGATACGCCAGAACGCCAGTGTGAGTGGAGACGTGCGGCCATTAAAGGCAGCCGCTACTTTTTCTTGGCGTTGCTAATGGCACTGGCCGATGAGGTCATCCCGTCAGTTAGGCAGCTAGCTAGATTCGTCTCTTCTCTTTCCGCAATATATTTTATATTAAATTAACAAACATATAAGGCCTTCATTTATGTATGCATTTAATAATTACCCTTAACCAATTTAAAATTATTGTTTATTTTCTTCTGGCAAGTTTAATAATGTCTTAATTTTTAAATTATCAGTAAAAATTATTTAAGTGAAAATAATTTTCTTACCATACATTATCAATTAATTTACTAATTATTTGATTTAAAAACAAGTTTTATCCATTTGATTTTTTTATTTATATACTCGTTAACATTCATTAGCAAATTATAAGAAACGATCATATGTGATGTTAGTATCCACTATGAGTGTGACTGCAGCGCCAGACAAAATATGAACTACGGGAGGCTGTCAGAGTATGTTTTTATACGTCAATAACAAGAAACATAAAAATAAATATTATAAATAATAGTAAAAAAAAAGTTATAAAAAATATATGAGAGTTTTATAGTAATTGTAGTTTTGTTTTTTAATTAAACGAATCAATAATAAGTAAGTGTTATGATAAAAAATAAAAAAAAATGCAGTAAACTTTTAGGTTAAGTTGTTTGAAATTCATATCAGTCAAAAAATGATACTCAGGAAAAAATTAAAATGAAAAATAAATAATTAAACAATAACAAAATAAATAATTTTACGTGTGCTTGCTTACAATTTTAGTAGTAATAGCCTCCCGTAACTCCGAAAGTAACTACTGTGAACGCTTTAGTCGATTTAATTTCCCTTATCACGGCTTTACTCAGAGCGAATACGATATATTTTGAATTGTATGGGTACAAGCTAACTCTTATATGTGGATGAGTTATTTGAATCTAAAAACTAACTTTTGTTATTAATTAATTAATTTATTTATTTATTTATTCTCTAGAAATAATGTTGGCTGCATCACTGGGCGCCAATAAAATTTTTGGCACGATACAATTTTTTTTTTCTAAAATTTGTAATTTTTATTTTAATACACGGGTCAAAAATAAAATTTGATTTAGACTTAGTTTAGTAGGTCAAAAGTAAGATGAATGACTATCGTGCTCGAAGTTAAGATGAATAAGTTCAAAAAGTTGAAAAAAACTTTATTTAAGTCGAAAAAGGTCGAAATCTTATCGAAAAATCATCGGCAAATCGATAGTTTCAAAAAAAAATAAGGTGAAGCGAGTCTGAATCAAGTTTTATTTTCAACCCGGGAATTATGCATAAAAAAAATCTTATTCGTTTTTCAGTAAAACGATCGATTTTCTGAATATTCCATAGTGTAGCAAAAAAAATTTCAGTCAAATTTATTTCTATATAAAAAATGAAATGTTTTGAAAAACCATTGAATAAATCAAAATTTTTTATACAATATATTTTTTAATACACCGAAAATACATCTTTTCTTTTTTGTAAATACTTAATTGCACCCTTCAAGCATAAACACTTCAAAATTATCGAGCATCTGAGTATCTCACTTACATACTTAAATTATCTTTATGCATTTTGTTAAAATTTTTCTTGAAATTTAAAGCAAACCACTTAAAAAGTTATTAACGAATTCGAGTCAGTCAGACATAAAATATAATAGTACATAACACACCAAGGGAGGAAAGTAGGGTTGGGGCGTCCTACCTTCCTCCATGGTGTACAACTATTTTTCACCATATCTGTACCTGAAAGTTTAAATTTTTACTTCTGTTTTTAGGAAGAGTGGAAACTTTAATAAAATACCGAAAAAAACAATTTTTGCGGATTTAACCTCAGATAACTTTTGTATACAAAAATAAATCATATATGATTTATCACAACGAAATTCCATTATATGTATGCTGTCACTTATGAAATATGGTTCAAATAATATTATTATATAATACAATATAACTTCATTTACAAATGCGTCTTTTGTTTTATATGAGGTTTCATAAGCATGTGTATTGTTGGAGTTATACATCGATAATAATTTTATGGCGAGTTTTTAACTTGTTTTGATTTTCATTTCATAATCAATTTTACTGCTTTCATGAGAGTTCAACATTTTTAAAGCTTCTTTTGAGAAATAGGGTAGAAGTACCATTTGTGGCCACTGATCCATTTTTGGTCATTTAATACTTTATTTTAAATAATGGAATCGTATTAAAAAAAAAATGTCGAAATAGTGTGATAAAAATATCTTCAAACACATTTAAAAGAATTAATTATGCTATTGCGTATTTTACAAATTATTTTACTTGAAATTTCTAAGTGGCTAAAACTGGCCTTAAAGTGGTCAAAAACGGTACTTCAACCTCATACCTTCCATTTTGACTACCAAATAGTAGGATTCGCGGTTAGTGTAAACGTGATAAAAATCGCTTCATTTTATGCATTAGTATAAGTCTATTCTGATAAATAAGAAGACTTAAGAAGGCTTATCGATAGTAGAGAAGGGTGGGGGAGATATGGGCCAGCTTAAATGTTTTATAACAAAAAACGATAGGGTACAAAATAAACTTTGTGGACACTATCGGGCTTTTTTTCACATTCAAATCTTTTACGGATTAAAATAAATAGAGCTCCGTTTTTGCTTATTATTTACTAAAGTAATTAAACATACGGGAATTGATGTGTATATTTATGAAGATTTAACGAAAATCTGTTCACGGTAGTAAAGTGAAAAAGTAATTTTTTGTGTGTGGTCTGTATCCGTTTTATGAAACTTTAAGTTGATTTGAAAAATAGTTTTAATCTTGGTGTCATGTAATTTTTTTTTTTACTCATTTTTAGATATGCAAGCAAGTATTATATATGTGCATGATACCAGTTTTATGTATTAGTTACTTTATACTGAGGTACATAATTAGTGTGAGACCAACAGGTGAGTCGAGGACAGCTGCCGTCTTGCTGTTGCTTTAGCTTCTCTTCTCCACTATAAAACCTTATTCTCTTTTAGTTATACTAGTTTAACTTGGCAAAGACTCCAGGTGATTAATTCGAGCGAACTTCATCGATAGAATATACATTTTATAATATTACCGGGTTCTCATGATCGAATTAACTTAATTACAATTTTAATCGAATTTCATCATTTTTTTTTTGTTATAATTAGATTGCAGAGGATATTCTAAGATCGATTACATTAATCCTTATATATATGTATATATATATATTATGTAAGTCTATTAATTGGTTATTTGCTCTCTAAAAATGAATCAGTGAAATGAACTTCGAATTAGTGAATTTTCACTGGGAACCAGCTATAAGTATACCCCTGGTTGAATCAACCAAAGATATCATCGGATAAAAATTATAATTTTTCAGTGAAGGTATGTTTTATCGGCCTAACACATTTTTGAGTTCGAAGAGCATTATTACAAGTAATAATGTTTCCGAGCTCCCTGAGCTTGAAACTAATACGAAATATATATTGTTATTTAGTCAATAAAATAATCTCAGTATTACTACTCGATAAAAAGAATTATTTTTTTTTATTAAGATAACTATTAACTAAAAAGTTGCTTGTATGTATATATTGTTTATATAGTGGATGTAGGATATGTTTGTCAGACTGTGTCGTGGCGACGAAAGAAACATCACGCCAAAAGTGAAATGTTGGTTGATGTGTTGTATCGTATAACTTGACAGAGAAGAGTTAAATTGTTACTTTACGTTCTTGAGAATCTTCCATGGACGACAGTTATGTATCAAATGATAATTAAGATTGTACATTTTTGAAGATGGTTTTTATTTTAATTTAATCTGTTGTTTACTTCATAAGCAATTTTTTTTAAGCTCACCATTATAATAATTAATGATTACTGATATGAATAAATACAAATTAAATTGATGAATAAAATTTAGAAAAAAATTAAAAAATAAACTCTGATAGTTGTATTCTACATAAAATGAATAGTGGGGATGATATTGTCTCTTTAGAAAAAAATGTATTCGGTGTCCACGGGTCCATTTTATGACTTATGGTTTTAATTTATGAAAAATATAAAAAGTTCATCTTGCCCTCCCCCCTCCCTCCCTTCCTCTCCTCCTTTGCTAGATCTATTTAAACTTTGAGGGGAACACTCGAGATTCATTTCTAATTAATAAATATAATTTAATTTCCATGACAATTGTCCTTGAAATTGATAAAATTTTTAACAAACCGAAAAAAAGAACAGTGGAAAATCTACAGTTTTTAACGCAAAAACAGAGCCCTCGTATATAAAAACTTCAAGTATTATAGTTTGAAGCTGTAACAATTGAAACTTGACAAGCATGTAATTTCACAGCATAAAAAAAACTCTGTTAGATCAAAGTTTTTGAGCTAATTATACATAATTTACATTGCCCTGTATATTTTTGTAAATATTGTTTTTGTCGGCTGAGACAACTGATTATATTTTTGGGGAAGCAAAAAAAATATTACCAAATAAAGGAGTAGCATTAATCATTAATAGTGAAACAATACGAGTGTACTTTGAATTTACTTTGATTCTAGGAGATAATTTGGGACTCAATGGAATTCTTGGATTTGTTGAATCCTTTTCTGCCCATTATTCTTGTAGGTTATGTAAAATATTAAACGATAATTAAAAAAAGTCTATAGTTGAAGATAATAAGTTATTGCGTACTACACAAAACGATGACAATGACGTCAAGAAAAACGACGTTAGCGTGACGGGACTTGAAGAAGAATGTGCTTTTAATATTAAAGGACATTTTCATGTGTGTGAAAATGGTTCAGTAGATATAATGCATGATATCTTCGAAGAGTCGAAAAGTTTATGCTATGACAATGATATGATACACATTAGTTTATGTTGATAAATTATTAACCAAAAGCATAATTACTCAAAAAACAGATCTATTTCAGTACGGACAATTAGAAAGCGGTAATACACCTCCTCCTGTGGCTTTAGATTATGTTAAGGATAGAAAGATGATATGAATATCGGCATCAGGAATGTTATGTTAATAGTTGGAGATTTGATACCTCAAACTAATGAAATCTGGAAGTTTTACTTGAAATTACGGCAAATTGTTGACATAGTGACAGTCCCAAAATGATTACGCTATCATACCATTGTGCTAAACAAATTTATCGAAGATTACAATTCATTATATCTTAAATTTGTTGAATCGCTGACACTAAAATCCCATAATGTGACTCACTACGGGCAGCTAATTCTTAAAATTGGCCCATTACTGCACTACTGGAGTATGAGGTATGAATCGCGAAACCGTGATATACGTGCAATCGCAAGCGCCACTTGCTGTACAAGAAATTTATTATCCACTATAGCAATCAAAGATCAACTAAAAATGGCCCATAACTATAGCCTCTGGAGATATTGAATTAAACGTGACACTTGGATCTGTTGTTTCTACTCAAAAAGTTGATTGCATATTACAAACATTTCGTAAGCTTTTTGGAGAAATTGAAAGTTTAATGTATTGTATATCTCCATAAGTCAAAAGAAAATATATATTTGCCAGGATATCGGCGTCGATTAAAAATAAGGAAAACTTAATTTTTTTTAAAGGAAAATGAAAAGTTAGCACAATTTCTAATAGATTTAGAAGTATTACAAACATAATATATACACTGAGAAAAAAATTTTCTTCTGACAACTAAATTTGAGTTATGACAACAAAATAATTTGATTGCCCATTGCCAATCATATATTTGGTTGTTATAACTAAATATCTTATAATCCACCAACAAAACAAATTATTAGAGACTATAAAATATTTAGTAAAGATAACTACGCGTTAAGTAGTAAGCCTAAAATCAAATTGATTACTTCTACAGCTGATAAAGTAGGCATAAAGAAATATATTAGTGAGCCTTAGAGAATCAGTTATTAATAATAATTAAATATTAGTTTAAAATGACAGAATATTTATTGAACAATTAAATAAATGCATATGTAGAAAAATAATTTATTTCCTTGACACGTACTTTTTTTATGTACTGTGACAAAAATTGTTCAGGAAAACATTAATATTAAACATTAATGTCATAGTGTAATACAGGATACCCCTATATTACTATCAAAAAGGGTTATCGCAAAGGGTTATTCGCAGAACCCGTCTTAGAACTGCTTCAAGTTTTGAATATAATAACTCTGATATAAGTGTCTTACCAGGGACACTACAAAAGGTGGGCGTGATCTAATGACGAGCACCGAACTACTCCTGCTACTGCTACCTATAGGCTATAGCACCATAACTTTTTTAATCAATAATTATTAGGTTTTAATATATATTTATTAACACCAAACAAATATATATATTTATTCTAAATGAATATATTTTTTTGTGACTAAGTAATATTTATTAGAGTTAACATAATGATATTTTGCTTTAATATTTGAGTTTGTTGGCACTACAAAATAATTTAGTTGTCTATCAAATAAATATTTTCTTAACTTTACCGAATTATTTAATTATCGTAGCAAAAGGAATATTAACGTCAACCAAATAGAGTCTGTTGAATCATTTGTTAAAAATGACAAAATAGATATTGTTGACATAATAAAATTAAGTTGTCTCTATTAAATATTAGTTTAAAAGAATTTAACAAAACCAATTTAATTGTCCGAAGAGAATTTTTTTCTCAATGTGAGATTAACGATTTGACAGTGAAAATATTTTTATGGATGTGCAGATGACGTTTAGAAAAAAAAGTTGGTATGATGACAAAAAAACAAGTTGAAAAAATATAAATACAGTTATCACTTAGAAAAAAAATTGATAGGCATCGCCTGAAAATACTCTTCAGAAAATTTAAAGTAAAATGTCATGCTATAATAATAATTTCTTAGTTTGTTAATATGAGTTTAATGAACTAACTTTAGCAAGTTTGGATGATACTTTTGCTTGAGATATCCTGCCCTGAAAAATTTGCGGAGTTAATTCGGAGTGGATGCGGATTGAAATAAGATCAATATTTATTCCGCGTTCACTCCTAAATTTTTACAGTGCATAAGATCTTCCAGTAATCTATAAAAATTGATGAAAACGTTATCTGCTGTAAAGGTTAGATAAAATATCTTCCTCTTACATCACATAAAGTGAATGTTCAATCTCTAATAAATTATAAACATAAAAAGAATATAAGAAAGAATATATGAAAAAATGATGATGTTACAATTTCATTATCAATCTAATGAGAGATAGATTATGAAGAATATGAGAAGACGCAAATGATTAATTGATGTATTGGTGTAAAGTTAAGTCTATATAGATGTTGAAGAAGATGATTATAGTACAAAAAAAGGATTTGAAAGCAAAAAATAACTGGGTAGTTAGTTACACATGGGTCTTTTTTGTCAGAGGAATATCTTATATATATATATATATATATATATATATATATGAGATCATCTGATTGCGTGTGACTGAGCGAAAGATTCAATTCTCTCAATTAAGCTTTCGCACTTTTTGATGACAGGCACAGACGATGGGGAGTGATCTTTTCACACTTAATTTAATATTCCTCTCACTGAAAATCATATCAACAAATTATAATTACATTAAATCACATTTAATTAAATTAATTAATTTTTTTATTGAATTATACACTTATATATTAAATTGCACACTTAATACAATTATGTGAATAAACACAGGAAAAAATCGTGATACTAAAATACCCGTATATTTGTAGAATTTTAAGTTGAACTTTCAGAACTCTGATAGTAAAAAATATGGTTGATTTAGAGTTTTACGTGGATGAATTTTAAGTCAGGTGAGAACATTTTTAAACCATATTTCTGAAAACCTATACTTACTACATTTTTTCCCTTCACTATGAAGCTTTCAAATTAAAAATTATTTAACTTTTTTTAAACGAGGGAAAAATGTAGAAAAATACGTTCTGAGAATTATGTTTCAAAAGAATTTTCACCTAGTTAAAAATTCATCGACGTAAAGTTCTAAATCAACCAAATTTTTCGCTTATAAGTCCTAAAGCTCGAAAAAAGTTTAACTTGAAGTTCTAATTTGTGTTAAACTGTTAAATTCTGCATATCAAACTTTTTTGGAATTTTTTTGGAAGCAAGTCTTTTTACTCGGATAATATCATTTTCATGATACCAGCATCAAAACTTGAAGTTCAGTGTCTCTACCCGAGTCGAAATTTTAGCCCCCATTTCACACTCATTTTTGGGTTTTGCCCCTCATTTGATCCTCAAAAGAGCAAAGTGAGTCTCATCTCGCCCTCAATGGAGTTTACTGATCCTCATTTCATACTCAGAAACCTCATGCGACTAAAATGAACCTCATTTCAAACTCATAAACCTCATACTGACCCTCATTTCATACTCAAAAACCTCAAGCGACTAAACTGAACCTCATATCATACTCATAAACCTCACACTGACCCTCATTTCATACTCAAAAACCTCATGCGACTAAACTGAACATTTCACCAATAGTGAAATGTATTTTCCTTTTTATGTATACTATCCTGGATATTGAGTGTAACCCGAGCTAAGTAAAAAAAATTTTCAAACAACATGAATGGGTCATAAAATTTTATGTTTGAAATCCTTAGCACATGGCTCAAATATTTCTAAACTTTTCATCATTCAGTCTTCAAACGCTGGCCTGTTAACAGCAATAGTGGAAATACAACAGTCATCCAAAAATTAACATTCAATGATTAAAAATTATAAAAATTAATTATTTTCTTATTACAATGCCTAAATTAAGACAGTATGTGCTTATTTATTGGATAGAAAGACAATCAAAAGACGTTGTTCCCCTATCAGTAGTTCCAAAAACCAAACGCGTGGTAGGAAGTATGGTAAAGTTGTCGTGGAAAAGCTTTGTGGAAAATAAGGAAACAAAATCAGCCGCAAAAATATTGGCTATTGATAGTAAGTATAGTGTTTAATTATTTTTTTGATATAAAAAATTTGTAAATATTTTATAAAATGAAGTAAACGTATAACTGTGAGAATTATAATAATTTTCTATCTAACTTAAAGTTTATTTTTTTCTAAAATGAGTAAAAAAAATAATATTTTATATTTGCATTAGATTTTGATGACCAACAATGTAATGAACAGGAAGACAACGAATCGAACAGTGATGAAGACAAAAATGATGATTTAAATATTTAAATAACGTCTTAAGAAAAATATAAATGTAACTAATATTAATATTAATTGTTTTTAAACTGTAGTTTTAATTAAATAATAAAGCGAAGAATTTATATTTTGTAGAAATTTATTTTGTAGAAATTCGTAGAAATATATATATATATATGTATATAACAATGCTTAACTACACATACACACACACACACAAAAATAAATAAAATGGTATGAGGCTGAAGAGGGTTGTATGAGGCTCAAAATTTCGCCCTCATATCGTCCTCATTGTGGTATTTTGTCCGGTAACTACTGCATTGAGGGTCAAATGAGGAGCAAAATTTGTATGTAATTTCACCCTCATTTGACCCCGCACAACCTCACCAAAGTTGGTTATTTGAGGTTGAAATGAGGGTCAAAATTTCGACTCGGGTACAGCCCGTCGAAACAAGCTAATTTCAAGCCGATGCTGCAAACAACTGCTAGCGAATTCGTAATTCACAAATCCCTTCACAGCGGGCAGAAACATGCGTGTTTCTGCCCTGTGCTAGAGATATTTAATGTTCATTTGCAGCCTTATTACTCTCATTTGTTTACTTGTCACTTCAGTTTACTCATTTCGTTTTGTAAGTGACAGTTTTAATTAACCAAATAAAATTACTAAAAAATAAGTGCGAATAATATTTTTGTATTATTTACTATTTAATAAGTGACTGTAAATCACATTTTTCTCATTTTCTAACAACTCTCCGCATCATCGGCTTGAAATTAACTTTGTTTCTTACTGGCTGCTGACACTGAATCTTGAAGTTTCGATACAGGTAATCATGAAAAATATAGTGTGTGACTCAGGATAAAACACGATTTCAGACTGCGGGTGATGTCAACCTCACCCTAGTCTGAAATTGTCTTGTTTCATCCCTTGTCACACCATATACTATTTCGATATTGCTAAAATATTGTCATAAGTTTGGTACAAAACTAGAACCACAGTAATACAAATTTTATATCAGTTTTCACGCATGCTCAAACCAACCGTACAATGTAAACTGCGATGGTTAACCATCTAAATTAAGTTTTACTAGAATATTTATTTTCAGAGTGATCACTTTCATTTTTTATTTTATTCATAACTTTAAAAACATTGGAATTTTTCGGGAATTTAATAAACAAGACAATGAAGGGCGTTTTATTTATTTATATAATATAACAACATAATAAAATAAAAATTTTAGGTTATAGCGGTATTATCTGTATATTCTACTGATGTGTACTAAACTAGATAATATGTAGTACGTTAAACGTCATTTGAAATACATTAAATTCCAAATTCGTAGCAAAAAGTGATACCGATTTATTATCATTTTATTTGGAACCAGTACTGATACAAAATTTGTATCAATTGATACAATTCTAGTATCACTTTTTTCCGTGTATGTAATAAGACAATTTATGAATGTGGTAGGTCGTATAAAAGTGAAGAAAAAAATCAGATATA
This sequence comes from Microplitis manilae, assembly GCA_030273425.1. Classification (NCBI taxonomy): domain Eukaryota; kingdom Metazoa; phylum Arthropoda; class Insecta; order Hymenoptera; family Braconidae; genus Microplitis; species Microplitis manilae. The sequence goes on from CP092722.1 coordinate 8,194,811, forward strand.
ATCGTATTAGAGAAAGCATAACACCCCTTGTAAAGTATATATGGACTAAATGTCTGGACAAGATGGCTATTGAACGGGTCGAAAACATGACAAAACCAGCACTAATTTCACAAACGAATAAATGCCACCCTCCAGAATTGAGGGGGTTGGGGTCGTTTGTCGATCCAACCGACACAAATATGTTACGTTGTCTTGTTTCAAAGGGAATTGCATGTAAAGAAAGTACGAAATACTGAGAGTAATGATAGTTAAAAAAAGACAAATAGATAAAGAGGTAGAGTTGGAGAAAAAGGAAAAAGAAAATTCCAAGTAAAGAGAACGCGACAACACATGGGGTGATACCGATACACCCTCGTGATCCACGATTGAGATGAGTCAGCTACACGAGGATGCTCTACAATCTACCCTAAAAAATTTCCCCTAAATATGAGCCTGCAATTTTGTATATCGATAGATACATGTTGAGGAAAAGTGAAAGACAAAGTTAAAAGTAAAAGATAAAGAGAAAGGGTGAAATTTTGATGTCACGTTTGGTTTGAAAATATAAATATCACTCTCATTCGTTTTGCGTTTAACCAAAGGATGAAACTGTTACTTGCTATTTGTAATTGAAATTAAATTGTAGATGCAGTTATTATGTTGCGGAATAAAAAAAAACTTTTTTTTATCATATCATTATTAAGTAGTTTTTTTTATCGTATCAACACTTTATATGTATGCAGTTAAAATTTTTCTTCACTTCCTTTATTATGCTAATTTAGCAGTCAGTAAATTTATTAATATTCATAAAGTAGCAATTGACATTAATTTATCAAGGAATTAAAATAACGTAAAGTTTAAAAATATTTTTAATAAAATTAACTTTGAATAATACGTATGAATAAATTAAATGTTAGTAAATTTAAATTACATATACACTTTGTAATAATTTCAGTGTGTTTTTAATTTAATTTTATGATCAATAATGGTCATGTAATTTAAATTTTATTGTGCTGTTAATAACATTAATGCTTAAAAGTTTTTTTTTCTTTAATTAATTTTATGTAAAACTTGATATATATTAAATTTGTTGAAAATTTGTAGATTATTTTAAAAATAATCGTGACTACTCTGTAAAAAAAAATTTTGACTTATCTAGTTTTTTTTTTGAAATAGGAAATAAGAATAAAAAAAAAATATGTTAAACCATATGTTTCTTTAGTGAGCCCATACTGCCTTATATTTAAATTTTTTTATCAATATATCAGTAGTTATAAATAAATAATCTTAAAAAAAAATAAAAATATCTCCTCCCCCCTTTATATTATGAACCCAATCTACGGAATGTTCTCGTACATAGTTTACACAAAATAAATTCAAATGTTACGAGTTTTTATTTTAGCTATCGTCACGGTTAATACTATTGAGTTGTCATTAATTTGAGTATCAGGATTTTTTTTTGAATCCAGCACTTGATCCCTGATAATATTCTCATGAACGATTATAGTTTCTCTGTTGTTGATCACGATTAAAGTTAGTCGTTGCAAATATCAACGGTGGTCGGGTGTCGAAACACCTCGACCAATTATCGAGAAACTGGAATCTCTGACCACCCAGGACTTTCATTTGCTCGTTTCACTATAATGTCGTTCCTTGTCTTATTCATTTTATCAGAACATGAATTTATCTTTGTCTTGCTTACTTAGCCGGCACAATCGGCTCACAAACGAGGTTCGCGGCTCGAGAGTTAATTAAGGCTGATCCTCGAGCGGCTAAGGACCTTCTGGCTTACGCTTAACGCGCGGTCTGCAAGCTTTACTTCACATTCACATTCACATTCACATTCACATTCACATTCACATTCACATTCACATTTTCATTCTTTCTTTCTCTCTTAACTCTTTTTGATTATGTCTCTCTACTTTATATACATTGACTCTCTTTCTCTCATTCTTTCTTTCTCTCACTAACGTCATTTATTTACTTCCCTAGTGGGTTTTTCTCTTTCCTTTTCTATAAACGTGGATCGCATGGGACTAAGAGTAACGGCAATGGTATTTTCGAATCGTTCAGATGCTTGTACAAGTTGTCCAGCCAGCGCCGCCGTACGACGCCATCAAGTCCAAGGCTCCACGGGGATTCCAGTGCACTTGGTGTTTATATATGTCGGTCTTATAGTCCCTCGTATTGAGAAGAAAGATAATTGTCGGTCGAAGAATCTTCTAAGGGAATAACCGATCCCAGCCATTCCACGAGAACCGTCTTTACTTTTATAATAATAATAATAATATATTAAAGAGGTGTCGTTGTACAATTCACTCATAATAAATAAAAATAAAACAGGTGAAAAGACAGTTGTCTCTGTTATAGTTTGCTGTAATTTATGTTAATTCATACAGTTGTATATATTTATATATACACATATAAATTTTATCGATTGAAAATAATTATGCGAATAAAAGACGAGAATTTGATGGATTTAAATTAATTACAATCGAATAATTTTTTTTTGTGTGTTAAAATTTAGGAGACTGAAAGGGGGTAAAAAAAAATATTTGAATTTTTATAAGTGAGAGATAGATCTGTCGATAAAATCAATCGCTTAAACGGGACACGAATATGTGAATCTAATTGCCAAAGATGTAACGACTAGTCCACAATGATATTGGAATATATGATGGAATTTTTCCTTCTAGATGTATACTGTTGTCTTGTCTAGTTTAATCTTTTATCTAAGGATCATTGTCAGCGAGTGATACGCCTTTGAATTATTGGGAATCTGATGTGAAACTGATGTGTGTGATCTCTTGGAATTGGATTGTATATATTGTGTGAGTGTATACAGCAACTTCATGTCAATCTTTTTGACACCCACCGACACCAACATGCTGCTGAATTTTTATGTGTCAACCCGAGGGTAAAATTGATTTTTATAAATGATAAACTAAAAAAAAATTAATTGATGATGAATGGACTCGCTGAGAATGTCAATGTCATATAAACTGATAAATATCATTTTTGACGAGGAGTTTTGCTATTACCTTTGGGTAACTTGGGAGAAGATGCCATGAATAACTGAGTAAGTATATGACGTTAAAAAAAAATATTTACTTTTCAAAAAATAAATATTATATTTATTTATAAATAAATATAATAAATATTATTTTAACTAATAAATAATCATAAATTTTCTAAAACTTAAGGAAGAAATATTTCTTACAAAATAATTAATTTTTTTTTTAAGCTCAGCTGTTACTGAAGTTGCCTGAAAATATGTATATCATATCTACACAGAAAAAAAGGTTGACTTGGCCCAAGATAATTTTTGCCTTCATTTTTTTATTCTTGGACTGAGTAATTGGGTTTTTTTAATCCAAGAACATTTTCTTCGACTAATATTATAAAAATATTGTATCAAGAATAATTTAATTTTAATTCAAGTTAAATAATCTTGGTTTAAGAATATTTATTTCAAGTCAAATTTATTTTGTTTCCAATCAAGTAAAAAAAACTATCAAAACAAGATACTTTTCTGTCTTGGTTGGTGAGTATAGTAAATTGTCACAATATATATCAACATCTTAAACCAAGAACTTTTTTTGCGTGGCAGAAGAACATTTACTCTCAGTTTGAGAAAACTACATTATCGACTCAAGACAACGGTCTATTGGAATGAGAAAATTTTAATTTTGATTTAAATAAATTATAGTCTTAACTTAATAAAATAACTTTTCTTGAATCATGCAAATATTTACTTAACGAAAGACATAAAATTCTCCCATTAATGATTTTTTTTCTTGACTTAAAAAAAACGTAGTCTCGATTCAAGAAAATAAATGACTCTACTTAAAAAAATAAATAGACCTATATTTTCAGTGAATTTAACCTAATATAAATATTAAATGTTGTCAAGCAGGAAAGTGTATGCGTATATTCAGACCATAACAATACAGCAGTAGAGAGGGATAAGAAATAAACTCTCTCGATTAAATGGCTTATGAACAAATTGAGAAAAATAAATTATTTGCTCATGGTAGGAATCGAACCCAGACCGATTCGGCATCACGCGAGAACTTTACCAGTTATGCTACCCGACCATTTCCTGAATGTTTGTTCACTTTACTCATATCCAGTAAGCACACTGTACAATGTAGAGTATGTCTACACTACCGTCACTTTAGTATAGTACAGTTAGCTTTTCCAAGAGAATTTTTGCGTTGAGCCGTGAGCGCAGTTGCTGTTGGTTCAAACGTCTACGCTTACTTGCCGCAACACAACAAATGCTTAAGCCAAGATATTTCTTACTATTGAGTCGAGTACTTTTAATTCTTGACTCGAGTCACAAATCATCTCAATTCAAAATAAATTATTCTTCAAGAAAGAATATTTTAGTTTTCGGACAATTGATTATGTATCGGGGCAAAATATTTATTTTTCTTACTTTAAAAAAATATTTCTTACTTCAAGAAACATATATTATATCGGTTGAATAATAAATAAATCTTATGCCAAGATGACTAAATTTAAGAAAATTTTGTTCTTGAACCAAGAAAATTTTCGTTTTCATTTAAAATTGCAAAAAATATTCTTGCAGCGAGAAAAAATTTCTTGCGCCAAGATATCCTTTTTTTCTGTGTATATAATTATTCATATATATGTGACGGATTTTTTGCAGATTGGAATATGGAGTTGTTAGAAAATTGTGCTCATGCGAAAATTTTTTATTTCTAATTTTATTAAAAATTGACATTTTTTTTTATTATTTCAGGAAAGGGGTAAGATGGGGCCGATTTTTTCAACTGTTCAAAGTGACAACAGGAACATGGTGGGAAAAGTCGGACCACCTAATATTGTTTAGGAAAATATGAAATCTGCCTTATAAATTTTTAGACAAATAATTTAATTAAAATTTTCCTTCAAAGATTTAGTCAAAATTTTTTTCGATTATGTTTTGTTAAAAAATATGTAACATTTTTATCACATATATATATATATATATATATATATTTACATGAGATGATACATAAGTCATTTTAAGTAATATTAAAAGCAAAAAAATTTTTTTCACTAAAAGAAAATAAATCGTCAAGTAAACTTGTTCCTTCAGCATATTTTTGAGTTTGTAAAAGCGCAAGAATATAAATTTCACCCACGCGGGAGCAGAAACCACGAGTCTAGGGGGGTGGTAAGGTAAACGAGTACACGATGAAAAGCACACTGTAAAAAATAATTTGAAAATTACAATACAATAGGTATTGAATTTTCATAACTAGATATTTGAATTGTATTTTCAATAAAAAAAGCTTCAAATTTAATGTACGTAATTTAATAATCAAGCTGGTATTTAAAATTAAGAAAAAAAATATGAATTCTAATAAACGTACTTAAAATTTATACATATTCTTTAAATTTTCAAAGCAAGTATTGAAAATTCTAAGACACATTGAATTTTAATAATTCCATTTGAAATTTCATAATATTTATTTGAAAATTCAAATACTTGTATATGAAATTTCTGCGCGTGACGTGCTGCGCGTTCAGTAATCAAGGATTGTGTTTTAATACAAATTAGTTAAATATATAATAAATTTGAGTAATGTGAGCGGTGTACATCAGACTTTATTGTTGTAAAGTTTTTATTTCCTCGATAATATAAAGTAAATAAAACTTGTGACTGAACTGAACATCATTGACAGTATATGTACTGTATACAGTATTAAATGTGATATAGCATAATGCTAATAAACATAATATAGTTTTATAGTGATTTAAATATTAAAATGTGATTTAACTCTAAAATATTTATTTAACTTCTACTTTTTTAAATGTTTAAGAAAAAAAATATAATTACCCGCTATATTAAATTATATTATAACAATGGTTAATAAAAAAAAAAAAAATTTATAATGTTGTTCATAAGAAATTGATGACAGCTTACAAAATTTTGAAGTTCTGTCAATAAACATTTTGTTACTTAACATACCTAATAGTCTTTAATTTCCATGTAACCATACACTGTTAAAAAAATTGTTTGAATTTTTAAAACATTGTAGATAACGCAATAAACACATACAATTGTGTTTGAAATTTCATTGTAACGATCGTATAGAATTTAAAATACTCGCTTTTGAATTTTCAAATAAACGCTTCAGATTTTCATATACATCTATATGGAAATTAAAAAGAGAGTATTTGAAAATTAAATGAAAGATATTTGAATATTAAAAAAATTGTATTTGAAAATTCAAAACGAAGTATTTGAAAATCCAAAGTGTTGATTTGAAAATTCAAAAGCATGTATTTTAAATTCTATATGAAATTAGTAATGAAATTTCAAGCACAAATGTATGTGTTTATTGCGTTATATACAATGTTTTGAAAATTCAAACAATTTTTTTAACAGTGCAGTGAGAAGAAGAGACGAAGAAACAAAAAAAAAATATATAAAAAAAAGTAAACACGTGCTCGCGACCACGGCGGGTGTCGGATGCATACAAGATAAAGTTGCTCTGCAGTTTCCGGTGTGCTCCGTGACTTCTTGACGAGAGAACGAAATAGAAATGAAGTTAAATAAAAAAAAGAGAGTAGAAAGAAGAAAAAAATGAATCCAAGTAGAAAACAAAAAGGATCATTCTCTGTCTTCTTTGCAATGAACAAATTTTTTTTCACTCTCATCTACACGAATCATAATAATAACAATAATATATATATATATATATAATCATAATGATAATAATAAAACCTGAAAACGTGGTGGAACTACGTAATCCCCTACTCTTTAAAAGATAGGATCTTGGCGACGAAAAGCCACAGCACGATGCGATCCACGAAACCCGACTACGATTCCGGCAGTCCTTCATAAACTACTTGTCCATGCGTGCTTATAAAATTATTTTTAACTTTATTTTTTATTATCGTTATAATGTAAAAGTGTTTTTTATTTATTTTAAAATTAAACAGTCCAAAATTTAAAAAAGAAAAAACACATTTTTTAAAATAACTACAGCTAAATTGTCATTTAGTGAACTTTATACCATATTATTTAAATCAAGCTTCGCGCCATCAATTCTAATATATATCATTTAAGTGTTATTCATAAAATTATTTGAATCATTAGGGTAGTTAATTTATGGTTAAATATAAGAGATACGAAAGGTTAATTCAAAGCCAAGAGCACCGACGAGATATAAAAAAGAATATAAAATCAGTAAAGTCATTATATATATTTATCTTCCGCTCATCGTCATTCATGCCCGGTAAGACTTTTTCGTTTCAGTTTATCAGAGTCAAGAAAAAATACGCAGGGAACATTGAATTGCGGTATAAACTCATAAAAGTAATCTATAACTTGCTCATAAAATAATAAAGTCTCTGCGAATTTCATAAAAAAAAAAAAAAATTAAAAGAACGGTTAAAGTATCGAATTTTTCTGATTGCTGTAGTTTGAAGTATAATAAAATATTAACTTTGAAACAGTAAATGTATAGAATTTTTTTTTTTAGTGTTGCAGTTTACCTTAAAAATTTCAAATATTTTCATTTTTGCAAGTCGAGATTGAGCCTGCATGTCAGTTCTATTTCTCCCGAATGTTTTTGAATTCACGGCGTTTACTCTCTAAAAATGAATTCGTGAAATTCTCGCGAATCAGTAGATAGCCACGATTTCTACAGCTATAAGTATACTACTAATTCAACCAGTGGTATTATTATAGCTGGTTCCCAGTGAATATTCACTAATTTGAAGTGCATTTCACTGATTCATTTTTAGAGAGTTTGAGGACTATATTGAATTATTCATTTTTGAGCTCTGTAGAACTAAAACAATAATTTTTTTGTAAAACTTGCATATTTTATTTCTTTGAAGTTAAAATTAATTTTTCATCTGTTAATAAAAATTATAAAATGAAATGAAATAAACATAAATGATATATTGTAATCATAATTATTAAAAATCTTCTGCTCAAAGAAGATGCAAGATTTCATAAAATTTTCGAATTACAAACTTATCTCACCCTTTTGTACAAACTGTAGTTATCCATATACAAAATATTGTATCAAAAATGTTCCAAAATAGTTCATAACAGTGAACTCCCAAACTGAAGACAATTTTGAAGTTTGAGTTGATCATTTCTGAAACTTCCGAAAAATTCAAGAGTAAAAAAATTTCAATCTCCAGATTTCGTTCTTTAAATGTTCTTACAAAGACTTAGAAAATGTTCATAATTGGATTTAAAGTATTTTATTTTTAATGTTGTTAATGTCAGCAAAATCTCAAGTCGAATTATTTTTGCGTAAAAAATCAACGTTCTAATTAGCAAGTTGTCTAACTCCATTTCAGAAAATCCTCTATTTATGCGAAAAAAAAGTAATTAAAAATTTTTTTCTTTCGTATAAAAAACAATTTCATGTCTAGCATATATATATATATATATATATATATATATATATATATATATAGGGGAGGGAGGGGCAAAATGGGGTACCTAAGGAAATACTAAGTTTTCGATGAATAAAACACGTCAAATCTTATTGTTTTTAATAATATCCAAGGTAAATAGACAAAATTTTTTGCTGCCGTTAATAAATAAAATTTTCTTTTCTGGCGGGCAAAATGGGGTACCCTCTAAAAAAGTTGAAAAAAAAATTTCTGCAAGGTCATCAAATTTCATTAAATAAAATTTTATTTTATGTAAAATACATACAGAAAAATTACATTTCACATCATTGGTGGATATGAAGGCAGAAAAAATTTTCTTAATGGGGCAGAGGGGCCCCCCTTCAAGAAATGGTAATTTTAAAAAAATTTTTTTTTAATTGAATTTTTATCAATTAAAAAATGAAATATCATTTTCGAATGTTTTTAGTGGCTAAATTTACCCTAACTACAGGAAATCAGCCGAAAAATTAATTACCATTTTAATTTCTTTTTAATTTGACAATAAAAATATGAAAAAATCAATTTTCAAAACTTTCGGCTGGTCCATTTTGCCCCAGGTGTTATGGGTAGGGCTAAAAATGCGGAAATATATTAAATTTTTTTAATTTGATGAAAAAATTGGATAGAATCATTTTTTCGATTTTTGGGCTGGTCCATTTTGCCCCAGGTGTCATGCGTAGGGTTGAAAATGTTTAAAACTATCGGATATACAATAATTAGACGAAAAAAAAAAATTTGTTTTTTCACCAAATTTTTGGGGTACCCCGTTTTGCCACCCCTACCCCATTTTGCCCCTCCCTCCCCTATATATATATATATATATATATATATATATATATATATATATAATATTTTTGTCTAGGTTACACACATAATATTTTTCTTGATTATTATTATCTGAAAATTGCAGAGAATCACCTAATAAAAAATATAAAGATAGACAATTGGCTAACTAGAACGTCGATATTCAGAAAAAAGTGACAGAAAAGTACAGTTAAAATTCTTTTAACGTCTGAAGGTTTTCAAAATTCCAAAAATGATCAACTCAAAGTTCAGAATTGTCTCAAATTGGGAAATTCACGGTTATGAATCTTTTTAAAAAAATTTTTGTAACGAATTTTTTTTGTAAATGGGTAATTATTTTTTAATTAAAAATAATTTTATTCTGTTCCAAAAAATGTATCGCATTTTGCCCTGTTTTGTTTCCGATGGAAATGATGACCCCTGTAATTAAAAAATTGGACGCGTATGCTAGAAATATTTTTTAAAATAATTTTATATATAATTTCCTAATTTGATAATCAAAACAAAAACATTTGGATATACAAAATTTTTAATTATTCATTAACGGGCATTTAAACAAAAATAATTTTAAAAACATATGAAATTATTTGTTAGTGTTAGATTTATAAATGAAAAAAAGATTTTTTGATAAATTCTTAAACTTATGGCTGCGGAACAGGTTGATGTATATATACAATAAATTAAATGAGTTTAAAGATTTTTGTTGAGATGAAGAAATTTTATTTTTATGGTTATCTCAAAAAAAAGAAGAGAATGGAGCGATATCTAAAGTGGCACCATCGATCGTGAGTTGAGTTCACTCAGCGGTATGTAACAAACGTATACAAAGAAAGACAATAATGATGATAAAAAAGAGTGAGAAAGCTAGAAATATTTTAGCTTCTTTTACTTTAGCTACCAACACAGTAGCATGTTCCAATCTACATCTCTTGAAAGCAAGTTTCTTGGTCCTCTGGCACCTCGCTAGAATAATTATTTTCGTGTTTTTTGGCTCCGAAAACTTGATGATTGCCATCTCCGACTCGTTTTAAACAACGTTTTTCATTCTCAAGGACAATAGTTTCGGTGAGTTAAAAGCTATTTTTTCCTCTTCTTTTTCATTCTTACAAGCTGTTGAACGTGAGTTGAATTTTTCTCTCATTAGCACATTTTAACAATTTTATAATAATATTTTACCCAATCCATTAATAATATTTTTCCCGTAAAAAAATAAAAGTACATTGGTGGAAATTTTTTTATTTTTTTTTAATTTCAATATACGAAATTTTGGAATCCGACTACCTTCAAGTTGTTAAAACGTTTCTTTGATTTCATCGTTGCAATTACATGCGATATGAAATTACGATTACTTTTTTTTTGAAAAACCGGTCAAAAAGTAAAAAATTTTTTTTGTTGGGTTTTTCATTTTTTCGGTACATCCTATTTACCAATTCAAGTCAGTACCAATTAAAGAATATAATAAATAGTATTACAATTATAACACTCTGAAACCAATAAGTGAGTTCCAAGTGTATAATTTTAACTCATATTAGCTGTGTTTACACTGAAAAAAAAAAATACTGTTTTCAAGTATCTGCGTGCTTGAATCGTACCGAGTAAATATTTGTTTAATTATAGTAAAAATATACTCCAACCAAGTAATATTTTCTTGATTTAAGAATTTTTATACTTATTTTAAGAAAATATTCTTGGTTGAAGTACATTATTACTAAGATTAAACAATTAATTTTCTCGGTACGATTCAAGCACGCAGATACTTGAAAACAGTATTTTTTTTTCTCAGTGTAAGATCATAAGCGAAACTATAGTTTTCTGTAGTCATTTAAAACATGTTACCCAATGTATTAAATATCTGCAGATTGCTTATGGCATTTCAATGTTATTTGGCAAGTGTTTTGATTTCAACAAACACTTGGTTTTAGAGTGAATATACAGTATTTTTTAAATAAATAATGTTCTTCAGATCATTATCATACAGTTTTTTTTTTTGACAAAAAAAAGCATTAAGCGTGAAAAAATTTTACGTGGCCGGCAAAATACAATTTTGCTTTACTAAAATTTCATGCTTAACGCGAAAAATTTTTCAGACTCTCTCGATTGCTCCAAAATAGATCAAATTATATACGAGCATACAGAGAATTTGATAAGGAACAATTTTAACCCGATATTGAATCAAATTGTTATTCCATTAAATTTAAATCAATTATTTGAATCCAAATAGCCAGGGCTAGTGGAATTATGGCAAATTCCCGTATTTTACCACAATTTACTGCAAATTCGCTGAATTTCGCGGTAATTTGCGGCAAATTACGGTAGGATACGGTAAGTTGCAGTAATTTGCGATAAAAGAGGTAATTTACGGTATAATAGGCTAAAAATTTACGGCATTCAGGAAAATTACCGCGAATTTCGGTATTTTACCGTAATACGGTATTTTTACCGTAAATATCGCAATGTTACCGTAGAGTATCTTTTTCTACGTATGTGTCTTCCAAAAGATCGTGTATCAAGAAACCTATGTCAAGATTCGTATGTCTTGCTTATGGTATCGTATACGGAAAAAAAGAAATGTTAAAATTCACCCGAATTATCAATACTTTTTATTGTTTCAAATAGTAATGCGGCGCCCGGGTGCGATTTTGTTATTTATTATAAAGTATAAGGTTAAAATATATGAGTGATCTGTTAAAATATACTTATGCTCAAAGAAAAAAAGTATAGGGTAAAGATATAGTTTTTAACATTTCAAATAGTAAAAATTATTATTTTGAATTGTATAGTTTCAATGGCAGGATGATATTTTTTAGACTGACGATAGTAAAAATTAAAACTTAAACCGTAAATTTTAAAGTTTCAAACAATAAAAATCTCTAAGTCGATGTATTTAATTTTATAGTCGATCGTTACTTTTTCTTATGCTACCGTAGTAATAATTTTTGTTCTAAACCCTCATTTTTATTGTTTCAAATAATAAAAATATATATATATATATTTTTTTTTCTATTTTCTATTTTTTTATTTTGAATTATTTATTTCCGGCTTTTACCGTTTGCTGTCGTAGTTCAAGGTTTATTCGGGTTTCTGATTTCACCCCTCCTTCTCCCTTCTTCCATTGTCTGTTTTCTCATCGTTGTGCATCTAATTGATTGTATCCTTGTTTGTATTTTGAATAACTGATTCAGTCGGGTACAGTATGTAGTTGTTCGAATTTTTATATGAAAAATCATCAGAAAAATCTCAGCCGACTCTCGGGCTCGAACCGCCGACCTTACGTGAACAGAGTCCAGTCCCTGGCACTTAGAGCGCTCGGCCACAGCATGCGTATGAGAATCGAAAGTTATTTCCGTATTTAAATGGATGACGGTAGCGCATGAAATTTTACTGCATCAAACAATAAAATTTGCTGAGGCTGACACATACTTTTTACAAATTGACGAAGTATAATGTACAGTTTCATATAGTCAATCTTTACTGATTTCAGTGGAAATATTTAATATTTGCTTTAATAATAAATATCCGTGAAAATTTATTTATTCCCGTTTATATCATTAAATTTGACTGTTGACTAATATTAAAATTTAAAAACAACTCCTGGTAAAGTTTCTTAATTAGAGGACTTTACAAAATAACGTTCTAACTAAATTTAGTATTTTGTATCCTCTATATTTTTATTGTTTGAGACTTTAATTTCTTATTTTACAAACGATAGATATTTAAGTTTTGGCTGTTAAACTTTAAAGTTTAATTTTTTTAGTGTTTACTTTGTCTTTTTTATAGTTTTAAATGATAATTTTATCTAAATGAACTGTATATTTTAACATTCGATTTATAATTATTATTTTTTAAATGTTGAAATCACAATATTACTATTTGAATTTATATTAATCACTAAAAATATGATAATTATTAGACATCAAACTTTATTTATTACAGTTCCTTTTTTTCCGTGTACGCGAGAATATTAAAGATAATGAAAAAAAGTGTCTGACACATTTCTTACACCATTAACTTACAGTACTTACGCATGGTTTGCTCAAGATCTGCTCAAGAAGCGACGTGAGCAATTGAGGTTTTTGCACGTTTCGATTTTTCAACATTTCTTTGTTTGCCTGCTAGAAAAATCATTTAGTCATTTTGAAGCATGCTTTTTATTCTTTATACAATAATATGGATGTGAGAACATGGTAGAAAAACTGAAGAATCACAAGTATGATCCTTTCGGAATTCAAGTTTTTAATTAATATAAAAGAAAAAGAAAATCAAAGGATTTGAGAGTTGACTTGATTTTTAAAAATTTGCGATAGCAATTCGTTTTTATTTTATTAACTACTAAAGAAAAAGTTCCTACTTTAATTAAAATTATTATAATAATATGATTTATTTAGTTTAATTATAAGTGTTTAATTATCATAATAAAAGTATAGGAACAGTACAAGCAGGAGAAAAATTATATCCTCTCCTTTAGTAAATTTTATTTACGACTTTTTTTTCTTTTTGTAGGTTTATCATCGGAATTTATATTATACCCTTCCATAATTATGAGAATGAAGTTGCTATGTATATTTTGGATGCACAAAGTAATTTATTATAAAACTGATTATGATAAACGTAAAAAAGAGGTAAAACAAAATGAGTTTTTAATAATAAATAATAATAAATTCCTCTAATTTCTATGTTTTATAATTTTTTCATATGATTTACTGAAGAGAATGATATGTTCCCTTGTAGTTTAAACATACACCCTGTCATATATTGACATGATAATTTTGAGATTGTAATTTGTTGCACGATGACCGCACGTGACTATTTGCGAGATGTCGCTTTAAAGTCACGCAACCTGTTTCTGACAACTGAGAGGTAACATCTGGTGTTTGGAGTATTATCACATTATGATACACTTAGTATATATACAATATATATGTAATTTATTAAACGTATAACTACTTATATCGTTCGATAATTGGATGCGCAGCAAGTATGTGTTCTTTTCAAAAAGAATTTGATGGTGTCAGACGACATTTGTCGTCTCTTTGAAAAAATTTAATTTTAAAAAGTTGATGTCCTCTGTTAAATTACATTGACGTCGAGATAAAAGGCTCACGAGACGACTGGGAATTTCGATTCTCAATGCATCCTATACAGAAAGAACTACTTGCGGTAAAGATGACGATCCAAGACACGCCGATGGCATCGACCAAGCTTCATCCATCAGCCGCAATTATAGCAATGTCTTATTGGCACATTACGTGCAGCAACGAGATTAAGCAACAATCTCTGTCACAGCCTAAGCTTATTGTACACTATAAATATTATTTTTAGTTAATATACACTTGTGCAAAAAATTTTATAAATTTTTTAGTGATTTTTTAAAGATTGAAACTTTGTAAAAAATAGTCGTATTGAAATCGTAAAAAAATCTCTAATTTAAAGACCTTTTGATCAAAATTTTTTTTAAAGCTACGACTATCACGCAGTAATAAGAAATATCTCGAAACAAGAATTTTCCAAATTTTTTTCTTTCACGAATCCACGGGCTGTATTAAATTTTTTTCAGCTGAACCAATGCATAGGTCAATTAACAAATGTGTTTAGCTGTAATTTGCTTTTTTTTATAGCTTTGTACGAGAATTTATCGCTGAGATGTCATACGAAAAAGGATCCTTTTGGATTTAATCATCGATATCTCAGCTACCAATGATCGGACACTTGAAATAAAATTTTTTTTTTACTGAAATTTTTAAATTTCCAAAAAGCGTTGTCGTATTTTGGCTCAGACGTCTACCAAAAATATGACGTCTTATTAGTTAATAAAACCCACCTTTCTGAGTAAGAAGTATCATGAACAAATTAGAACATGGACATATATAAGCTATGAGAATAATCGGTCTTGTAACAATTTCACCTGCTTTATACTTTTTGAAGCAGGTGTCTGTATGCGTGTTGATAGAAGACAGTGTTTTCAATACCAAGAAAAGCTATTCTTGAGATATTATCATCAAGTAACTTCCATCATTGATCGCAAACTTTATAATAAAAGAGAACTAAAAAAAATTAAAAAAGAAAAAAAGTAAGAGTATAAAAAAGGTGTAAAGGTCAGAATTATTTCAGGTGAATAAAATTAAAGTGTATATTGTTCTCGATCAGGTAACTTTTGTTGACATCACAAATGCAAGAATGGTCACGCGTATGAATTAATTTTCTTTTTTTGAATCGTCACTACGTGAGTATTATTTCGTGACGATGAAGACAGTTTTACTTTTTACGAGGTATGAAAAGGCAACTGGTGCTTAAAACACGTCGTTATAATTCTCAAAGCGTGCTAAGAACCTAAAGAGTTGCTGAAGAGAAACCCTTAAACCAACACCGGCGGCTTATCTGTTACATCAGGACACCCCGTTTGCCTCGAAAAAGGTCATGGCCTAAACGTCAGGAAGATAGAGTATAGTTACAGTTTTTCTACAAAGCATACCCGTTTTTAAAAATATAAAAAACAACTTGCATATCAAAACAGAGTTTAACCCTTCATTTCCAAGACCCAGTAAACATTACCATAAATAGAAAATTCTTAAAAAAAACTTCATATCTGCAAACAACAAGTGTTATAAAAGAAGGTTTATTTAAATTATTCTTTTTTTAGAATTATTTTGCAATAAGAAAATAACATTCAGCAGTCAGAATGGAAGTGGATTTTCATTCAAAATAAGCTTTGATTAATTATGTCTTTTAAAAGCTATCGTGCTTACAAAAATTCACACGTAACATTTGATAGAACTGATTATTTGGATTTAAATAATTTATTCCAAATCAATGGAATGCCGAATCGATTCAATATTGGGTATAAATTATTTCTTTTTAAATTCTCTGTATGCTAGTATATTGTTTAATTTATTTTGGTGCAATTAAAATAGTGTAGAAATGTTTTTGCGTGAGTTAAATAGTTGAAAAAACTAAAATGTTAGTAAAGCACCCTGAGCGCTTTCACGCTTGAGGTCTGCGAAATCGATGAACTTTTAATATGAGTTGTATTAACGTAAAATTGACTCGGAATTATCAACTTACTGTTAATAAATATTAAAAAAAAGAAAACATTCGCGTTTGATTCTGTTTTGAATCGTTTGACGGTTAAAATCAAACACTGAGAGAAAAAACTGGTTTTCTGAACTATGATAAACATAATTCAATGAAGCCTTGATATCATAGTTGTTTTAACTGTGTTATAGTTCAATGAACAATGACAATAGCGAACGTAACTAAGTCAAAAATGCTATTCTTATTACAAAAAAATAATAACGAAAAATTCTTAATTATATTCGTCGACGACTTAAATGATGCTAAATTTATGAAATTATAATCGTACATTTGCTGAAACATTTGTGATTCTGCTGAAGTATAAGTTCTGAGAATAGTATATTGTATGACAAGGGATGAAACAAGACAATTTCAGATTAGGGTGAAGTTGACATCACCCGCAGTCTGAAATCGTGTTTTATCCTGAGTCACACACTATATTTTTCATGATTACCTGCATCAAAACTTGAAGATTCAGTATCAGCAGCCAGTAAGAAACAAATTAATTTCAAGTCGTTGATGTGGAGAACTGTTGAAATATGTGATGAACTGTTGAGAACTGGAGAAATATGTGATTTACAGTCACTTATTAAATAGTAAATAATACAAAAATATTATTTTCACTTATTTTTTAGTAATTTTATTTGGTTAATTAAAACTGTCACTTAAACAATAAAATGAGTAAACTGAAGTGACAAGTAAACAAATGAGAGTAATACGGCTGCAAATGAACATGAAATATAACTAGCACAGGGAAGACACACGCATGTTTCTGCCCGCTGTAAAGGGATTTGTGAATTACGAATTTGCTAGCAGAGTTGTTTGCAGCATCGGCTTGAAATTAGCTTGTTTCGACGGGCTGTAGAGACACTGAAACTTCAAGTTTCTATGCTGGTATCATGAAAATAATATTAAATAGTTACCACAACAAAACAAATGCTTAGTTAAAACTACTACTTTAAATTAGTTTCGGGAACTATGACATAGTTCAAAAAACTAGAAATATTAGTTAAGATGACTATTTTTTCATTCCCATCCCTTTCTAGCTACCACAACCATACACTTTTCTCTCAGTGAAGTGAAACAATATCGGATCTTTTTTTCACAACCAGAGGAATGAACTGACCTAACTTGTTGCACTAGTAGAATAAATGACGAGGAGTTTCAAAATAATTATTCTCATAGGAGAATTAGAATTTCGAGAACACAAAATTTTGATAGCCCTCTGTTGAGCTTCTAGAAAACGCTTAAGACTTAGTTCACTTAAGGTTTCTAATTTTTATCAGTGAATTAAGTTGAACCAAAAAACATTTACGATTACTCCTTAAGAGTTGAAATTTTCATGAAATAATTAGTTTGATGCAATCAATTAAATTTTAATGAGTCAGTGAAAAAAAAGTGTTCGTTCCAAACGTACCATTTATATAATATATATAATACAGTTGAACATTAAAGATTAATTTGTTTAAATAATATAAATTTATTGAATTTACGTCTATTTCATCTGACAGTGTAATAAAGTTTATGAAGACAGAGTTAGTCGTAATTTAATAAGATTTATTGTAAGTTGATTTGTGCATAACTACAAGTGAATGTTACCATTCAATGGTCGTAATCTGCATCACACTTTCTGGTGTTAATTGGCCCTCACACGTATGAGGATTTTACAACTTCAGCCACTTAATTGGATCGGTTTACAGCATGACTCTTAGAAGACTTAAATTTGTTTACGATCGCCAAGGTTTTTTTATGAGGCTTCAAAGCATTATTTTATTATTTTACTACATGTTAATAAATCTGAGTGTGAATATTTAAATACAAATCATCAATTAAAAACTTAAAAACAATCAAATCGTTTAATTCACGAATATAGTACTTAAAATGATTAATAAAAAATAGAATTTCAAAAGTAATATAAATGCTAAATTTTAGTATTATTTATTATTGGATAAAAATTTTATTGCCAATTATAATTTTTTACTTAAGAAACAATTTTTAAAGCCATGCGTGATTACTTATACAGACGTATTAGTCTGTAGTATACAATAAAGTTATATTGTACTGCTTGGTTCAATTTTATATGGGACTTTAAATTCTGCAGGTAAACAGCTGCTCAATCTGCTTCATTGCGTGTAAATTTACTTCATTTAATTTTTACAAAATTTCTTATTAAAACAAATTCCAATTAAAAATTATTCATTTAATTCAGTTGATTAAAATTATGGCATGGAGAAATTATAAAGTTAAAATTTTTTGAATTCCGTGAGATTAACTGTTGTAGCAAACGTAAATGTCTTATTTTACTACGTTCACTCAAGTCGACAGTAATTCCTCATTTTACACCTATGTCCTGAAAGTATATAGGGTAAAGGGAAGGGGGGGGGGCAAACGGAATTTCTCCTAAATTTGATAAAATTTCTTTTTTAAATGTTTTAAACATTCTAAAATAATTTTTGTAAATATAATTGAGCATTATTAGTTTTCGGTTTATAATTAAAGTCAAATAAGTCTAATCCAAGGCGAAAACTCAATGTATTTCATATCTCTGTAAACCCGGGTAAAAATATTTCAAACTGAAAAAAAAGTAATTTTTTTTCTCGGCCGAAATTTGGCCGAAAAAAGGCCTAGGTAGTGAACACGAGGCCGAAACTCGCTAGGCCGAAAAAAGGCCGAAATTTGGCCGAAACTCGTTAGGCCTAAAAATGGCCGAAAAAAGGCCGACAATGAAGCTTAAGAATGGCTGACGTCAGAGACGAGGATTTAAACTATTATTATTATTATCATTTTATTCGATTGCATAGAATAGAAATAATTGTATTCATCAAATAGTTAATGAATTGTCCAGGAAAATGAATTATATACAGCCATATAATAAAATTTCTAATATATACATAGCTATATATATAAATTTCAACTGAATTAAAAAAATTACTAACTCGATTACTGAATTGTTATTTTTTTTTTTTTTTTTTTTATTGTTTCGTCATTTTGGTTACGCGGGAATCATCAGATATGTGATCAATTCAATTTCTATTCTAGTGGAAATTTTTTATTCCGAGAAAAAACGCTATAATTAATAAATAACCGCGCACGCTTTAGTGGGATTCGAACCCGGGACCTAACGAACGAAAGACCGACGCATTAACGACTAGGCTACGCTACCGACAGTGACTACTAAGTTTACTTGTACTATATGAGATTGAAAGAATACATCACTTTTAAAACAGCGAAATATAATTGGAAATCGATTATTTGTAGTAATAAAAAAATTTCTTATTTGTTTTTCGTGTGCTATAAAATCTGCCCGTATGCAAAAACCATATACTGTCGATAATATATAAAAATATATATGGTAAATAACTGAACATATATGGCGGCAAAATTATTAATATTGATTAATATATGATTAATCATATATAATAATTTATACGTTTAATATTATAATAATCCATATTATTTATAATATGTGTGATTATATATATGTGATATTGTATCAAAAATTATATGTCCGTTTTATATATTAATTTATAACGTAAAATATATGTTTCATATTATAAATTAATTTATAATTTCAATATTATTATAATCCATGTAATTTATAATATATGTAATTGTATACATATGATATTACATTTCAAATTATATTCTCGTTTTGTATATAAACTTATAATTTCAATATTATAATAATTTCGATATTATTATACATATATAAATAATTTAAAATATACATTCATACTAAAAATTAAAGGAACAAAAAAATATAAATAGTTGTAGTTATCATGTAACTACATAAAAATACTAAAAATATCATAGTTTACATCATATATCAATAAGTATATAAATCTATCATATATTTAAATACATATATGTTTACATATATTTGTGCAAATATATGTGAACATATATCTATATAAATATATATTTACATACATTTATAAAAATATATGTGAACATATATTTATATAATTATATATTTACATGTATAAATATGATATGTCAGTCATATAATTAAATCATATATCTTATCATATAACTTAAAGTATAGTATAAAATATTATAAGCAATACTTATAAGTTATCATGTAAAAAAATATATTACCGATATATATGTTGCAAATTATAACATCATATAATATTTCGGCAAAATTTTGTATATGGCTCTATATATGACTTCTTATAATTCCATATAATTATCATATATTTTGAATTATATTGAAGCTCATATATTGCTTTTTCATACGGGTGGTATCTACCAGTTATATACCAGACATATGTCAGTAATTGTGATATGTGTAATTTTGGTTATATAGTTATGTATAAAATTGTTTAAAAAGTATATAGGCTCTACCCCCATGAAAAAGTTTATAAAAAAATTATATGTTAAAATATAAAAGAAAAAATATATTTTTCTTATAATTTTTTAAATATTTCTTTTACCTAGGTTGTTGGTTGCATTAAAAATATATTTTTTATATAAAGTTTTTCTATTTTTTTTTCTATGTTTTTGATTAACTTAAAAATGTATTTTTTTAATATTTTTATACATGTATTTTTTTATATATTCTAAGATATATTTTTAATATATTTTTTATACATATTTTATATATTTTTAATATATGTTTTTTATATTTTAACATATATTTTTTTTATAAATTTTTTTCATGGAGGATATTTAGTCATTTACATTGGCTATGGAATAATTACGAGCTCTCTTTATATATATTCATAAGAAACAACTGTTTAAAATCATAATCTGTTAATAATAAAAAATTTTGCTCGTATAAAGTTAAAGAAATCGATTTATTATTTTTGCTCATTAATATATTTTCACTCAGCCACTAACTGTCATATAACTTGCATCAATGATACCACGAAAGAAAGTTTTATATTGTACCAAAATATAAACTAATCCCATAAAAATTATGTCACTGTAACTATTAAATAATTAAATGTTTTCACTATGTCTTGTATAAAATTATAACTTAGTGAATTACTTAAACATTTTATAAATATAAAACATAATTTTTCTCAAAATTCTAAAATATATTTTTAAGTACCACAACTTGAAAATTGTTTCTGTTCTATTTTGAGTTACATGAAATTTTTTTAAGTACTATAATTTTATTTAATAAAAAATACTATATCAGAAAACACGCCGATTCAACTGTCGGCCAAATTTCGGCCTGTTTTCGGCCAAAGATTTTTACTCGCGATAATTTTATTGGAAAAAAAAAATATTCTGGCCGAAAACAGGCTGATTCAACTGTCGGCCAAATATAGGCCATATTTCGGCCTGTTTTCGGCCAAAGATCATTACTTGCGATAATTTTATTGAAAAAAAATATAATCTGGCCGAAAACTGGCCGAAAAAAGGCCGATTCATTTGTCGGCCAAATATCGGCCGGATTTCGGCCTCTTTAAAAAGAATAAAAATTTTTCGGCCATTTTTCGGCCGATTTTCGGCCTGTTTAATAACATGAAAAATTTTTCGGCCATTTTTCGGCCGAATTTCGGCCTCTTTCAATAAAATTTTAGAGTTTCGGCCTTTTTTCGGCCAAATTAAGCTGTTTCGGCCTTTTTTCGGCCTATTTTCGGCCAAATATTTTCACCCGGGAAGTTATTGGTTTCACCCCGATTTTCGAAAATCGAGTTTTCATTAGATATCGACGTTTTGAGATCCTACCAAGCTATTCTGACTATTTTCAGAATGATTTCCGTGTGTGTGTGGGGGAGGTGGTACGTGTGTGGATGTGTGTGTGTAAGAATCTCTTATAACTTTTGAACTAATTAACCGGTTTAATTCATTCTTGCAGCAATCGAAAGAGTTTGTTGGCCGTCAACTTTCCTGAAAATTTCAGATCATCTGATCAAGTAGACTCAAAGATATTTGAAAATTACGAAAAAAAAATATTTTTTTAAATTTTTTAGAAACCATTCAAACGATCAACTCCAAAATCTAATCAGCTCTAGAACTCAATTAAACGCATCGATTGCTGCCTCAACCATCTCAATTGGTTTATTCATTCGAGAGAAAGAAATATCGTCGGAGAAAGAAATGTTGAAAATCGGTTTTTCATGAATATCATTGAAACGACTAAATCAAATACTTCCAAATTTAATTTATTATAGAATTCAATAAAATGCACCGATTGCGACCTCGAACATTGAACTCATTCTTCAGTTTAAATAATATTATCAACAAAAACAAATTTAAAAAACACCGTTTTCAATATTTTTCTTGGATGTTTCATGTCTTAACTTTGATATAAGTCAGAACTCATTTAAATCCTTACTTTAATCACTTCTATCGATTTCTGCCTGAATATACTTGTTTTTCTTTATTGAAAATAATCGTGGATAAATATTGAAAAACGCTCATTCATTAATTATTTTCGATGCTAAAATTCCTAATTTCAACATAAAACGTAACTCTTTAAAGCTAGAAAAGCTCATGAAAAAAGGGGTGCAAGGGTACTTTCGAGCTCGAAGAACTCGAAAATGTACTTATACCAATGTTTTCGAGCTCAAGGAGCTCGAAAACAGTGAGAAGTTTTGGGACTGGTCTACAGGGCCAACCGGTGCTCAGATGTTTCTTCGTGTAATATCGAAATTATGACTATAATTTTTAACCAAAAACTCCAACTGTCTAAAACGAATAATTTGAACAAAAATTAATGATATAAAAGAAAGGTACGTTGTAAATTATTTTACATTATAAAATAATAAAATATTTATAAGAAAGTATTCTCATAAAATGAATGTATATTATTAATTGATAGTTGAATGATAAAAACAATGCGGTCAATGACAGCAGCAAAAAAAAACATTTGAAATATCTTCACATAACGTATACTACAAGAACGCGATCAAGACACGGTGTGAATCTCATCTTTTATTCAGTTTCTCTTATTCCATGGAATCAACGACTTGACGTCCGGTGTATATAAAAGTGTAACCCGTTTGATTGTGGTGATGGACTTAAAATCCAACGATCAGAGAAATACCACATACCACTTCCACCGTGACTTACACAGCTAAATTTATATTGATACTTAAAGATATGCCTTAAGGCGTAAACTGTAAAAATTATTAAATTTGATTTATAAAAAAAATAAATAAAATATTTTTAATTTCTCCAGTTAGTTTGAAAATAATATCTTAAATTATCTATCGAAATTAATAAAATTTACTTTAAATAAAAGTACATATTATATATATGATATAAAAAAGAATATAAATATTGTAACAGTGCGCTTTGAATTATTGCCTAGAAAATCTGGCGCGAAAATTAAAATTATCCTATGGCCATCTATTATGCTAATTTTGTGTTATTTATACGTTTTTACACTTTTCAGTTACCCGGGGATCTATAAGAGTCCCGTTACATCAAATTTTAATTAAGTTGTAAACCGTAGTTTAGTAGCTCTAGTCGTCAAATTTCAGCTTATGAAAGTGTCAGCAAACAGTTGCTAGAGTCTTAAGCACTGGCTACGACCTATAGAGTAGACAGATTAGGATTGAAGACGCTTAGCGAGATCCCTACTCTACATTTAGAGATCATTATGTACTACATTATTAGCTGGCCAAAACTGTATGGCCACAAAGAGTTTGGCTTCATGGCCAAATAAAATTCATTTATCTATCTATCTATCTACATTATTAGCTGGCCTAAAGATAAGTTAGTCGAAATCTAAAGTCATACAGTTCCCAGTGTCAAGTTTTATTTTACTATTATATCCACTATCAATATGTATTATGAGTTTTATACTATTTATTTTATTTCAATTGTTCGAGGTATTCTGTGTCCGCTGGAACCGTTATCGTCAACGTTACCGAACTGACTCATCACCATCGGGAAGCCCTTAAAGCCACATCAATCACGAAGTCCAGGAAATCGTCCTCTGGTCAAGTTTTGAACATCTAATGAAATTTATTTTTTATTTATTTTTTTTTCTTTTTATTTTTTATTTATACCCAATCTGATCACTCTGTACGCTCTTTCCATGTTGTTTATTATTATTGCACACCTCAAACGCGAAGGCTCTGAGGGTGCTTTATTACAAACGTTTTTTTTCCGACTATTTTACACACATACAAACATTTTTACACGCTTTTAATTACACTAAAATAAGTCAAATTGTATATTAGCATATAGAGAATTTATTAAGGAACAGTTTGAATCTAATGTTAAGTCAATTCGTTATTTTATTAGTTTGAAATAAATTATTTCAACTCAAGAAACCAGTGCTGTCAATTGGTACGTATGAAATTTCGTAAACATGATAACTGAATAAACACAATTAATCGACCTAACTTTTTTTTTATTATCTTTGTATTTTTTATCACAAGCAGAGCTCTGATGAAAATCACTATCTAAATCCCTTTAGTTTAATTGTAATTAAGCGACATCTAAGACAAAAAGGTGAGGTATTTAAAAAAGATTTTAATAAAAAAATATTAAACTGAAAAAAAGATGTAGGAAAATCAAATTAATAATTAATACACAGAAAAAAAAGTTATCTTGAGTCAAGAAAATATTTTTGAAGACAAACGTTTTCGGGAATCAAGTCAAGATTTTCTTGAGCCAAGAGAATTTGTCTTGGTCGGAGAGGATTTCTACTTTGTCTGAGAAAGTTTAGGTCTCCAAAAAAATTTTCTTGAATCAAGAATATTTACCTTCAGTCAAGAATTTTTTTTTTTCTGTGTAGGTTGAATAGAAATTCATAATTAAAGCAAAAAAAAAAAAAAATGAATTTATGGTATAAAATAAAAGAAATGATTAAAAATGAAATGAACGATTGAGGTGCGCACTTTTGAATTATCCTGTATTTTTATTTTCTATTGCAAATTTTCAAAAATTCAGGAAGTTGTGGTTTTCACCTATACCCATGCAGCTGCCAGAGTTGAACGACGGGGCCCAGTACTGGAGAACCTAGCTTTGGCACACCTATATTGGCCCATGCTTGGCTCAAGATTGGGTACTCAGTCCTGGCCATCCCAATCATTACCCGAGTCTGAGCCAGAACTGGGTAACCTAGCTTTGATCGTTATAATGATTACCCGGGGTAGGGCTAAGACTGGATTCCCCTGCCTTGGCCGTCCAAAGGCAACCCAGACTTGGGCCAAGGTAGGGCTACCTCAGTTTGGCTATATCTATGGTTTAATAAGTAGATCATATGAATGTATCAGTTCAACATTAGTAGGTTCGTTCAGTAGCCAGCGTTCAAACCCAGCAATCAAAAGGACGACAGCTTGCGCCCAGAGCCCAGCAGAATTTTCATCGAGTTTTTTTCACATCATTTACCTCCCTTCGATAGTTTCAACGTTACTGATCACGAACTCTGCGAGGTTAATAATAATAACATTTTTTTTTAATTAAATTTATTTGTTTCGTCGATGTATGGGCCAGGTTTAGCAACCAAGACTGGCCCCGTGTTATCATTTCAGACTTCTACCAAGGTTGGGCCAAGGCTGGCTTACAAGCTTGGCCCAAGGTTCTACATACTTGGACCACGCCCTAATATATACGATATATATTTATCAAAATTACAAGGAGTAATTACAAGAAGTGATTATTGAATGGTAATTTGTTATTATTCTGATTGAAGTAATAACGATTTTTAAAAATTAATTAGATAAAGCTTCGTATAGAAAAATTTCGCGTCCACCGTTATGTGTAATGGCAAAAAAGAATCCTATTGCGGATAAAAAAAAGCTTTTTTTGGGCATTGTTGTATGCGCAAAAAAATATAAATTACAAATTTTAATTAATAATACAACTGATCAACCAAACATGTTCGTTGAAAGCCCTTCCACGTATCAGTGAGGGTTTTCCGTTCGTTGAGAGAAATAGATGGTTGCAAAATAACTGGGATACACGCCCGACAATAATTGACGAACGCCCAGCGATTTCAGTACCAGCGAGTGCTATGACATGCCAGTGACGTAGAGAATAGCCGCGAGCATGTCGTCTTTCAGCCTATTATACATTTTTCCGGACTGCAGGTAGATATATATAGAAACAAGACAAGAAATGACAAACGGCAACAAGAGACTTTATTACATTTTTATCTTTCTCTCTTTACTTGTACATCAGTTATAACGAAATTAGAGGTTGGCGGGAGCTTATTAGTCTAAAGAAAGAGACACGAAGAGGGATATAGAGTCGTTTTATAGATATATATGTATTTTGTACGCGACGCTAGTACCACGTAAAATAAAGCTAGAGTTAGGAATATCGCTTCCTGGTTTCATGTTGACATGCTCGCTCTTACCAATCGACCGAAACAAATTATTACGACGTTTACAAACTAATTAGTCTGTCAACATACTTTTTTTGACTCATTTAAATGTTATTCTTAGCTTATACATGTATATATTGTCATTAAATGAGGAATTATTGTCGCTAAATATCTTAAGAAAAATTATACCGTGACATCGTGATTGTTATTTTATTAAACTTTAGGTTTGATAATTTCTCGTTACTATACATATATACATGTATACATATATATTCACTATAAGTATAAAAACTCATCAACTCTTTCTACTTTATTGATTTGTACGGGCATTAATTATATATCTTTGTAGTTTTATCTCTGCCGACAAAAAAATTTCGCTATAAAAATAAAAAGCTATATATTAAACGTTGCGCAGTATATATGAATATTTAATGATAGTATAGAATGGAATTACGGAAGCTGAAGTGATATTTCAAGTATTTGCGGTACTTAAGCCGAGGTAACGAGGTGAGATAAGTCCAGAACTACTGTGAGTATTCACGCGAGGGCCGCATATAATAACGCTATATATAGTATTTTATAGATTATATATATATACATATATATATTCATACATATGCTCATCAGAAATGTAGGGCCCAAGTTGTTATGTATGTAGTATTATAACATATATAAAAAAAAGTTAAAGCTAAGCCGACTGGGCCCACACACGATACTGTAAGCACGCATGCGCTGTATTTGCAGGCCCGCATGTAAATGGCGATTTCGTCGCATTTAAATTATCGCGCATGCTCGGTTCACCGTGACTAATCGCGTCACTGAGACAAGCATTATTTTGTGGGGTGAATTTTCAGACGATCAAGATATGCCTGCCGGTCTATTTTACGTTTATTTTTTTTATTTCTTTTTCTTGCTTTTTTACTTTTATTCACTGTTAAACGTTCGTGACGAAGAGTTTAAAGAAGAATAGGAAGAAGCAAATACGAAAAGACAGAGCAGCGTCAAAGAGAGCAGTCAACGCCTGGAAACTTAAATTTTCTTGATAACTGTTTGTCTTCGAGATACTGATCGGTGATGCTTTTTCTGTTCTCGCTGTCTGTCTGTTTATTCTATCTATTCAATATACTTGTTTGCTTTTCCATCTGCTAACTAATGGAGAAGTCTATTTCATTATTTTTTTATGCTTATAATATTATTCATTAAAGATATTTCATTCATAATAATTATAAGTAAAGTGAGATTCAACTTAACATGACGGAAAGTTATGCCAAAAATTTTAATAGCTTGTACTAGAGTCTTGGCTTTAAATAAGTATGTTTTATTGGCTGATTGAAAAGTTTTGTATATAAAATTATCATAAGATCAAATAAGAATCTTATGGATAGAAAAATTTTGGATTATACTTTTCTACACGGAAAGAAAATTATGGGAACTATTCCAATTGCATTATGGAATCCATTCCTATAAGTAGAGGAACCATACTTATAATTAGAGGAACCATTTCTATAATATTATGGATATGATTCCCATAATTATAGGAACTGCTCCCATAATTTATGGTAGTAATTCCTATGATGGTATAGGAAAAAATTTCACAAAATTATGGAATCCGCTTCCATAATTTTCTTTACGTGTAGGATAGGAATGTTTTCAAACGGAAAATTTACTGATGGAAGTTTTCAAAAGTTTTGTACTCGAATAAAAAAATTTTAAATAGAAATATAATATTGCCAAATTTATATCTACATAAGACATAACTTTCTTTTTTATTTCAGTAACAATTATTCCTTAAAATAACACAAATTTTGGACCACGTACTTGGCATAAAAATATTCATTATCAATAATAAATTTTATTTTTTACTTATATTAATTTTTAATGTCAAGTTTTTCCGTGTACATAATCTTTAAATTTTAATTAGTAAAATTAGTGATTATTCACTATTTAGCAGTATGAACTGAATACTTTGCACGATGAATTTCCGAATGCTCACTATTTGCTACTGAATTCTACTCATAACTACTAATTTACTATTAGAGAGTTAGATAACATTTGTTTGTACTTATAAATTAGATTCGCTTGAATGACATCTGATCATTATGATAATTAATAGTTATATATATTATGATAAATTTGAATTTTTTTTTTTTCTAGGTTTAAATTTCAAAGCCAGAAAACGAATTTGAATTTTATATTATAAAGTGTATTAATAATTAAATAGAAGGCAAAGGCGACGTTTTTGGGCGTCACAGACAATTTAACACCTGGTATAAATGGTTTGTTAACGCATAATCATATCAACTGTCACAGCTACAGGATACAAGACATTAAAGTATGGAAATTACGCTCATTGCAAATGTAACTATAAACACTGACACGATTAATTATATATATATATATATATATATATATATATATATATATATATATATATATATATATGGATTTAAAATTATCCCAGTTAGTGTTATTCATCCCTAAGTTCTTTAAGGGCACGGCCAATTTCTGTCACTCCTGCGATCACAAGTAAATAAGTTCTCCATGGATCGGTTGATATTAAACGGATATCTTGGTCGCCTGGGTGCGTCTGAATAAAATAAAAATAAACTGTATATATACAATAACAAAATAAAAAAATATGACACAGTTAAAGATAATAAAATCAGTTGGTTTACTCGTTTCCTCTAACTTTGACAACCGTAACGAAATATTTTAAATATATTGTTATTTTACTATATAATTTTCATGTATTATATTAAAAGTATTATACTATTATAGACAAGACAAAATTAGCTCGACGATGGATATTAAAAAAAATGTCAACGGTTCTATAAGCAGTAACAGCTATAAGAATATGAAAATATTCCTTAGGCTGTTATTTTTACCTTCCCTATGTGACAAAGTTTTAAATCGATATATTGTACTGTCAAACCGTTTTACTCCACGTCAGATGTGTAAATGATACTATTCATTCAAAGCCTATGAGCTTATATTAGTACATAGTGAAGATATTAATGTTTTGGTTATAATCAATATTTATATGTGGATTATAAACTGGCAAGCTAATTTTTATTGATATTTGCATACATTACATATCATCAAAGTAGTAAATTAATAGACACTATTCTCTTATATACACACTCATATTGGAGGACAAGTATAATATACATATGAACAAACAGAATATTGTAGTAGTATAATTTAGAGCACTAACAAATTGTTAATGTTATAAATTACTGTATACAGTAGCAATAATTTATTTAACACTAATATTTTATAAATTGTTGTTTTGATTGAATTTACAACCGTTTCTCTACTTCAATTAAAGCTATAGTTATTTGTATACCTACAGGTTCTTACAAACAAAAATTTTCTTTTGATGTTTATACCTTGAAAAACTTTTGAATAATTTATGAATCTAACCAGCTTGAAATGACTGTAACGGGCTTTGGCTACTCTGTACGTAAGATTTGATAAGTGTGAAGGATTTGAAATTATCAAAAAATTATTTCAATCAGATCAATTCTTATAACTATTTGTAATGTTCAATTGTTATAAATATCTATTTCTATTGAAGCAAAATCTGTTGAAACCAATCAAGTAATAACCGCACATTATACTTTTGAGTTTTTCGAGCTCGCATGAAATACTTTTTAGTGCATCGCGTTTTTTGAGCTCGAAAAAAATTGTGCTTTGCACTGCGAAAATTAAAAAAGAATACAAATAGTCTGAAAGACTCTTAAATTTCGGTTTATAGTTATTAATGAAGCAGATAGATTTGTATAGAAACAAATACATGTATATGTAACTAAAATAAAGAGTAAAAGGACTTTTGAGTTGGATTATGACGCCGAATTATGGAATATCCCAGGAAAAACAGAAAACAGTAATTTTTTTAACATTTTGTTTTCAAAATTTTTTACACCAACAAACCGACAACAAAAGAAAATAAAAGACGTCTTTGGAATGCTTGCAATTATAAGAAATTTTTTCATGAAAACGGAGATTGAAAAGGTATGGTATCACGCTACTATATGCGGTACACGGAAAGAAAATTATGGGAATGGTTCCTATAATTTTATGAAATTTCATCCTATACCAGTATAGGAATGACGACCACCAATTATAGGAACACGTCCTATAATTATAGGAATATTACCCATAATTATAGGAATAATTCATATAATTATAGGAATGATACCTATACCATTATGGGAATGGTTCCTATAATTATAGGAATGGTTCCTATAATTTATGGGAATGGTTCCTATAATTTATGGGAATGGTTCCTATAATATTATAGGAATGGTTACTATAATATATAGTAACCATTCCTATAAATTATAAGAATAGTTCCTATAAATTATAGGAACCATTCCTATAAATTATAAGAATAGTTCCTATAAATTATAGGAACCATTCCTATAATATTATAGGAATGGTTACTATACTATTATAGGAATGGTTACTATACTATTATAGTAACCATTACTATAATAGTATAGTAACCATTCCTATAATAGTATAGTAACCATTCCTATAATAGTATAGTAACCATTCCTATAATATTATAGTAACCATTCCTATAATATTATAGTAACTATTCCTATAATAGTATAGTAACCATTCCTATAATAGTATAGTAACCATTCCTATAATATTATGAAAATATCAATTTTCAAAAAAGTCTGGAAATCACTTTTACAATACACAAAAGTATTATTAAACAAAAAACAACTATTCAAACATTGAAAAAAAAAAAAAAATTTTAAATATCGCAAATAAATTAGAGGGTCTTTTCGGCGACCATATTGGATTGAAGCTTTTTTAACTTGTGTGGGGTTTAAAAAAAACACTCTACACGAAAGTCCAGATTGTTTTAATTTGAATTGCAATTTTTAAAAATATATAAGTGATAGGGGTAGGTCGTAGAGGGGTGTTCCGGTGGCTATATTGGATTGAAACTTTTTTGACTAGCGTGGGGTCTCAAAAAAACACTCCACACAAAAATCCACATTTTTCTAATCATAAAAGTATCTTTAAAAAAAAAATATATTTTTAGTTGCACGAACGTTCGTAACTTCAGGGACATAAAAAAAATTCGTATTTGGCAAAAATCATCAAAATTTTTCAACTGAAATTTTTTCAGCATAAAACATTCAGGAAAATTCAAATTTTGAAAATAAAAATTTATATTTCGATAAAATCTCAAATTTGGGTAAAATCTCGAAAAGTTCATATAAGTTTTAATTCAACATGATACTGAAGTAAGCCGATGTCTTATAATTTTTGGATTTTTTTTAACATTAAATTTCTACACTATTTTGCAAAAAAAAAATTTTATTATATTGTAGGAACCATTCCTATACTATTATAGTAACCATTCCTATAATAGTATAGTAACCATTCCTATAATGGTATAGTAACCATTCCTATAATATTATAGTAACCATTCCTATAATAGTATAGTAACCATTCCTATAAATTATAGGAACCATTCCTATAATATTATAGGAACCGTTCCTATAATATTATAGGAATGGTTACTATAATAGTATAGGAATGGTTCCCATAATGGTATAGGGGTGGTTCCTATAATATATAGGAACCATTCCTATAATAGTATAGGTACAATTCCTATACCATTATAGGAACCATTCCTATAATGCATAGGAATACTCCCTATAATTTTCTTTCCGTGTATTTTATAAAAAATCTTCCTTAATTAAAGAAATTTTAAGTTCTATGGTTCGGACGTGCATTATATTTCTGATCCGGCTTTATGTGATTTCCTAATACATCTAGAGTTCGGTATTCCTGATTCAGGCGTAATGAAAACCAAACTGGTATTTTTAGTGAAGTAGAAGAACAATCTCGTTTAGAAACGATAAAACAGTTGAATAAAGTGATTTGTGATGATAGCAAACATATATTAAGCGACCTTATTCCTAAAAAATTTAACATTTAAGGATGCACATGAATAGAACAAGTTTTATGATTTCCTTCAAGAGGCTATGCTGCTATATCGAAAAAAAGCTATAGAGTATTTATTCGAAGTTATAAGTGTGGCCTAAATAAAAATCGAAGACGAACGGGGGTGTTTGTGAATTGAATGTTCCAGACCGGAATGGGATACTTTCCATCTACGATGCTATTATCCATGAGTATCCCGATGTAGTTGAAATGGTGATGGATTTTGGCGCAAACATTAACTCTTGTTGTCACAACGGACCGTGAATGACGTATGGGTGACTTTATTTCACTTGCAGAGAGCACAAAAATGTGTACATCAAATTTCTATCGAACAACGAAAGTGACGTATACACTTTTAATGATAATAAGTTAATAGACGGAGAGAAAATTATAGGAAGTATTCCTATGTATTATGGGAACCATTCCTATAATATTAAGGGAATGGTTCCCATAATGGTATAGGAACCATTCCTACAATATCATAAAATTTTTTTTTTGCAAAATAGTATAAAAAATTTTCCTCATGATATGGAGCGATGCAAATGAAGCTTCTTCGACAGTACATTTGTATTGAAACACTAAATTAAGTTTAAAACTACCCTTACTATTCAGGGATAACTTTCATGCACGAATAAATGAAAAATATTCAAGTTTATAATCAAAAATATACACGCAAAAAAATAAATGATAAATTTTATTTGGATTTTCAATTAATTTTTATTGTTTGAACAATAAACCTGCTTAAAAAAAGGTAATTCATAAATAATCTAATATTGAAAGCGAAAAAGTATAAGAATGATTCTCTAAAATATATTGATATGAAAAAAAAATAGTCACTTTTGGGCTTTAAATTTTATTGTTTGAAACGATAAAATACGTCATCTTGTCATACACGGAGAAAAATGTTGGCTCAAAATCTACCAATTTTTATTATGCTGCCGACCAAACTTGAAACAGGAAGGGAAGCACCCAAAAAATTATTATGCTCATATGAAAATTATTATGCCGCATCACAATTATTATAATGTATAAAAGTAATTATTATTAAATCTTATCGATAAGTTTCTCGCTCGTAGTAAGTATTGTGATACAGCATAATAATTTTTCGTATGAGCATAATAATTTTTTGGATGCTTCCCTTCCTGTTTCAAGTTTGGTCGGCAGCATAATAAAAATTGGTAGGTTTCGAGCCAACATTTTTCTCCGTGTATAAATATAGCCGCGCATCAGTAATACTTTAGGTTAATTCTTTCACATACATTAAAAGCTTACAAACACAAGTAAAATTTTATTGTTTCAAACTATAAAAACTGAAGCGCTTAAAATATACTTTTTGACAATTTTAAGAAAGTAATAATTATATATCGTTATACATAAAATCAATTGTTCGACATTGAAAATTTTATTTATCATACTGAATGTTTTTTTACTTTTTTACTATAAACTTAAATGTTACAAACATCGAATGTTGAAGCTGAAACGTTTAATTATTATAATTTCATTTTTTTATCTACCAAAAAGTAATTTTTATTACTTGTAGCATGACTTATTCACATATAAACTTTAAATTTCTATATTTAAATTAGGATTATTATAATATATTCAATAAAGACACGAAATTACTGTTTGAAATGATATTAAATTGTGACCACATTCTAAATTTTTAGTTATCAATTACTAATTCTTATAATTAATTTTTTTGCGTGTAATAAACTGTGAGCGTACATAACCATTTCTATTGTTTCATTAAGTACATCAATTTTATTTCTACTAATAACAATTTATTTATATCAAAAGCCTTAAATTAATATTTTTATAATATTATGGAAATGGTTCCCATAATATTATAGGAAATATTCCCATAAATTATAGGAACCATTCCTATAATGATATGGGTTGCATTCCCATAATTTTAGGAACTATTCCTATAAGTATGGGAAAAATTCCTATAATTATAGGAACTGCTCCCATAATTTATGGTCATGATTCCTATACTCGTATAGGATGAAATTTCACAAATTATGGGAACCATTCCCATAATTTTCTCTCCGTGTACCACCCATACGTTTGAAAATTGACAGCATAACAAAACAAAACAATTCCATTATTTCGGCACTTACAAAAGTTTAATGTATCAACCGAAATCAGAAATGGGGTTACTTTACTAATTTTTGAACTTGAAAAAAAGAAATTGTCATTGACTAAAGAGATTGGATCAAAATTAATAATTGACTAAAT
Organism: Microplitis manilae; assembly: GCA_030273425.1. NCBI lineage: Eukaryota > Metazoa > Arthropoda > Insecta > Hymenoptera > Braconidae > Microplitis > Microplitis manilae. The sequence continues at coordinate 8,229,549 of CP092722.1, forward strand.
TAATATATTAAAATACGCCGTTAATTCATGAAATACTATTTGTAATATTAAAGAACTGAATAATTTCATAAAATCATTCGAACCTTGCATAAAAAATGTAGTTAACAATAAAAAAATTAAGGAAAAAATAACTGGTCGACAATATTCAAAAGCAAAAGATTGTTAGATTTTTCGATTAGCATCATCATATTTTATTAAAATTACCATAAAATATAATCAAAATAAAATGAAATTATTTAATTCCACACCATTAATAAATAGCAAATACTATTTCACATATATTATGTGTATACACCGTGAAAAAAACGGTGTTAATAAAATGGACTCACACGACTGTAACGGTGCTATCTAATCGGTTTTAAATTGGTGTACATGCAGAGTAAATTAACTGCGATTCAAATATGAAAGTGTGAGTATATATAAGTGCTTTAAAATCTGCAAAACAGAAAAAAGTAATAAAAATAATAATATTTCGTTAAAATTACGAAATTATCGTTACTTGAAATAAAAACAATTTTATTACCTCTAAAGTACGAAATGTCACTTTTATTGAACTGAACAAATTGCAGAAATTTTTGATCACTTATCATATTAAATATTTAGGAACAATATTATAATTATTTTTATTATAACTGACGTTTTTCGTAAGGTAATAATTGATTTAAAGATGATAAATTAATCATTGATAATTTTATTTTGTTTTTCTTGCTGATTTAGCTCGCAAACCCGTGTAGGGTTTTATGAATGGCCTCTTAAGAGACGTGAATCATAGAAATATGTTTCCCTTATTTTAAACAATACTATTTAACATGTCATTGTGGACAAATATTCTATGAATTGGTAATCCCGGCATATCACTAATTTTTGAAACAGTAAAAAATTTTTTTTGTATGTGAAATAAAATTACATTTCTCAATTCTGATACTTTAAAAATAAAACTACTCATTTTTAACATGACTCAGTACCGGAAAAAATTTTAGCATCACACTACCAGTGTTATTTTAACACCGGTTTTTTATTCTACAGTGTTCTGTTTCACATTTCATGTATACAAGATCACATTGATATTGTTATCTTCATTATACCTCATGTACATCTGCGTACACTAAATGATACTGTGCATTATAACAAAATAATTCCCATACTTGAAAAAAAATGTCTTCGAATAAATAATTTAAATATATTCCCATTTTTTTATTCTCCTTTTTTTCCTTTAGTATTATTTGTATGCGTAAAATAAAACTTACTGCAGTATCTTTTGAATAAAGAGTATTATCTTTTGTATATTGTTATTAATATTTTTATCAGTTTAGTTTTATTTATAGTTAACAAAAGCGATAACTTTTGCGTGATATTTCACACGGAGAACGCGGCAATTATGACCCGCATATTGTAACAATTATGAATTGCAGTATTGACCACTGCACGTGCAATAAATACGCTGCACTTGTAAACGTCCTTGAAAAATGCATGGGGCGAAACAAGACAGCTCGACTTATGGGAAACGTTTAGTCAGGCATTCGCGAGTATATATAACCGTCATCCTATACTAACCGGATGCAACTTCCTGCGTAATAGACGACCCAAGCTATTTATTTCACCCGTTTATTACCATCTTTTCAATCATCCAAGGTTCTAGTTGTCTATTCATCAGTTCTTCATCGTTCATCATTACCATCGTCAGATGTTATTATACATATTCATATATACATACATCTATACAAAGAAAAGTAGCTATTAATTATCCAAAATATATTATAGTATAATTTATTAGATTTCAGTCGCCGCACTTCAATAAACAATAAATCACTCATATATATGTATGTATATATATTTCCTGACACCGTGTGATTCTTAAAAAGGGGAAAAGTGCATATATTGTTAAATGTCAATGACATAAACATATTATGTGTATAAGTATTGAGCATTTGACCATTGGCCTGATTCCCCCATGAGAATATATATGACAAATAAAGGACCATGCGTGTGCCTAAATGAGAAAGAAAGAGAGGTAGAGGAAGAGAAAGAGAGAGAAAGAGAATAACGAACATCTAGGGAAAGGACAGGACGTGATACTGGTGGTTACTACTGGTTTAGCTTTTAACACACGGCTGTGTTCAATACATTTGTAAATGTTATTGAGAAAAAGAGTGTAACAAGAAAGAGAGTAGAGACATGAACAAACGTGTACGACTGACTCGACTGCGTTTGACCACACCCTCGATAGCCGTAAAGATTTATAGCCGTAGTGACCACGATCGTCGACAAACCATCGCCCACCCACTCACTCCTCTGCCACCTCTCTTCTCTTCATCTCTTATAAACGTACGTTCTGACTCTGTACGCGCTTGTTACCAATTCCAATCGCCGTTTCCCGTGTAACTACCAGGCGTAAATAAATTGGGACATTGCTGTGACAAATTACAAGCAAACGGAGAGACGATAATTTTGTCAAAATCGTTAAAAATCGTTTCATCATTTTTTTTTTTTTTTTTTTTCTTTTATTTCTTGTCTTATAACTAATGCAGCGACCGTACACTGTAAAAAATCACCGGGGTAAGTCCAAGCGGTGTAGGTGTTAAAATCAGCGGTGTTAAATTTCAACACCGAAAGCGGTGTAAAAATAACGCCGCTGCCGGTGTAAATATTCTAAAGCGGTGTTAAAACAAATTCTCCGGTGTTAAAATGACGCCGCCGCCGGTGTAAATATTCTAGACCGGTGTTAAAATAACACCGCCGCCGGAGTAGATATTCTTTACCGATGTTAAAATATTTTACTTAGTGAATATTTTTACTTACTCGATCACTATACTTGTTAATAGATCATATTTTTTATTAATTTTCATAAAAGAAACTGGCATTTTTGTGTTTTATAATCTTTAAAGTTCATTCTCCAAGCAGACGCAGTTTACCCCGCTTCTACACCGGTTACCCTGCTTTTACACAGATATTACTCCGCTTTTACACCGGTTACCTCGCTTTTACACCGGTTCTACTCCGTTTTTACACCGGTTACCCCACTTTAACACCGGTATTTTTAACACCGGTGGATTACTCCTCCTACACCGGTGTAATTTCATTTTTACACCGGGCGGAGTTAAAATGAGTCCATTTTTGACACCGCTCTTTTTACAGTGTAGAAGACAATTTAGTTGGCGGATGATGATTGAGACTAAGTAATCTGATACAACAGTAATACCGTTCCTTTTAGCTTGTTCTCTGCACTCATCGATGCGCATCAAGTCCAAAAGCTATACAACTATTCTCCTTCGACTTTTATTCCTACAAAACTCCTACATATATGTACTTAGTCTGTGTAGTCTTTCAACGCTTTTCGAGTCTCTCATCACCCGACGTGGACGAACGACATGTGCGATCGTGCCAGCGTGAAGGAGTCTAACGCGTGGATGCGTTCTCGAGTTATTGCCTCTTTCCGGTGCTTATAGGTGTCCATTACGCGAAGACCACTGACTCTCCATTGTTAACGATCCGCGACTTTCTTACTTGACTGCATGTATTTTTTTTCCTCCATCCTCTCTTACAAAACAACTAATAACTATTAGAAACTAGCGTTACAATTCAGCATATGTCTTTTTGCTTTGTTTTTATTTTTTTATAATCATTTTCATCCTCATAATCATCATCATCGTCGAATCGATGAGAAACTTGACTCTTTAAATTAGTATGCGACCTATTGACTTCCGTTAAGATGTATTGTGTCTACAATTCTAATGAGCAGTTTGATGGTTATCTACTAAAATTGCCTAAGATCCGATTGATAAGACCTAAATACCTCTTCCTGAGCCATTTAATTTAGTAAAAGATCTATGGCCATAAAAAAAAGTAAATTGACTTTTTTAGATTTATTGTTTTATTTTATTTTTTACTAAACGAATAGATAGTTATATTATATTTTTAATAAATTAAGGTAAAAGTCTATTTTATTTTTATATTTTTTGGTAAAATTGAAATAGCTTTTATTTTAGTACATGAGAAGGATAAAAAAAAAAAAATAAAATAAAATTAGAAATAAAATACAACAAAGTATAAGAAAAAAAGGACAAAGTACCATCTCAATTTAGTTGTGTAGTACAAAAGGGGGATATATAGTGACGGGGCAAGAGGAAAAAGGGATGATTGTTTAACGGAGCGAGAGTGCGTGGTGATCATACAGGACATTGAACAAGGCGTCGCCGACTGCGCCAAATTATAACTTATTTTATGACTTTTTTGCACCGGCCATTTAACCCTAAGGCCAAGGATTACATATAAGAGAGCGAGAGTTAGAAAAATCCATGTGGTTTTGGTGACAAATTCGTAAATTAAATCACACCCTAATAACTTCCAGCCATGGATAAATTTTTCCCCCTTTTTATTGTACATATTTTTTTTTATTTATTTTATATATATATGACAAAATTAAAAAAAATAATAAAAGCATGAGCCGTTGGATAACGAAAAAATTTAAGATAACAGTGAGTTAATTTTTCTTTTGCAACGGCTATAGATAATTAATGGACTTGAAACATTTAAAACTTTTTCGGCAGTATAGGTATCTTTTGAGATATATTATTATTGCTAAGACATTTTTGTGGTGAGAGAGGTCGACAAATGAGCGAGGACCGTAACGATATGAGAGGGTAGGCGTAGAACGAAAATTTGAAAACTGTAGAGTAGTTTGCCGCCGACGAGGTATCACGCTGTGAGACTCACTGTTTTATGGTTTCAGCCGGAGAAACTAAACTTATTACGCGACGGGGGTTGGTTTCGTCTTGCCAACCCTGTATCTGTCGAGGGGGATGATTTTTTATTATTAAATCACACGTCTGCTAACGCTTGTCGCACGATTAATTTTCCATGACTGTATTCTTTATTATAAGAAAAAAAATGTATAATCGTTTCCGGTAGTTGTAAATTTCAATAATAAACATTTTTTATAGTTAAGTATCTACCAACTTCAAATCTATTCTCTTTAAAAAAATATTTTATGTCATGAAATATATAAGTTACTTTATTCATCGAAAGTAGAACATATAAACGCGATCACTTCATCAAACTGGATTTGTCTTATCCTCTTTTCTTTATTTTTTCATTTATTTATTTTTTTTTTTTTGCGTCGGGAAGTTGACTTACTCTGAGTAAAAGATTTAGATGGGAATAGAAATCTACGGGGGTTACAGCAGAGACATAGAAAAACTTGGGGTTATATAGTCTTGAGTCTTGAGTCCTGAAAGGGACGGCTAATTCCACCGTGATCGTATCTGATCGATATCCTTCGACTGGCCTCACCCTCTAACGACTACCGACTGACGACTGACCTCGTGTATTTGTCTTAAAATATTTAAATCTGCCAAAGTGTCATTCACAGTGATTTTTCATAGAGTTTAGTTATCGTTAAAAAAAAAGGAAGAACAAAAAAAGTTTCTTTTGTCTACTTAAAGATTTAAAGTCCACCAAAGATCTACTATAGTAATAAGTCTTACATTTTTTTACCCGCCAGCATGCTTCTTTTGTTTTACTTTTAAAGAGCTATTGAACTCTTGGACATGCCCTCATCAAAGTTATACAGTAGGATTGTTAGATTCAAAGTTCATTCACGCAATGTCTGAGATAAAAATAAAAATAAAATAAAATTCACAAAAGTATGTGGATACAAACACTCATCATAGGGTCATTCGTTCTGGGAATAGACTGATAAGAGTTCTGACCACATATGCTATGTCCGTAAAAGTCAGTTGATTTTCGGTGACCAAGAGGATGTTATCGCGATGAGGATAACTTTCCTACACCCTTCGTCTTATCGCCGACCAATAGATACCAAACTAAGATAGTGGGAGAATACTCGAAATTGAAGACACGCTTGAGTGATCGTTGCAGCTGTACCTCGGTCAATTAAAACTTTTTGTTGTCGACTTAGTCATAGAACATTCGAGACTTCCCACAGGAACTTGCCAATTTCATTAGAGTTAACTGATATTAGATTAAAATCTATTCTAAGAAAGTACTTTTACACCATTTTTGTATACAAGTGATGATTCCTTAACTTCTATTACACTTTTTTTGAAAATAAAATATACATTAATTTTATTACAGTTGTTATCTTTTACAAATGATATTTAAGATAAGTGGGGAAAAAAATTGGAAAGCTGTTTTCTTCCCATAATTTTGAGCGCTTATTGGGCTCAAAAATACATTTTTCGAACAATGGATTTCTTTGAGTCAAAAATTATTTTAGCTCAAACAAAGTTTACTTTTATTTTGGGATGAAAAATTAAAGAAATAAAAAATAACTAAGAAATGAGGAGTTTTTACATTTGCGTTCACAATTATTGTTGATGAAACGAATGGACAAATAAAAATCAATAGAAGAAAAAAAGTTCAGTTAGGTTTAAATCAAATTAGAGTGTTTAATTACAAAATATCTGAACAAATTGCAAGTAATGGTCGATTTTCAAATTTTTTGTTGAGTACTTTTTTTTAAACTATTGAACCGATTGAAACAATTCTTGTGACGATTTCAAAATTCGGATAGTTATAGAGACATTATGAATAATTCACAAAAAATGAGACAGATTGTTATTTTTAAAAAATTTTGATATCGATATCTTGACACAATAAACTGATTTTGAGGTTCTTTGCAGCATTCGACACGGTTATTAAAAAGAAATGATTTTTTCAAAAATTTTATTTTTGAAGTACCTTACCATTTATTGGATTAATTGATCACAAATTTATAAAATATTTAAGATTCGATGCACTTATTCAGATGCCACGTAAGAGATCTAATACTCATACGGATATTTGAGAATCATCTCAAAAATAGTCTAATTAGTTTTTCGTAATCGTGATATGGAGATCTGAACACTCAATATTCAAAAATCGGACTGAAAATAATACACTGATAGAACACTGTAAAAAATCACCGGGGTAAGTCCAAGCGGTGTAGGTGTTAAAATCAGCGGTGTTAAATTTCGACACCGAAAGTGGTGTAAAAATAACGCCGCCGCCGGTGTAAATATTCTAAACCGGTGTTAAAACATATTCTCCGGTGTTGAAATATTTGATTTTATGAATATTGTTACTTACTAAATCACTATACTTGTTAATAGATGATATTTTTCATTAATTTTCATAAAGAACTGACATTTTTTGTGTTTTATAATCTTTAAAGTTCATTCTCCAAGCAGACGCAGTTTACCCCGCTTTTACACCGGTTCTACTCCGTTTTTACACCGGTTACCCCACTTTAACACCGGTATTTTTAACACCGGTGAATTACTCCTCCTACACCGATGTAATTTCATTTTTACACCGGGCGGAGTTAAAATGAGTCCATTTTTAACACCGCTCTTTTTACAGTGAAGGATTTCTTTGGATTTAATAAGATTTGTTAATATCTAACAAATGGTTCATTAATGAGCAGTCTCAAATAAATATTTATTAACAGTCAACAAATTATTTATTAGAGAGTACTTCCTTGCACCAAAAAAATATTTAATAATTCATTTATTTTACGCAATTGGACGTATTTGAAGTTATAACCTAATTCTCTCAAAATATAAATAATAAACATATTTATTTTAAGTGGGAAGATGAAGAGTATATTACAATAAAAAAATTATTTTTATTAAATAATTAACAAACAATTATTTAAAATAATTTTAATATTTTATATAAAATGTGGCCGTGTGGCAACGCTTATTATACTATTCAGTTAGTCTTTTGCTTATATATACAACTATATATGATTATATGCAGCCATCTATCGATAATATTTGCCAAAGAATTATTTGTTAACTATTAATCAATATTTATTTGTCTCAAAGAAGCTTCTCACAAGAATTTTAATAAATCTAGTTTATTATTCTCAAATAAATCCTTCTATCAGCATAACTATCCCTGAGAGTAAAGTGCATAGTAGTGCTAATTACACTAAGAGAAAAAAAAATTAAATTCAAGAAAACATGTTTACTTGATTCATAATACTAAAAATAAGAAAAAACTTTTCCAGATCGAAGTATATAATATTTCTTATTTTTATAACAATTGTTTCAATCTACTCATAAATTTCTACAGACAATGCATTGTTACTAAAATTAAGAAAATATTTTTTTGGCACTATTTAAGTAAACTAATACTTAAATTAAGAAATTTTACTTGAAAATATACACTTTCTTCTCTCAGTGTATGAAGAAACGAATATAACATCCATATAGTAATCTAATCTAATCTATATAGTTACTCGTACTATATCTAAATTCTAAAAACTAATTGAAAATAGTTATGTCAACTATACATTAACAACAGTTTTTGATTCATTACACTAACTATTGACAATTAGTTACCAATGACCAGAACTTGTCCTTTAGCAATAATAATAACAATACACTTGTTTAATCCATCTCAGATAGTAAAAAAATTATAAGTAACTATTTTAATGGTCAATCGAATTATGTACTGATATTGCATGTCCTCGTCGTATTTAACTACGCATGAATAGTTTTCTTAATTTATAATAATATATGTATAATTTGAAGCACATAATAGGTTTCTGTAATTAACAAAAAACTGGTGATTAATGTAACCATAATTAAATAATTGATCTAATCGATGGAGCAGGTCTTATTTAAGTATTGTTTACCAGTTCAGAATACCATTTTTTTTTCTCAGTATACCGTATTTTTATGAAATTTATAATTTTCGTTGCAGTATAATATAAATCAAAGAATTTATTTAAAAAATGAAAATAAAAATAAACTTGACAAATTATCAATTGTCTGCAATACTATTAAAGCTCGTAAATATTAAATGCCAGAATGATATAAGTGAAATGAAAATAATATATTATCGAAAAAATTGTGGTCACAGGACCATGTCCGGTGCAATCGCCACGTCACGCTTATTCGCTATGATGTAAGGGAGTACAGGACTTGGCCAAAAAATAATACTTAGGGTTGTGTGCAAAAGAATGCCAAAAGAGTAAAATAGAGGGGGCAATACAAGGGAAACATGCACGTACGACACACTTTGACATTTTGTATTCTTTGCGCATAGACGTTATCTTGCCTGCGGTTTATTACATGCGGCATGGGAATATGTTTTATTTATATTTTTTTATTTTGTGGACTCGGTCTGACTCTATATGTAGAATGGACCACCTTATTTTCTTTTCTATTCTACTCTTCCATTCTTTTTTCTTTTATGCTTTTACTATATTTACATCATGATATAAACTGAAACAAAAATATTTTAGATTAAGATATTGTTAAATCTTGTGTATAATGTATATACATATATATAAGTGGAATAGCTAAAGTAGATAGGAATAACTTACTCCGAACAGTTTCATAATAGCATTTAAACAGATGTGGTGTTTCGATAAAATTATAAAAGTTAAACTGGATAACATTCCAATCTAATGCATGCTTAATAAGGATAAAAAATAAATGTACAAGTGTTCACTTTGGTAATTAAAGGAATTTAATTTAACTTAAAAATTCTTCAGCCTTTCAAACTGCCGCAAATTTTATTCTGGACGCTCTATTTCTTTAAGATATATTTCGTAATAGATAAATATGAAAATATTTTTAATTTGTTTTATTCTTTAATATTTAAATTAAACAGTAAATGTTAAAATTGGAAAATTCGAATTGGATTCAACATGTTAGAGCAAACATACTGTTACTGTAGCCGTAACTTTTGCGTTTATTTAATAAGATTTGTTTTGATGATCATCATCGAATAAACGAGCAAGCAAAAAATATTTTAGACGATAAAGAATTCTTGTCTAAATCGTAGAAAGGGGGTGGAGGAAAAATTAGCCTTCCGAAATTATTAACTTTTTTATAATATAACTAGGGAAAAAATAGGCTTCCTAGTATTTTTTTTGAAAAAATTTTTAAAGAAAATTTAGGGTCACTCAAAATTATTTTCGATAAATCTTCAAACCAAAAATTATTTATCAAAAATTTTATTCTGATTATTTTAATAAAAATTTTAGTAAAATGGATTGACAATAATTATTTTTGCATTTCATGAGATTCTTTTACACATAACGGGTATCAAAATTTTGTAAAATTTACATTAATTTATTTTTAATTTTATTAGTTTCTGTAGTTTATTATATCCTACATATTTTTTTTTATGCAATGACCGGATCAATTCGATATAAATACTCACTTACTCTGTTCCTTCAAATACAAATTCTTATAAAAAAAAATAAAGATCAAAATGTATAAATTTTTTTTTGTTAATAACACATTATAGACATAAAAAAAATCAATATAATTAATGTAAAATATTTTACTGCTCGTTGGAATTATTGATTTGAATGTATAAATATTTTAAAATAAAAATGAATAAATAATTTTCTGTTCATTTTCAAATAAACCATATTATTTCAAAATTATTTGTTTTACTTTGAAATATAATTTTTACGAAAAATAAATATAAATATTTGTATATGAATAATTTATAATTATATCATCCCTTCCGAAAAAAATAACTTTAAAGAAACAGTAGTACTCAGCAAAATCTGTCAATTCACTTAAGAATGAATAAAATTCGATTTTATCCCATGAAATGAAGGGTGTTACACGCAATTTAGCGCCTTTCGTAATAATGACTAGCTGCGCCCTTCATATAGTTTATGGATATCGTCCTGATGGGTATATATAACTCACGGCTCGTTAATCCACCTTGATATTATTAATGATAAGTCTTACTTACTTTACCCTTAAACGTAAATATAAATCTAAACATAGTCCATTATTGCATACATAAAGGATTTAATATATATTGATAAATATATATAAGGCAGTTATAAAAAAAACGTTTGTACTTATTTAAAATATATAGGGCAGGGCGGGGTTAGTTGATCACTTTTTGGTTTGATCTTCCATAACTTTTAGACGATGCATCGGATTAAATCAATTCATGTGCTGTTAGGTTCGTAATTTAGTCTTCTTCAAGTGGTCTAGCGACACAATAACGATCTGAGTGTAAATTTACAAGTTATTCCCAGAAATGCGCGAGCGCTCCAAATTGCTCAACGTGCCCCACTAGTGGGGCTAGTTGAGCATAGTATGGGGCTAGTTGTGCAATGGCTAAAATAAACGGAATGGCTGTATAAAATCATATGAATACAATATAAAATTGTAATTAACAAGCAAATATTCATTTATTATTATTGTTGCATACTTATATTATTATTATAACTTTGATATTTAAAATAAAATCAAACAAAATTAAAACTTCCCAATCTTTGGATTATTATTACACTTTTTGTATTTTAAATTATATATTTAATACTAATTATTAAGTAAATAAATGTCAAATTAAAGTAGTGACTAATTATGAGACCAAAAATATTGCTAGATGATTAATAATCCCAAATTATTAAATCATTTTTGTCACTATCACAATTGCATGTATACAAACATATAGGTTAGACCAACGTTCGGCACGCATTTAATGCATTGAGCGCACCATGCTCAACTAGCCCCAAATGAGGCAACAAAGTAAAAGTTAAATTATAAAAAAATGATAAGAGTTAATAATAAATAACCATATATAATCAAAATAGCAATAATTAAATTATCTTTGAATACTTACGTGATCACGAAAAAATATTTTTATACGAGCATAGGAAAAAAATTCGAAAGACCTGTTTTTTTTTTTTTGACGCAAAAAAAAAAACAAAGCTTTCTGTTAATTAGTCTGAGCACTGGATGGCAATTGATAATCAGGCAATGTGTTCTCCTCCCGTAACCCTTTCTTTGCACCATTTAAACTTTTGTTGTAAGTGGTTTAGTTTTCGAGATATATCGATTGCACAACTTGCCCCTATGATCAACTAGCCCCGCCCTGCCCTATATTGTTTTTTTAAGGTAATAACTGATGTATATAAAATATAGTAGATAGCCACCTGCAGTGATTTCTTATATAAGTAGAAGGATTATATTATACATTTATATTGTATACATAAAATGTATAATATCGGGGATTTTATGCCAAACTACCGATGAGCAAATGAAAATTATGATCACCATCAATTTAAGTCATATGTTTCTAAGGTTGATCGCATAGTGTATATATATAGCCTTTTGCACAAAATCTCTCAGCGCATATCCTTGAGAAAAATCGAATTTAATAGATTAAAAAATTCTTTCTGTTAATTAATTGATTTGAAAACTCTATACACTGTAAAAAAATAGCGGAGTGAACGTGGAGTAAATCCGGAGTGAATGTGGAGCATATGAGTGTATATTTATTTAATCCCTTTCGGAGTGAAATTCATTCCGATGGAGTTTAGTTTAATATTGAAACTCCGAGTCGGAGTGAAATTCACTTTAAATAAGAGTTCGTTTTAATGTTAAAACTTAAAACTCTGAATTGTAGTGAATGTGGATTTAAATTAAATCTATACCACTCCGAAATCATATCACTGAAAAAACAAACTCCCTATTCACTCCGTACGCGGAGTGATTTTTTTTTCACCTCCGAGTAATGGAGTGAAATCGGATTGAATTAAAATCCGTAATCCCTCTGGTGAATTCACTCCAAATTTTTTACAATGTAACAAAATTCTTACTATAAATTCAGGAATTTGTTCGATTTACTAAAAGAAAATTATATTTCGAAATTTGAATATATCAGGGATTGATAAGAAAGTATTTAAGAAACAGTAAGTTCTTATGTTTACTAATTATATTTATTCGTACTTGACATATAGATTATTTTTTATGACTTCCGCTGTTATCAAAAGCTTTTTCGTTGCGTTGTAAAATTCAGACTCATTGCAATGTTATGGATTATATGCATAGATATTTTGAATATAAATAATTTAATAAAAAAATCATATATATGAAAAAAAAAAAAGAAAAATTAAAGTGCAAATAGTAAAACGAACAATAAATGAGAAAAAAAAAGCATAAAGGTTGCAAATCTACATTGAAGTTTTTAAAGTTTTCTTAATCCGTATACACTTGTTTATAAGCTATAGTTATTGGATTTTATTATCAACCCGATGAAAAAAGTTTTTGTCTAATTATATATGATTATATATGTTCTTATATATAATCATATATGATTATATATAATCATATATGAAGTTATATATAATCATGCATGATTATATATGGGGTCATATATAATTATATATAATTATATATGACCCCATACATAATTAGATCTGATCATACCTGGCTGTTATTAGCCCATATATAAGTCTATATATGATCAGATCTAATTATATATAAGTCTATATATAATTAGATCTGATCAGATCTGATTATATATGAGTCTATATATAATTAGATATGTTCATACTCGGCTGGTATAACTCCATATATAACCATATATAAGTCTATATATGATCAGATCTAATTATATATAAGTCTACATATAATTAGATCTGATTAGACATGACTGATACAAATCCATATATAATTAGATCTGATCAGACATGGCTAATATAAATTCATGTATGGTCGTGCATAAGTTTATATATGATTGGATCTGATCAGACATGACTGATATAAAGTTATATGTAGTTATATATATATATATATATATTACATAATATGACAATTTTTTAATATAAATTTTATTAAATTTTTATTTTGTCAACTATCAAATAAACTTAAATCCCCAATACTTAAAAAATGTTCAAAGGTTTCGGCAGCAATTTAAAAGTATTAATCGATATCGATTTATATACGAATATTTATGAGTTTATTGATAAATAGATTTGATTATATGTATTTAATAAATTCTATTGTAATTTATGTACAAAATCAAATTCATTATTAGGTGCATTATTTACGTATGATGTATCGACTTGATTATTTGAGTTAAGTAATGCCATAAACTTTCCCTTATTGTAAGTTCATAACAGACTAGAGGATCAGAGTACAATCCAGCGATCACCAAAGTTAAGCAGCATCGGCGTAGGTCATTGATTGGATGGGTGACCTCGTAGTGAAGTGGTGGTCAACGAATAGTAATTTTTTTTTTTTTTTTTATTTAAATTTAATCGATATTTATATTGATGAAAACAATAACTCCTAATTAAATTACTTAATTAATAATTTAAAGGTATTCTAAATGAGATTCTAAAAATGACTATATTCATTCATGCATGATCATGTATAAACAGATCTGATTATATATAATTAGACCTGGCCAATTTTTGGATCCAATCATATATAGATGATTATGCATAACTATATATGATTAGACAAAAACTTTTTTCATCGGGAAGAATAACGAACTAATCAGTTTTCTTTATAATGACAGATAAATAAATAAAAAACGATGAATCTGTAGACAGAACTTTTTTTTTTTAGTCTTAATCATATTCATATATCTGTAGGTGTATTCGCTGAATATTGAATATTATTTAAATTTATATCATGTGAGTATACAAATAAAATAAAGTATGTATAATGTACGTACACGGAAAGAAAATTATGGGAATGGTTCCTATAATTTTATGAAATTTCATCCTATACCAGTATAGGAATGACGACCACCAATTATAGGAACACGTCCTATAATTATAGGAATATTACCCATAATTATAGGAATAATTCATATAATTATAGGAATGATACCTATACCATTATGGGAATGGTTCCTATAATTATAGGAATGGTTCCTATAATTTATGGGAATGGTTCCTATAATATTATAGGAATGGTTACTATAATATATAGTAACCATTCCTATAAATTATAGGAATAGTTCCTATAAATTATAGGAACCATTCCTATAATATTATAGGAATGATTACTATACTATTATAGGAATGGTTACTATACTATTATAGTAACCATTGCTATAATAGTATAGTAACCATTCCTATAATATTATAGTAACCATTCCTATAATAGTATAGTAACCATTCCTATAATATTATAGTAATCATTCCTATAATATTATAGTAACCATTCCTATAATATTATAGTAACCATTCCTATAATATTATAGTAACCATTCCTATAATAGTATAGTAACCATTCCTATAATATTATGAAAATATCAATTTTTAAAAAAGTCTGGAAATCACTTTTACAATACACAAAAGTATTATTAAACATAAAAACAACTATTCAATTGCAATTTTTAAAAATATATAAGTGATAGGGGTAGGTCGTAGAGGGGTGTTCCGGCGGCTATATTGGATTGAAACTTTTTTGACTAGCGTGGGGTCTCAAAAAAACACTCCACACAAAAAACCACATTTTTCTAATCATAAAAGTATCTTTAAAAAAAAAATATATTTTTAGTTGCACGAACGTTCGTAACTTCAGGGACATAAAAAAAATTCGTATTTGGCAAAAACCATCAAAATTTTTCAACTGAAATTTTTTCAGCATAGAGTATTCAGGAAAATTCAAATTTTGAAAATAAAAATTTATATTTCGATAAAATCTTAAATTTGGGTAAAATCTCGAAAAGTTAATATTAGTTTTAATTTAACATGATACTGAAGTAAGCCGATGTCTTATAATTTTTTGATTTTTTTTAACATTAAATATCTACACTATTTTGCAAAAAAAAAAAATTTATTATATTATAGGAACCATTCCTATACTATTATAGTAACCATTCCTATAATAGTATAGTAACCATTCCTATAATATTATAGGAATGGTTCCTATAATATTATAGTAACCATTCCTATACTATTATAGTAACCATTCCTATAATAGTATAGTAACCATTCCTATAATGGTATAGTAACCATTCCTATAATATTATAGTAACCATTCCTATAATAGTATAGTAACCATTCCTATAAATTATAGGAACCATTCCTATAATATTATAGGAACCATTCCTATAATATTATAGGAATGGTTACTATACCATTATAGGAATGGTTACTATAATATTATAGGAATGGTTCCCATAATGGTATAGGGGTGGTTCCTATAATATATAGGAACCATTCCTATAATAGTATAGGTACAATTCCTATACCATTATAGGAACCATTCCTATAATGCATAGGAATACTCCCTATAATTTTCTTTCCGTGTATGGTAAAAACTGATTATACAAATGTTTTGAATTGTAATTAAATAATACATGAAAAGTAATTTTAACATGAAAGTGAGGGTTAATAACTGATACAGTCTTCGCGGATATGTCACGGTAAAATGGTTCTCGAACTATATCCTCTCTCAAAATTATAATTCATATATATTTTAGGATGCTCCGTTTGAAACGAACATTTTTTCTTTTTCGTTCCCGAATGAAAATCGTCTTCTACATGCTAAAATAAAAATTCAGCCCAATTTTGAGCTCTTACTATCAATTTTAAGAACCGGAACATCATTGTTGTGTTTTTCCATGCTAAAATCATGTAAATCTCGATTTTTTTCTTTTTACTGAATAAAACTCGGCCCCATATTAATGTATTTTGATGGTTCAGAGTTTTATTTGAAAAGAACTGTATGCTCTTTGAAACAGCCTGTATGTGCTTAGCGGTACCTTCAACTACAATCCGCGTGGAAGCCTCAAAAGTCTAATGCCCGACGAAATTAGTGTTTTTTTGTTGTTAAGTTGTACACTGTTGACTTTTAGGAAAAAAAGAATGCAGCATTTTTTGTAAGGAATCTAGTCTTCTACAAAAAAATTCAATATAAGTCGAATTTCTGAAATAAATATTTAAAGAGATGTATGAACTTTGAGTAATTAAAATTAAAAATTGTAGCTTAATATCAAGACTCAATATTACAAAATATTACCAGTTGTAATTATATAATATTTATTATATTTCAAGCATAATAAATTTAAACACTTTCATGCTCTATAAATAATTATAAATGAAACTAAATTAGGAATAAAATTTATTTAATTATTAATAATCTAAATCATTTCATCCAGAATATCGTTTTGTATTGGTGTAAAAATAACATTAGAGTGCTGTACTCTGAGAAAATATAACTTTTGGAAATATTTCAATTTCTTTAAAGAAATTGTAATACTGAAAATTTTCAATCTAATATATTTTTAAGGTACAAATTTGAAGATTTCTTTTATAATCATTATCGTAATCGAGGAGATATGTGGATATTCTTTTTTTTTTTTTTTAGAATAATAGCAATAAATTTACCCCGGTGTTGAAGTTATTAGTGTTAAAATTTTTCGAGCGATGTGAAAAATAAGTAGTATTATTTTTCAATAATCAGAAGTCGAATTTCATTTCAAATACAAAAAAACGTTTTTTATTGCTTCAAAATTAATGAAATGACAAATTTACAATTCATGGAGAAATCCAACACGGAAAAAAATGAACTATATAAATTGAGAACGTCAAGTTATATAATGATAAAGTGATCAGTAAATGCTATCATTCTAAATAGTAATTTTTTCATTTATGATTAAAACGTGAATAATTTCAGGATAAGTATGAAAATCTATTGTCTATGCAACAAAAATTATTATTTGAATTTCAAAAATCGTAACTGATACTTAGAAAATTGACGGTAAGTATTATAAAATTTATTATTTGGAATGTTAAAATTCCCCATATTGACATCCGAGTTCCGGGTTATAATTTCAAACACTAATTTTCAAAGTTTATTTTTTTTTCCGTGAAAGAATGTTTGTCCACAATGACATGTTTATGTTATTGTATGAAATATGGGAAACAGATTTTTATAATTCACGGCTCTTCGCAAGCTAAATCAGCGAAAAAAACAAAAAATTATCAATGATTAATTTATTATCTTTAAATCAGTGATTACCTTTTGAAAAAAATCAAAGTTATGATAAAAATAATTATAATATTGTTTCTAAATATTTAACTTGATAAGTGATCGAAAATTTATGCAATTTGTTTAGTTTAATAAAAGTAAAATTTCTTATTTAAATGGGGAGATAAAATTACTTTTATTTCAAGTATTGTTATTACTTTTTTTTTGTTTTGAAGATTTTAGAGCCCTTATACTCACACTTTCATATTTAAATCGCAGTTAATTTACTCTGCATGTACACCAATTTAACACTGGTGGGATAGTATTGTTATATTGTAATGAGTACATTTTAATACCGAGCCTGTGTTAAAATAAGTCCATTCTAACGCCATTTCTTTTACAGTGTACACATGAAACGTGAAACAGTATTTGCTATTTATTAATGGTGTGGAATTAAATCCTACATTCTCAGACAAAAAAAAAATAACGGTAATTGTTTAGAATTGGGGCTCACCCTATTTTGGTTTATAAAAAATAGAACAATTTCAAAAAAAAAGCATTGAAAAATATTAATTTCTCGATTTTTTACAAGTGAAAATAGGGTGAGCTCCATTAATAAACAATTACCAAAATAACTCCTATTACTTTTAGATTATGCCATATATTTTCTATAGATTATGCCAATGATATCATTATTTTATTGAAATTTTCGAAAATTCGTATCTTGAGAATTTCTGGAGATTAAGGGCTTAAAACTTACAGGTAAGCGTCTTTTAATACGTACAAAAAGAAAAAAAAATGCCAAAAATTCAGCTAAATAAAAAGATGTGATTTTTAAAATCTGGGGATTTGGTATGAAATGACTCACACGTATTGTTTTTGATTCGCTTGTCAAGATAAATAAATTTTTTCTTAGAGAGATAACCACCTTCCACCAAATCTAACGCTTAAAAAATATATCGTTGAAAGTTTTTTTTTTATTTTACTATAAAGAGATAAATATTCAAAAATTCAAAAATTTTTCATCGTGTAGAATTTGTTTTATTGTTAAAAGTATACTATAGTAAAAGTATACATTATCTCAATAAAGTTTAATCGTAATCTATAATCTGTCAGAAACTAGATCACGTATCTTAATTACTGAAACATTAATTATTTTATCAGTTAAAATACTTTCTGTCTTTAAATAAATTATCCAAAACTTCAGCACAAAACCCAACTTAAAATACGTGGCGCCATTTAGTAATAAAGTATCGTACTAACTTAAAATGTATGTCAATATTTGAAAAAATTTTCAAATATCGTTTATTATTTAAACCGAAAGCTAAAAAAAACTACAAGTCGACATAATACTAATTGATTAATTACAAAACAATACAGTGAGTTTACAAATTCAAATATTTAAAAAATGAACTAATTAAATCGATACTCTTTCATCTATATGGACTATCGAAGTAATGTAAAGCAACTAATCGATAGTTGAACTCGATTGTCTCCAGCAAGCGCATGCGCACAGATTAAAAAATGTTTGCCGCGCAGTTCGCGCAGTAAACAGTAAACACGCGGGTTATCTGTCTTTTATTATGTGATGTTTGTATTCAGCAATAAATTTAAATTATTTATTATTTGTTTATCGTTATTTCATTTCGCTCTTAGCTTTGAAATAAAAATTTCAAAGGTAAATAATTTTTTGTTGCTATTTAAAAATTTAAATTCATCAGATCAAATTATTTTGAATTTTATTTTAAGGTTATAAATTTTTTAAATTATAATTTTATTTTATTTTACAAGTTTCATGTAATGACAATATTAAACAAATGTTTTTAAATATTGTAGTCGTTGTATGCATGTATTAATTTGGTATTTAATATGTAAAAGTTGATTAATTATGTTGACAGGTCTCACAATGATTTCCGATGATGATTCATCTGATGAATTTCAACCATCAAAAATAATTATTTCGAAAAAATCAAATTATTTTCCTGCAATAAATAAAAATCCAGGTCTTTTGGTTGCTGGTAAAAATAATAATCAAGATGTTGAAGAAATTATAATATCTGATGATGATCGTATGAATTCAACTGATTCTAGTGTCTCTCCCAACCTAACAATCAATGATAACATTGACAAAGGTACGTCAAAAGTTTATATAAATCTATACATTTAAATATAAGTGTAAATTTAATTACTGACATAAATTGTTTTTGAATATTTAGACGTTGATAATGAAACAACCGCACCCGCAAATCCTATCAACACATCGAATGCTCTAGCGTTACAAGGCACATCGTCAGGATTATTTCGATGGGGATCAAAAAGAATTCAATCATCACTGCACAAGTTTTTAAAAAAACGAAATATAAGTCCACTTGAAAGGGGATCCAAGAAGCAGAATACTAATTGTGATGATGATGATGATGTTATGACTGAGGATGAGGATGATGATCGTGTTAAAACGAAATTATTTAAGCCATTGGTATCTAAACCAAACAAAGTTATGATTGCTGGAGTTAATGTTATGTTCCCATTGAAACCTTATTCTTCACAAATAGCTGTCATGAATGCTGTGAGTGTTTATATTAGACAATACACTTTTAAATTTATTTCATAGATATCTGACTCTCACAGAGGGTCCATAGTGCAACTTTGAGATAATGATGACTAATTAACTAAGTCGATTCGACAAATACCCTCGGTTCAATAGTTTATATATTTATTTTATAACGCGACTTGTCATCATGATAGCGCTCGGTACTTATCTAGTTGCAATTTTACCTGGTATATATTCTCTTTAAGCGATTAACTTGGTTGAACTCAAAGATGAGCAAACTTAATTGATAGTGAAATTTTCAAAATATCTAAAAAATTAATGCTAATGGTTTCTTTTATAGATAACTTCTTAGCGGAATTAAAAATTAAACTCGTAAAATGCATGCTAAAGTTCAAACGATAAACTTCAATTTTTTTTAAACTGTTTCTGCAGTTGTCTCTTATTTTATGAAAAATTTTTTTTATAATAAATGTCAATTTCTATAGCTAAGGTAAAAGACCCAGTACCCGATCAGGGAACTAGTACTTGATCACTCCATTGATTTTTATATCTATATTTAGTACAATTTTTTAAATACAGATATAAAAATATATGACTGATGAGGTACTAGTTCCCTGATCGGGTACTGGGTCTCTTACCTTATTCTTAAATAACTTTTTAGTAAAAAAATATTATTTATATTTCTTTAAATGAATGTCGAAGTAAGATAACTAGGTGTAATTACCTTGCTTTAACCATTTTCTACAACTATTTCTTAGAAATTTTTCAATGGTTATTCAAAATTTAAAAAATGAAAATTTTAATGACTATTTCGAACTAAATTTTTTCATTATCACTTAATTATTGTTGAACACTATGGATTTTTTTACATATTTAATTCATTTTATTGTTATTTTTATGGATCTACATTGTATTCCGTCTGTCAAGTGCCATTTTTTTTATATCAACAATTAATTATTTTATAAGATGGCAGTAAAAAAAACTGTAATTGTTTGTGTAGCTGATTCGGGGTTGTGCTAAAGAAGAACATGCACTACTGGAGAGTCCAACAGGCAGTGGAAAAACATTGGCTTTACTTTGTGGAGCTTTGGCTTGGCAGGAGCATTACGCTGGTAAGTATTTAATTATTTAAATAGTTAAATAATTTTTTAAGTTAGTTCATAAAACTTATGGAGTTTTAATTCGAATTTTTTTATTAATATTTTAAAACTATTTTATAAGTTGATGATAAAAACAATCATTACAAGCTTTTAATTGCATTGCGTAAAAAAAACTAATTGCAACAAAAATAAATACTTATAGTATGTGCAAAATGATAGAAAATATTGAAGTATTGTTACATACTGAATATTTCCGCTGTTTAATTAAAATGTTTTTATTATAATCAAAGTCCAGATTGGGCCTCATTAGAATATTAATAGACCCCCGGCGAGCCCTAGTCGTCGATTATTATGTTAGTTATTAAATTTTTGAATATCGCGATTTAAATTAATACGATATCAAAATCTGCCTTTATCCTCCATATTATTATTATATCAATGCAAGGATAAGGATTTTGAAAGATGGCTGGGCATTTGGTGGCAGCGCCCAGCCCAGAATAAGTTATTGAGCCGCCGGTGACAACGCCCAATATTGAGGATGGTTATTTTGAGTGGCCAGTAGTAGCACCCAAAAATACAGGAGATTATATAGGCGAAATAATAAGATGTCAAATGGCACCCCAAAATAAAGGGTTAATTAATTTAAAATTGTAGGGTTTATTTAATAATTAATGGAGAGTAAAAGCAAACTCCTAGCACCAGTCTCTGCTGAAACCTCCGACTAATTACTGTTTTTTGACACTGCATAATTATATATCAAAAAATTAATAGTGTTGCACTCATATTCCTTGTGGGAACATCGAGGCAGACCAATTCTCATCTACGTGGACACTGTTTTGTCTACGGATGGACTGCGTCGACGTTCTAAAATGCTTATTAGCGATATTTCCGTTTTGAAGGATTAAAATTTACAATCAAATAAATTATATTTATTTAACTAATAAATTTTACGGCAACATAAGAATATATTAAAGATTAAAGTCGTATAAGACAATTCTTAGAAAAAAAAATGAGATAAATAGATCATCCAACTACATAAATGTTGTAGTAGATGACCGTAAGTCGTATTGCCAAAACCCAGAGTCTCGTTAAATATTCTTGTTCGTGGCGTTTGTTACATTGTAATATGTGTTGTGACTCGTGCCATCGCGTTTTCTTCAGGGATTGTCTCGTGACGTTTGGTCGTTAGCTTCGTCCTCGTCTCGCAGTCGTGTTCCGAAGTCTCGCAAGCCGGCCGACTGCTCCTTTTGTCCCCAATTCAAATTCAACGTCGCTGACTTTTTAGCGTGTGAAAATCTTGAAATTTTAACCAATCTACACAGGGTTATATTCTTGCTCTTACTTTTTTTCCTTCATTTTATTTTTATTTAGGTGCCAGTGAAGAAATTAATTTTCTTTATAGATATATCTCAAAGCTATTATCAACTTCTTTTTTAAACTGACAAAAAGTTTATCAGACTATTAACGCGACAGTGTATTTTATTTTATTTTTGTTTCAACAAAAATATCTCTTTTCAAATAAGTAATTATTGTAGTATTATTGTGTATTATAAAACTTTTGACTAGTTAATTTGAAGCAACAGAATGAGAAAAAAGCGGCAACTGTATTAATGTTGTCATTTATTTGAGAAAAAAAAATATGCCTCATATTTAAACGTACAGTAATATGTTT
This sequence comes from Microplitis manilae, assembly GCA_030273425.1. Classification (NCBI taxonomy): domain Eukaryota; kingdom Metazoa; phylum Arthropoda; class Insecta; order Hymenoptera; family Braconidae; genus Microplitis; species Microplitis manilae. Next base: position 8,252,580 of record CP092722.1, read on the forward strand.
TCACATATATACACGTACACAATTTAAAATTTACAATAGTATTAATTCGCTGTAATTAATTACAAATGAGTTACTGTAAGTTCTTTTCGCACGAACATTAAGTGGCACGTACGTATGAGAAATCAGTGAGGAAACTATATAAACGTCGACACGACTCATGAAACAGTGCAAAGAGAGATACGGCTGTTGGCCACCCCCACCTTTTTCTCCCTCATTCCAGCAAAGCGTGGCAAGAAAGCGAACCAACAATTAGTAATTCCTCGCTTGCCATATCAATTTAAATTATTCCTGTTTCATTTCAAGCTAATAGTCATGTGCGCGTTGTTTCTCACTCTATGAAATCATCACCTTCCTGCTGTTTATACTCGTCATTTTAAAATCCCTGTAACTTTGATTTAACACGCTATTTCTTTTAATTTTTAATATAAGCAACACATTTTGACTCTAATATCTTGTTCTGTGACAATAGTTTCACTGTTATAACGACTTGAGTGATTAAATTGGTCATAACAACAAAATGTCAGTGAGTCCAGCTGAATAAATAACGTATTTAGATTTAGGATACTTGAAAGAATATTTTAGAAATCAAAAAGCGACTATTCAAAACTTGAAAACGTTACACAGCGATGAACTTTTTATGAATGTACTTTTTTTAAACTTTGGAAAATTCTAGCGAAAAATCAATGATTGACGTTTAATTCTAGTAATTTATGCTAACAGAATCTGAAAACCGCTTGACCCTGCGGGCCAGCCACAAAACAAAAATAATTTTTGTCCGACGATGTCTTCGGAACGAATGAACCGAATCAAGCGTTCTTGGTGGAAATTGAAAAAACTCACTAAGACTTGAAACTGAATTCAGTACAGGCGAATCGGGTAAGTGGTGTATGAGTTAAACGTAAAGAACCTAAAATAACTTATAAACTTGTAAACTACATGACCGATCGTCTCCAAAATCTAATCAATTTTAAGTCTTGGTGAGTCCTTTCGATTGTCACAAAAAAAGTTCAAATTGGTTGATTCGTTCCAAAGATATCGTCGATCAAAAAAAGTTTACACACGCATATACACATACAACGGACGTCCACCCGGAAATAGTCAGAATAGCTTCCTAAGACCTCAAAACGTCAACATCTGATGAAAATTTGATTTTCGAAAATCGGACCGAAACCAATAGCTATTTTTTTTTTTTTTTTTTTTTTTTGAAAATTTGCAATTTTCATAGCGAGAAGTTAAAAAAATGTTCAGAAACAGTTCAAAGACAGCTATTTCTAAACGTATTTTGTAAATAAAAAATGATCAAATTTAGAACTTTTAAGGGTGAGATGAAAAAAGTTTTCAGGAGAATCAAAAACCGTTCATTTGTATTAAGTCAATAATTTTTTTCTTTTGTATTTTCAGAAGTATAAAAATTAAAAACAAAATTTCGTTGTTGTGTCACGTGCTGAAGTTTATAATTTTTTCAAATATTTTTTTTTACCCAGTAATTAATAAAATTTCAATATAGTTATGACGGTTCAAAGACGTTGAATTTATGAAAAAAGTGTGTGTGTGTGGAGGCGGAGGGGCCTCGTTTAAGAATGGCCTTGAATATGTGATGGTCACCATAATTTAAAATGAACAAAAAATTCGATCTACATTAATATAATTAAATTAAGAATACTTTTTCATTGGCAATTATAGATTTTGTGCCCAAAAGTTATAAATTATTTTTTAGAATGACATTTAACCATCACACTTTATATATAGTCTATTTTACGAGCCTTATCCAAATTAATTATCTCCTAACAACTATTTGCCATTACCGAAAGAACAGTTAAACTGATGAGTATTACTTTCCTCCTTTTTTTTTGTCTGAAAGAACTCATTACCCCTCTCAAAAAATTATCTCGAAATCGATTCACTCGCATGTGCCTTATCTGATAAGTAATAGTATTAATAGGAGTGTTAATAAAGGACAGTGAATTATATATATATATATATATATATATATATATATATATATATATATATATATATATATATCACTGTTAAACTTTTATTTACTAGATTGAGTCGGATATCTAGCACTCTAGGTTATTTATTAATAGCTTAAAATTTAATTTATTACTTCTGCGCAAAAGAATATTTTATAATTATTATTATTATTTGAAAAAAATAGACAAGTAAATTAATTTTAAATCGTTTGATTACGTACAGTTGTTTTACCAAGTACTGATTACATAAAAAAAGTTCAATTTTATGCTAAAAAGTTATTGATTTAAAGTGTAAAATGTATGTTATGGTTTCTGATGAAAGTAAACACTAATAATATGAAATTTAAAGCAATAAATGATGATTGATATTGTAATGACAGTTCCTTGCGCAAACAGTTAAACATTTCCAAGGGGTTTGTCTATAAAATTGAAAGAGATTATCAGATAGACTATGGTATTTAGATAATTTGAAAATTCTAGTTATTTGTCATAGCCGTTTAATTTAGTCGATAACGAGGCAGCTGCATAGTCACGGGAAGGTAGTCGGGATCGGCGTACTCCTAACAGTAGGGGAAAAGATAGGACGTCCCGCATTTTTAAGGCAAACGATCGCGTGCCATTTTGGGGGACTCGTCAAATTAAACGTTTCTTTAACGTTAACTTCGAATTTGCGTGCGGAATCCTATCTACTCTTTTTCGTACCTCAATTCGCTTTCTGCGCCTTGACTTTTTCTTCTCTCACCAGTTTACTTTTTCTCAACTCATCTTTTTATTATTTTCTTCGTACTTTTTATTTTTTTTATTTCTCTCATGTTCTTTTTCCGTTTACTTGCCGAGAGAAACCGGGAACACACTGGAACACAAATGTCGTAATTTCAGGCTCCCGCGATTCCCATGGATATACAACGACATATAGAATTGAGAAAAGTTAAGTATGATACAACTTGAGCTAAAGAAATAAGAAGGTGCTTATATTACACAGACAGTGGTAAAAAAGATGATGACGAACATTCCACGTACTATGTTATGGTATAATTTGCAGTCAGACATTTTAGATGACATGCAAACCTTTTTTTTATACCCATGTAGTAACAGACATTATAAAGTTTGTTAAATAACGTATATATCTTATAATTTCTGTGCTTCATTAGTATTGTGAATAATAATAAAAGCTTGATTAAGGTAATATAAATGTCCAAAAAATGTCATCGTATTCTTTCATTATCTTGTTGACCAAGTAATTTCATTCAAATTATCATGCCACCATGTATCTTGTAACTAACAAATGTTCTGACTCATGAGTTTTACTTTAAAAAAATAAATAAGTATTTATGTCGTTTTTAATGTCGTGCTCATGATTGTGCACAAGTGCACGATGTCTCCAAGTCTAATTTAAAATTTATTCTCTTAGGCCTGCACTCATTTCCGAGGGTATAATGATTATGCATAATACTTTCCTCGCAACTATCATATTTCATTGACAATTATTCACGTCGAGAAGTTTTGGAAAAGTAACCTCGACACGAAGCATCAAACAAGTAGAACAATTTTTCTTCTCTTTTCTTTATTTATGCATCATCGCATGATATTTCTTTCTATCTATAAAATATAACCAACTTAGGTATATTATTTATTTTATATTCTGTACAACTCACCTCGAGTGGTAGTACTAGCCGCTGAACTGTTAAAACTTTGTCATTCAAACATTTTTATACAGCATAAATTAGTAATTTTAAGTTCAAGACAAAGAATATATAGACAGTTAAAATTGTGATACTGGGGAAAAAATATAAAAAAAGGTTACTTAAAGGTCGCACGAGCAACAAAAATAGACATGCAATTAAATCGATGATACCGCACCTTTGAAAAATAAATTTGAATTTTTAGGGATCTCAAATTTAAACTTTTAACTTAGTAGGCGTGTCACCATCAAGGTCTTACACTCAAGTTTTAGATCATTCAGATAACGAATTGTTGATTTGTGATGTTTGTTATTATGATTATTATTACTACTATTATTATTATCGCTTGTTTTCTTTTCTCTTTATTTTTTGAAATTTTCTCATTCTTAATCCTCAAACGTTCACGTTCACGTTGTAAAGTCCAGCCATTAATTTATGTCTCAAATAAGGTGTCATGAAACAAACCTAGACTGCTTTTGTACTTTTGCCGATCGTTGTAGTAAAACATATACTAGAGTGTATAATAGTATATAGAAGTTTTAACCACAAATATCATTTGGAAAAATTTTCCCACGGAAAAAAAGTGAAACTAAATTTTTACCACCTCATACAAATTTCGTATCAATGCTGGTTTCAAATAAAATGATATTAAATTGGTATAATTTTTTTTTACAAATTCTGTACATGGAAAAAAAATATTAGTAAATAATATTCAGATTCTCATCAAAACCGGGCCTAGATCGAATACTAGTAAATATTATGAAGTAGAACAGAAGAAACTAATAACAGATGCATTTTTTTGACAAGTGTGTTGTAGTTTTTTAAGGTTTAAGTACACGCTAAGAATTTTATGGTAATGATTACTATCTCGGGGGGGGGGGGGGTAAAATTAATTTTTTTCTTGTGGTATTAATTAATCTCATAATTATTGTAAGATTCACAATATAATATGTTATTAATTAAAATACACGATGGCAATAGTTACCATCTCGGGTGTTAAATTAGTGTAATAATCGTTATCACAAAAATAGTAGCTATTAACATATCCCATGACAAATGTTACAATCACTCGATGATATTGTTCACAATAGAGTGATGGTAGTAGCTGCTATCTCGTGATCGTAATCATCACAAGTTTGTATGGCAAGTATTATCATCCCCGATGAGAATAATTGTCATAAAATTAAAAATTAGACTAAAGAAAAAAAAAGACTACGATAAAGAAAAAATTCTCTCCATTTTGATGATTAGAAATTATATGTATATATATATATTTATATATAATCGCTTATAATAATATATATAATTGAATGTATAATTAAAAAGCTGGTAAGTGACTTTTACATACGCGATGGTAACTATTACCATCGCGGTATAGTAAACATTGTTACCGAAAATGATAGGTGTTGCTATCTGTGATGTGAGTGATTACTATTATTGGTGAGAGTGATTATTATTCGGGGATATTAATAGTTGGCATCATATGATGGTTTTTAATAGCATTATTGTACAAATTCTAAAATTACTATACAGTATGGTAACTATAAAAAATCCTCGATGAGAATCATTACCATAAAATTCTTAGCGTGTAGTAATTTTAAATAGTCAAGCAGTATATTTCAACAATTAACTGTTAATTATAGCAGTTTGAACATTAAAATCATAATTTTACTGATTGAAACGACATTAGTTATTGAACATAACATAAATAATTTGAAGTTGAACTACAATTATTGTCAATCATTTTTTGCCGTGTATCTAATGTATTTTAAATGACGTTTAACCTACTACATATTATATAATTTACTACACCCTAATAGAGTATATATATTAATATAGCTGTTCATCAAATTTCAAAAAAATCCTATTTTTGTTTTTTTTTTTTTTTTTAAATATACAAAATCAAAATTGAAAGTGATCAATCTGGCAATAAAAAATTCAGTATAACTATGTGCGAAAATTTATACAAAATTAGTATCATTGTATGTATAGTTTTATATTTGTACGCTTTACTATTTTAATATCAGTAATGATATTATTTTAGCATCACGATTTTTTTTCCATGTAGCAGACATATGATTTTTAAACAAAAATATAAGATATATGTAAAAAGTAGCGTACATTAGAATGATCATCAGGATATATAGAGGTAGACTGGAAGATGATTGTTTGCAGAAGAGGGTTGTCGAGATTCTCGAGTGAACCAATTCACAAACTACGACACACGTAATCCATAAGCGTAACAACTAGATCGTATACGAACACGATAACGAGAAGTTTATAAGTTTGTCGTGTGTGATACGCGGCTGATGTGATATCATGTTTACACGCGCGCGTCAGACGAGTTTACTAGCTCTATATGTTTATAACTGTTGCTGTATGAAGAAGAGAATATCGGTAGCATGAAGAAAAAAATGAGTACTCGAAGAGAAATACTTCTGTGACGATACTCTGAAAAAGAAGAGAGTGACAGAGTAGATAAAACATAAATATATAAAAAAAAAAAATATTTATAAATAAAAAGATGAAAATAAAAGGAGAAAGATCTCAGCATGGTTATTGGTGGCACGGTTGCGTCGTGGCTTGAAATCGTTTTGAGGAGGGCGCGAGGAGGGTCACGAAAAAAATTAAAGAAAGATAGAATATAGAATCGGACGATTGCGAAAGCCTAGTGAGAAAAATAAGAGTGAAAAAGAGCTAAGAGAGCTAAGCAATTGACAGAGCAAGAAAACATCGACGAAGGGATGGCAAATAAATTTCAAAAGTTTATCGCGGAATCGCATGCTTGGATGTAACGTCACTTTATTACCAATGGTGCAGAAAGGTGAAGCGTGCTGTTTTTTTCTCTTTCTGTTTTTATTATTATTTTTTTCTATCTCTGTTGGCGTATCTACTTATCAAAGATTCATAAAAGAGAAACCTGCAAGGGTGAATTTAGCAATACAACACAATGAGGACTCTTGATCGGCAACAAAATTGCTGGAGAATATGGTTGTTGGTGTATAAAACGTCAAGGTTTTACTATGTAATACGTGACAGGAATACGACGACATATCCACAAGTCGTCCCGCGTCGTCGCATTGTCATGACACAGGAAGCTCGGTTGCTCGGTTGGCTCATAATAATTATCGGTGAACGCGGAATTATATATCGCACTGGCGGAATACTACACGGTAATAGCGTAGACATGCGAGCTGTTCTCTAGGAAGAGGACGGAAGAATATACGCGCGACGTTCTCGCTGACGTACTGACATTAATAATGTCCTTCCTCTGGTATGGTAAGGGGGCGGAGAGGAATGAACTATCCAGGTGGGTGGAAAGAGTGCGACGAGGAATGAGGTTGGGTACCACACCGTGGTACCAACCTCGAACATTATTCCCAGAGGCGGAGAAGCTTGAAAATTGGAGTGTAATTTCAGTCTCGGGCATACACGAGCTAGCGAAAACGTCACATCGATACATCGTGCCTGGTTCTCCTCTTTTATTTTTTCTTTGTCCTTCCATCTCACTGATGTCCTAAACCACATTTTTAAAATTAACTTCAATATTAACAAACCATCAATTATTAAACTAAATTATTCTTAGTAACCCGCAATCAACTGCAGTTGATAAATAATTTAAACAATAAAATAACGAGAATAAATAACCAAATGCATTATAATGGGATTGAAAAAGATGAATTGGTAAACCAAGGGGATAAATGATGTTAAACCAGCGAGTCTAAGCTGAGGACTACCCGCAGTGCCCAGTAGCTGGTACTGAGCCACTCGCTCTTGCTCACGCTTACAAGAGACAAAAGGCGACCCACGCTTTCATCCTGCCGACATTAAGGTACCTATGGGCGCGTACACGTCCGGAGGACAATGAGCGTTCACATGCGGGTCCAACGGATCTCACGTCGTTGTCGTAGTCCTCGTGATTGCCTCTGCCTCTGCGCTTACGGCCACCGACGACAGTCTCACATTCGAACGTGGCTTACCCTTCTCTTCCCTGTGTTCATTCGAGTCCGACGGTCTCCGCACAAGCGCCGCTACTCTCTGTCCCTCTTTCTTCTTCTCCCTCTGGATCCTCTGTTTTTTATTTTATTTTAGTTTTTTTATTTTTTATTTATTTTTATTTCTCTTTCTCTTTTCTTCAATTCGTGGGACCGTTCTGTAGACACGCGTGCACAGCTAGTCTGATTTGATTGTCCCGAAGATTAGCAGAGATTCGTTTACCTGGAGACAGCTTCATTTTCTACTAATTTTGTCATCGCGTGCTTTCGAATATTATCGTTCTTCATGTACATCTGAAATAACATCTACCATTTAAAATTATATTTTTTTAATTTTTAAATTATTTTCCTATATATTTTCGTGTTTAATATTTAAAATTTTATTTTTTCATAAAAAATTATTCGCAAATAACTTTGCTATTCATTACTTATTATTATAAAAATGATATATATTTTGTATATGTATATTCAATATATATTTATAAATTTCAACGTGGATCTATGTTCAGCTGAGTTGCGTAAAGAATCGATCGATAATGGATTCAACGAAGAAGGAGGTTGGAGAGGAGGAGGAAGAGGAAAAGGAGATTGAGAATGAGTAGAAGTAGAAAAAGATAAAGAATAAGGAGACAGAGGGAAAAGTAAAGACCGTGGGCAGATCCCGGATGAACTCCGGGAAGATAAGGGACCCCCCAAAGGCCTTCGCTGAGCGCCGACGGTTTGTATCCCCGTCCTCAACTCTCTCGGGTGGTCCTTAACGTTCTTCGCCCTCTTCCTATCCACCGTCCTCGCGGTTTTTCTTTTATACGCGGGAGCTTCCCTCGCTTCGCAAGTCCCCACTTTTCGTCTTGTTTCTTCGTTCTCGATCTCCGATTCCTTCGATGTAATGGGCCTTCGTTTCTCTTGTATCTTAGTCACTTCCATACATCGTTCGGGGTCCTATCCAGCATAGTCGTCGCGTCGCCGACTGACTTCTCATTCTGAGAAGAACGAGTCCGAGTCCTATTCGAAAAGGCGCCGCAATTCCGAAGGCGCCGTCGTTCCCTCGCGGATTCTCAAACTCTTGCTTACTTACATAATCTTCTTCAGTAACCAACAGATAAATGCTAAATATTTTTTACCTCTTCTTCTCACTCGTCCTCATTCTATCTTCTTTTGATTCATATTGACCAGGGATTTTCAAAGCTCGAAAATTAAAGTTGGTTAGAAAAATATTATTATTTATTTATTTTATAATATTTACGTTTACATACATAAAAAATATATAATTAATTAACTACACGGAGAAATTTTTCTCGTTTAAAATGCTATGGTATCATAGTAAAGCCGGACTGTATTCGCCACCTGCACTCTCTAAAAATGAATCAGTTAAATTCAATTCGAATTAGTGAATATTCACTAGGACCCAGCTATAAGTATACCACTGATTGAATTAGTGGTATATTTATAGCTGTAGAGATAGTAACTATCCACTAATTCGTAGTAAATTTTGCTAATTGAATTTTAGAGGGTAGAAATCGAGATAAATACATGCAGAAATTACTATGGTCATAGTAAAATTTACAATTTCTACAGTAATTTGTAATATAATCGTGGTCTAGTTTACTATAGCCATAGTAATTTTTGCATGTATTTATTTCAATTTCTGCAAGTGGCGAACACAGTACGGCTTTACTATGATACCATAGCATTTCAAACAAGAATAATTTCTCCGTGTAAATGCATTAATTACTCGGAGAAAAAAATTGAGTAATTTTTACTAAATTTGAAAAAAAATTACAATCTGAGAAGTAATCTTGAATCGTTAAACAAAATCAAAACTTGTTCAAAACTCAAAGTAAAAATTACTACATTCAAAATAAAATTTACTAGCGACAAATAAATTATATTGATACATTATAATGTATCAATAATTTTGACTATTGTACTTAGTAAATATTAATTAACGCGCTTTGTGCAAGATGTATTCTGGCGAGTAATTTTTACAGTCCCGATAGTCATTTTTTCAATCTCAAATAGTAATTTTATCTCCAGGAGAAGCAATTTGTCTTACTGACATTCTAAAATATACAGTAGCCTACGTAGAATTACATTGGAGATGTAATATTTATCAACTACGAAACAAAAATTGCGACTAATGTACAAACTTTTAATAATTGTGAAAACAATTTCTACTTTTTATAAGAATGAACTATTTTTACATAAATAAGTAAATATTGCTTTTTTCCAAGCAAAAATTTAACGAAGCTTCATTGTAATTCTTATGATAAGTGAAAATTACAATCTATATATTATAATAATCGAAATAAAAAATTAATTTTCTACAAATTATTGTAATTTTTTTTATGGATTGTAATTTCTTATTTGAGATAGTAAATTTTTCATTGTGATTGTAATTATTATTTAATTTTGACCCGCATTTTTCTCCACGTATCATTCATAGCACAGCTTGTTTAAAATTTCGAGTGTCGAAAATTTTAATTATACTATAGATATACATATATATAACTAATTTTTTTGTTCTTTCTATAAAATTTAATTAACTAGTGATGAACATTTGTAAAGCTTCATAATTTTTTTTTTCATTGAGATAATCAAGAGTTTATACAGCTACTATTGTTCCATCAGGAATTTAGAAGTCTATTAACTTCTGATAAAAAATTTTTTGCATTCACAACAAGAACAAATTCAAAACATATGGTCTCGGATAAATTTTTTTTAAATTATTTAAAAATTGAAAATTTTTTTAAATTTTACTGATACTTAGTACGTTTACACAATACATTATTTCAATGTATATAATATATATATAACCTCACAAGTAGGAACGGTTGTCGCGCGCGCGGATCATTACGAAAGGTGGCTCATAAGTATTTATCGGGCCACCGCGGCAAGCATGTAGATCCGTATCGGGCCCGTGTTAACTAGGTTCGCGTTCGTAGTACGTGTACCGAACGCTGACAACACGAATCCAATTCCCAGTCAACGACAAGCCGCACCGACACACAACCCAACTCGAAGAAAAAGAAAGAGAAAGAAAGAGGAAAAGAGTAACTCCCTTTACTTCTTGCACTACTATCCCAGAATTATCTTTTCGGATATCTATTTCGTGATCCCTAAGCGCCGTTTGTTTACCCAAGTATAAAAAGGCTTAATAAAAATTAAAAATATAAAATCTGATTTTAATATTTTGATATATTTTACTACTTTATCTGTAGAGTTAATTTTATAAAGGAAATAACTTTAAAATATTTCAATTGTTTGAAGAATTTCTTGATTTCCCTTTTAGCTAAAAGGATAATGCAACACTTCTGCATGCATCCTCGACCTTTAATCCATTATCGAAATTCCTTCTTGCATAGTTTCGATTCACACGGTACAGGATCTCACTCTCTTTTCTTCTCTCTCTTTTTCACTCTTTCTCCACTTGTTTAACTTTACAAGAGTTAACCCGTCTTGCACACGCAACTGCACAGGATACCTCGAAAGTCAGGAGTTCCGTGTTAAGTGCAGAAACTTTCCGACTGCATTCTGTGCAGTCTAGTATGTACTGAAATGATTTTGAGATATACTAATAGAGTATAAAAGCACTAATTCATGATACTAAACATCAACCTTAATATATTTAGTTGATATTTTATGAAATAATTAGACAAGGTGGAATTAAGATGTAGCACATATTGATTTCATTAGTTAATAAATTGATCAACCCTTAAATTTTGTCACAATCGGTCTGAAAGTACGTTTCTTATAACTCATTTAATTAAAAAAAAAAAAAAAAAAAAAAATATGATACTATAAATAAATCCTCTAACAAAAATTATAAAATTGAAATTTTATGAAGTATTATACCCAGGTAGAAACCGCCAATGATGATAATTGGACCAGGGTTAGCCTTTTTGAACTTCCCGCTAAGAAAATTGAAAATTTTCAAAAATTCAGGAAGTTCTTGGTTTCGATCCAATTTTCGAAAATCGAATTTCTATCAGATCTTGACGTTTTGAGGTTCTAGGAAGCTATTCTAACTAATTTCAAGATGGTGTCCGAGTGTACCTACGTACACGGAAAAAAAATTCTACCAAAATTTACGATGTTAACATCGTAATCGTGGACTAGACTTTCATTGGCGTCAATTTTTAAATGTCTTATTTCAAAATTTACTATAGTCTTTGGTAAAATTACGATGTAGATTGTATACTTTACTATTTAACATCGTAATTTTAACAAAGACTATAGTAAATTTTGAAATAAGACATTTAAAAATTGACGCCAATGAAAGTCTAGTCCACGATTACGATGTTAACATCGTAAATTTTGGTAGAATTTTCTTTCCGTGTATGTATGTAAATATCTATAACTCTTGAACGGATGAACGGATTTTGATTGCTGGGGTGTCATTCGACGCGGCTTGTTAATATCTAGAAGCTGTAAAAATTTGAGCTCAATCGATAGGGTGTGTATGGAGATATTTCAAAAATAAAATTTTTTCAAAAATGTTTTTTTTGATAACTTTCAATTTGATCGATGGATTGATTCCAAAATCTGATCAGCTCTAAAACTTTATAAGCCGCGTCAAATGCCACCTCAATCATCAAACTCGGTTTATTCGTTTAAGAGAAACCGTTAATGAAAGAATTAAAAAAAAATTTTTTTTTACTTTCTTTGAAATTTCTGGAAAACGACTTGATAAATCAATTTCAAAATTTAATCAACTTTAAAGCTTGATAAAACGCGTGATTGCCACGTTAACCGTCTCAATTGCTCGAAAACGCATTTACAACATGTATTCAAGCTCAAGGAGCTAAGGAGGAGTAACTGCTCGTGAAAAATTATTTAAAAGACAACTTAATAGTTATTTATTAAATGAATATTAATTTATAACCTTAAATAATCAATTGATCGTGACCCTATGAATAATTTAGCAGTTCAAAAACATCAAGTACGAATCACCTAAGTCAGGGCAGTGGTTAGTAGCCCGGCCCAGTAATATGATGGACCCCGGCTCGAGCCCCACAACAGCTAAGGATTTTCAAATGATGAAAAAATTATAATTTATACTAATTTGTTTCTAATTAATTGAAATATTAACGCAGCGGAATTATTTTTCAAATTATTCTATTTTTTAATTTTTAATATTATTTTAAATAATGCCTTGGTTGAGGCTTGGTAATTTTTTTTCTCAATGCTTGGCCCAGACTTGGCTGTCGAGATTGGCCCAGGGTTGTCTGTCAGGTTCAGTCCAAGATCATCATTCCACAGTGTAATCATGCTTGCGCCAAGCTTGGTTGCCATGCAAGGCCCAAGCCTCGCAAGGCTTGGCACAAGCTTGGACCAAGCCTGGGCCGTTTTTTTTTTATTCCTACCTGGGATAATAAAGATATTTCTTAAATATCAGATTTTCTCAGAGAGGGTAAATGGTACTCTTCACTTTATATATGACGCTAAAATCATTTTGCAACAGAAAGTTTTTTTTTTATTATGTTCATTGTTCAAAATGATAAAGAAAGCACTGAAAAAAAAAATTCTTCTTTAAGTAAAGTCCTTAATTCTAAATTTAAAATATACTTCAAAATTTTATAATATTTGTTACATAAAAATGTCATTACATAAATGGTAATTATTATTGACTTTCAACTCCTAAATAACACGAAGTTTATTGCTTACGAATTGTTCATTATTGACTAATTCATCACTTTAGTTTTGGTGTATAAAAAGTGGCAAAGCGATGGAATAAAAATTATGATATATTAATTTATGATGCTCAATTGTTACAAATAATTATAGAATACAAAATATCAAATAGATTAGAAAACTCATTTTTGAAAAGTTAATTTATAAATTTACTTTTTATCTATGTAGACGTATGGACGGCATATAAGGTTAGTATGAAATCTATAGTACCATCGGAGTGGTATCGGAAACTCGGAAAAAGAACAAATGTTTTTAATTTGACGATTTAATCTACCAATTATATCGTAAATTATTTTGAACTAAAATTATAGATCAATTACTTAAGATTGTGACGTGGAATGACAGTCATTTTAAGTTTCGGTCACAATACGGTCTTGTGACCAACGATCCTAAATGACGAGCCAGTTTAAAGACCGTCACTAATTTTTCGGTCAGAGCCCGTCATTTCGGATCGTCAAAAAATTTTTTCTCACAAATCCTGCCAGTAAAATTTAGCTAGACGATTTGTAACTGCCATTAAATTTTTGGTCGCAAATTAACGTTTAATCAAGAATTTTGTTAGTCACCACCGGCTAGATGATTGATGGATGCAATCTTTTTTTTAAATGATTGAAAAATTTATTTTTTCCTCCGTATTCTTATCTTGTGGTATTTTTAAGAAGATCGCGGCTTAAAATTTTTAATTTATATAAAAGTTATAAAGGCGTTTGTAAGATGTCGCTATAATTCTGACGATCTGTCATTTTATGAACGGTCTTGTGACCATGATGTGTCGGTCGAAAATTATCTGATCGGTCAACTCAATATTTGTTTGTCTCAAATGAGCTTCTTAAAGGAATTTTAATAAATTTTGTTTATTCCTCCTAAATAAATCTTTCTATCACTACGTCTTTAATTCTGTGTCTTTAATTTCTACACTTGAGTCGGTTCGGTTTCCTTACACGGAGAGAAATTTTTTGCGGATACTACTATGCTGTATGGTCGTTCCGACCATACTGTATGGTAGCGAGGATTTTTTCATTCGTTTAAAAATTGTAAGTATAGATGATTTGACCATCACGGGAATGGTAACATTCACCATAGTCATAGCGGATGAGCCTATGTCAGTATGGGCGTCAAGCCCATACTGCTTGGCGATATCCACAATGCTTCTGGTAGATAATGCTATTCAATATGGTCAAATTACTTATGCTAACATAGTAGTATGACCAAAGTTTATTTAATTAAAAAAATAGGTTATATCTCCCATGACAAAAATTTATAAAAAAAATATTTGTTTCAAACAAAAAAAATATATTAAAAATATATATAGTTGGATTACCGAGAGTTTGCGCTTCGGGTTTTTACCCCCACCATCAAGACACAATGTCTTAGGTATTAAATTTAGATGGTGGGGGTAAAAACCGAAAATATCCGAAACGCAAACTCTCGCTAATCCAACTATAATCATATAAAAAATATATTTTAAATAGCTAACCTTTAGGCGATTTTCATATATTTCTTAAATATTTTAAGTATGTTAAAAATTTATCTGAGAATATCTTAAAAATATATATATAAAAAATATAAAAAAATTATATTAACAATATATTTGAAATATAAAAAAATAAAATTATGAAAATGTTAAAAATATAAATAAAAATTCTATTTTTATTGTAATCCATAACCTAAGAAAAAAATATATAAAATTTATATAAAAAAATGTATTTCGATGTATGTTTTTTATATTTTTATAACTATGTATGTATAATTATTTATGTACTTTAAGATATATTTTTAATTTATTTAAAATATATACGAAAATCGGGGAAAAGTTAGCTATTTAAAATATATTTTTACACATATTTATATATTTTTTATGTATTTTTAACACATGTTTTTTATATGAAAAATATATTTTTTTTATATTTTACACGCACATATATTTTAAATAACACTTATTTCCTAACGTACACAACGACACATACATTTGTTTACATTAATAAATTTTCATCTATTTATCGACGGAGTATTGCAGCTACATCTATGCGGTATGGGTAATAATCCGATAGTGTGTTGACTACCGCACAAAGATCTATTGCGGAATGCCCTAGTGGCGTTGCCGTTTCTTCAATGTAGTATGGGCCTCAAGCCCATACTTGTCTGGTCAATTGTACCATACAGACATGTAAGCTACGCCAAATTTTCGGTACTATACAGTATGGTGAATAACGCCATACTTATGGTACTTGCCGCAATACTGTAATAAGAGTATGGCGATAGGTACCATACATTTCTCTCCGTGTAAGAATATAGAAAATAGTATTTAATTTTATTTGATTAAAAAATAATAATAATAATAATAACTAGTCTCTCCGAGAAAATTTTTGGTTTATCGAGTTAAATGCGCACGTGCGCAATCAAAAGTGAGTTGCATATAGAACACCCGAGAACATGATGAGAATAGAACGATATAGACCTTCTGAATCGCATATATGTATATGTGAACGCTTGGGAGATTTTTATTTTTCTCTTTTTTCATTTAAAAATCCTCTCGCTTGTACTTTTACGAGAAACACTACGTGAATCGTGTATACCAGATCAAAGACGCCGACTTCTTTCACCCTTTCCTCTCAACATCTTTCTCCCTTTGCAATTTTTTAAGCTTTCTACTAACTAGACGTGGCTATAAAATATTCGCGAGAGGTTATGAATTTTAATTTCTTAACAAAAATATAAAATATAAATGATGCAGATAAAAGAAATTGAAAAAATATATTTGTTAAAATCTATTCATCCCATCAATTGATGTTGTTTTCAGTCATGTTGCTTATTTATTTTGTTTCAAGATCTGTCAATCTGAACTTAATGGGTGTTTTAATCCAAAGGTTCAAAATTATCAGTGCACAATATATATAAATAAAACAAGAAATTTATAAACACTTGATAGTAATTTGATGTTCAGTAAGATTTTTTTTTAATTTTTAAAATAATATAGCTATATTAATTATGAAAATGACTGTAAGCACAATTTGTTTGAAAAAATCATACAATGCCATTGTAAGGTAAAATTATTACACACAGTAAAAAAAAGGATTCGTCAAAATCAACACATATCGTGTGTAAAACGAACATTTTACGCACTCATTCATATGTTACTTAAATATGTTATGTGTTAAAAAAAGTTACACACGTATATGTTAAAAGTAAAAATTTTCCAAGAATGCTTTTGTGAGATGGTCGAGATTATTTTTAACATATTTTGTGAATTGATTTAACAGCCACATATAAAAAGTGTTACTTTAGAATAAAATGACAATTTTATGTGTTAAAAATCAATCAATTGCGACAGTTCAAACAAGATAAATATAGTGTGTTCAATTTATACAAAAAAGGGTTAAAAATTCAACATTCAGAATTTTAGCACACGTTTTTTTTTTACTATTTGACTATTCGTTTTTTACTGTGCACGATTTTATAAATTTTTTTTAGAAAAGTATATGTTTATATAACCTGTTTTACACAAGAAATTTTGTGAATAATTATTTTAACGTGAACTAATTTTTGTGAGAATAATA
The DNA here is from genome assembly GCA_030273425.1 of Microplitis manilae. Taxonomy (NCBI): domain Eukaryota; kingdom Metazoa; phylum Arthropoda; class Insecta; order Hymenoptera; family Braconidae; genus Microplitis; species Microplitis manilae. The sequence goes on from CP092722.1 coordinate 8,269,481, forward strand.
TTACTCACATTCAGTTACATTTCACTATAAAGATTTTTGACTTTTTTTTTTTTTTTTTTTTTACTGAAATTTACTGAAAATATAAACCAATTTCTGTGAACATTACACACGGAAAAAAATTTTTTGTGACCACAACATAAGATAACTTACGGTAGTAGAATTCTGCTTGAATATATGGATAACGAAGCATTCGAGATTTCAACGTTTCGTAATGCTAGCAAATTCTTTGTAGGGCCAAGCAATGATTTGTATCTGTCACATAACTGTTATATTCCAATAAAAAAACTGATTTGTTAAAGTAACAGAATGAATTTGTAGCATTAACAAAAATTTTTGTAATATAAGCTAAGATTACGTACGGTAGCAAATACCGGCTTTAAAATATGACTACATTATTATAATAAACATGACGTGTTCTCATAAGAAGTCGACTTCTTAATTACGACACAAATTCATTTATTACTATAACAAATTGATTTGTTGCCGTAAGCTAATCATGTTTGTCATTATAACGAAATCTTTCGTTATCCTGTCTTTTGTTATCAGGACGAAATCTGTTTTTTCCGTGCATGGATAGAAGTCGAACGGTCTATATTTGCCTAATCAATTGATATTAAGCACCATTTTCGCGAACCGAGAGGGCAACCGCGAACCGTCTATTGACTAAGAGCAAACAAATAAAAAAAAAACTTTTCTTTGAAAATTTTAATTTCCACATACTTGAAATCAACACTTTAATCTATCGTTACTGAAACTAATGATAAATAATCAACAAAATGTCGAATAATTAATTGCAAAGATCGGAAAATGTAGATTCCTGTTGAAATTTTAGTTCTTTTTTTAACTTCCCGCTGAGAAAATCGACGGTTTTTAAAAGTTCGGGAAGTTATTAGTTTCGTCCTGATTTTCAAAAATTCAGTTTCAAATGTCGACGTTTGTAGATCCTGAGGATGCTATTCTGACTTTCAGAGAGATCTGTGCGTGCGCGCGCGTGTATGTGTGTGTGTGTGTGTAGATATAAACCTCTCATATCGTTTTAATGAATAAATCGATCTAGGTTATTCTTGCGGCATTAGAAAAAGTTTTTCTGAAGTTAGATTTCCAGCAAATTTTAGATCATTTAGCCAAATACATTCTAATATTTAAGAAATACGCAAAAAAAAATTTTTTTTTCGTTTTTATTTATATTTCAAAAACTGTCAAATTGTTAAATTCCAGAATCTAACCAGCTCTAGGACTTGATAGAAGCTTTCGTTGTCTCCAAGAATGTTTCAAAAATTTCAAAGCCACACGCAGAGAATTTTTTAGTAAAAATTACCCATAAAATTTTGTACTGTAAGATCATCTAGCCACTAACTAAATTTTTAGTATGTTGCTAATAGAAATTATACTTCATTTACATGCTATCGTGTAGTATATTTAGCAATGTGTTCGAAAGAAATTTAGATATTTACCACATGTCCACACAGTATCAAGCTTTTTGGGTAATTTGTACTGAAAATTTCTCTGCGTGTGAAAATTCGAAATACTTTCAAGCGTTAGAGGCTGAAAAACCGCTTCTAATGCCGCCCAAACCTCAAAAACCTCTGGTTAATCATTGAGGGCGACATGAGATTCACTTTGCTCTATTGAGGATGAAATGAGAGGCAAAACCCAAAAAAACAGTGTGAAATGAGGACTAAAATTTCGACTTGGGTTAGTTCGAAAGATATCGGTGATGAAAAATTAAAAAATTAACGATTTACTGCATTTCTCCCGAATAACGCATTATGTAAGTCATCATGTTCCAAAACTCACACTGGCCTTTGCCTTCATAGTATTTTATGTTCGCTTCATAAATTATCGCAATTGGTTCGTTAATTTAAGTAATAGCATCAATAACAATTTTGGAAAATCACTGTTTCTGATATTGTTTTTCGGATGTTTAATAAATTAGCGCTCAGGTTTTAATTTAAAGCTCATGTAAATAACTCTCCTTTTTGATCATTTTATCAATTTATGGCAAAAAATTTTGAATTTATCGAGCATAATCGTAAGCAAAACTTGAAAATACGATCTTTATCTCGGATTATCGGAGAACAGTATGAAAAGTAACTTTTTTTCGAACTCTAAGAGCTCAAATATATACCAAACACTTACCAGTATATTGTCAAGCTCAAGGAGCTCGAATACATATTGACTTGATGTTTTCGAGCTTCTTGAGCTAAAGTTAAAAGCTTTGCTCCCGTAGCTAATTTAATCAAAAAATAAGTGTTGTTATTTTAACACACATTATATATATTCCATGTTTAAGGCCACCAGCGAACTATAATTTGTTGTAGTCACTATAAACGAATTTCACGGTGTGTTGAATATCTATAGTTTGCTTGATGGTGTTTCAATGTTATTTGGCATGTGTGTTAATTTTAATTACACACTTAATTTTATTAGGCAGTCGAGAGTAAAAAAAAGTACTTAATATTGTGATTTATTAAAAACCACTTTTTTTCTACTTTACTAAAGTAAATATTTTAATATAATATTATTATTTAAATTTGATGCTATAATGTAATTACTGTATATAATCAACAGACTCTTTAGAACTTAAAATTCTTACATCACTGATAGACGTATTTATTTGAACTAAATAAGATTTATTAATAGTAAATAAATGGTTTATTTGTAAAGAAATAAATGAAACATGAAGTTAATTAAGCAAGATTATAACAAATAATTTATAGGACTGTTTACTTTTATTTTTTTGAGGAAAATATTACACGCAATTAATTTGAATTGAGGGTAAAAATTATTATACAAAATATATAAAAAAATGAAAAATTATACTAAATCTCCACTAACGATCACAGTCATTCCATTCGATGTTATAAACATAAAGTGGGGCGGTAGTCAAATATCGCAGCGATGTTCACTCAAATATAAGATATATATTGACTATTAATAAATCTATATTTGAGGCAAACAAATGCTTATTTCAGCCAAATAATGATAAAAAACTGTTTCAAATAAATACATTTATTAATATCAAATAAATACTTCTATCAGTGTAGGTTAGACGATTTTTTAAGATGGTAGTTTAACTGTTAATTGTATTTTTCTCATGACCCTGATCAAATTACGCTACGAATTGTTATTACAATATTTAATGTATCGATATTTATATATATACTATACCTTTTGACAATTTGAAAAATAATTCAGTGCCTTTAGTATCTGAACATGCTCACAACATTAACAAACAAACAGCTAACTACTTCTATAGAAAATTTAATAATTATTTACTATTTGTATAATAATACGATTGATGCATAAAAGACAATATTATTCATATAAGACTATTTAATTTTTAATCATGCTTTTTTTGCACTTAACGATATATAACATTTCTGCTGTATGAGTAATGTAAAATATTTGAATTAACAATGTATTATTATATTCTGAATTAAAATTACTAAGATGAAAAAAAGAAAAAAGTTGAGTATAAAACGATTAAGTTTTATTTTAAAATTAGTTGTTTTTTATTATTATTATTTTTCTTTTTGTTACAATTAAAATGTAAATACACGAAAGATAAGATAATTTAATTCGTCGGCATTTCAATGAAACTTGAACAAACGTCTTTTCCACAACAGGTGAGAAAATCGTTTTACAAGTCGGACGCGGCAGAAAAAAAAGCGTAAGCCGGCGGAAGTCTTGATGTGGTGTGATCTCATTTCGTTAGTTGAGTACGCGGAATAAAAATGATAAAAGAAGACAGAAGAATATCATAATAATAAAAAGTGTAAGAGAAAAGATAAAAAGAGACAGAAAAGAGAGACCACCAGGCCGGATAATGTACCCACAGCCGTAAGAATTCCGCCGGCATTACTGATGGTCGAATCGTCGGTCTTCGAACGTTTGCCGGTTACGAGCCATGAAGGAAGTGAATACTAATTAATGACTCTTAATTTTCTTAATTGCTACTGCGAACGCGCCGATTGCTTGGAAGCGCGCGCCCGCGATCTACTCGCTCTTACTATATTTTATCTTTTTCTCTATCTCTGTCTAATGCTTTTATAAAAGTACTTATGCCTATAAATTGTAAATTACATTTGCTCTTCATTCGATTCGCGAGAATTCCTTCTCATCTGCGGGCTCTTGATATCATCAATTTCACCGGTTTAAATTATTTATTCTTGCTAATTAATCAAATAACTGAATTTATTAAGATCATCATATACATTGTTCTTTTTTTAATCTTATAAATTTAAAAGCTTATAATTATTCTGAGAATAAATTTGTCAAATATAAATTAATTATATTTTTTTTATTATAAATATCATACTTGTTTTCAATAAATTGCATAATTGACGCATTGACAGAAAATGTAATTATTGATAAAATATATTCAATGCAATCATTTTTGTTTATGGAAGATATATCCATAGGTTAGAAAATTAGATATTAAAATAACTTGAAAATTAAAAAAAATAAATAGATGTATGGCTAAATTACCCCAACTTGAAAAAGTTTTTTTTTGTTTTATTGAAAAAAAAATAAAGATGTATAGACCATGGGGGAACCCAATCCAGCCAACCCCTAACTCAGAAAAGCAACTTTTAAGACCGGTAATGCCATCTTTCGTAGAGACGATCAAACTTGTAGTCAATATTTTGAAGTAGGCGAGAAACAAACCATATACAGGGTGTATCTTAACTTTCTGTAACTCAATAATTTCACTAAATGTATATTCGATTTTTATAAATACCTACTAGTATAAATATAAATTCATGTTTGATAAAATTTGTTTTTTTATTATTTTAATTGAACATATATTTTCTGAGATGAGAAATACTCTACAGAAACTAATTTTTATACTATAAATGTTTGTTTTATTTCAGTACAAAGTTTAGTTTTTTTTTTCATTAGTATATAAATTGTTAGTAACTATTTTTATGAAAAAGTTTATTTTTTGTTTCTGATTATAATATAAGCGAGCGTAATTACAGACATTATCTTCAATATAATAACAATACAAAAAAAAAATTTGTATTAAATATTTCATAAATGCTTATTTAAATAGTTTATTGTATTTAAATTATTATATTAGTTAAAAAGTAGTTTATTGAACTTTTTTTATGTATATACATTTGAAAACAAAATTAAATATGAATACAATGTATTCATATGTTATGTAGTATATATTGCAGTATTTAACTTTTACAAATACCTAAATAAAATTCTGATTTAATTTTTCTTTTTCTCTTCCGTTTAAAATTTTTCAATGCATTTTACTTTTCTATTTTTCGTCTAAATATTAAAAGCATCGCATTATATACGTAGTCCAGAAAGATTATCGTAATACGAGAAAAAATTCAAAAGCCAATACCGATTGGTTTTATTAAGTGCTCTTTCAGATATTTCCGGCACTTTTTTCTTGCTTCGCCCGCTTAGTTTTCTTTATAACTATCACGCCCGCGAGTTGCAACTCTATGATTTATTTCTTCTAGACAGTAAGGGTATTTCAAGTAATAAAGAACGCTTGGAATGAGGACAGTATTAAAGAAGGTTAGAGGGTTGGAACTCGAAGAAGTAGAAGTAGAAGAATACGAAGCTAGAGGAGGTGGCTTGTGGGAGTAAAAACGACGGAAGGAACGTTTCCGTTTTCCCTCTTTCTATCTTTGCCAACAACGTTGCTTTAAAACTCCTTATTTCAGAGAAAGCTAGAAGACATGCTAGTGTTAGCAATGTTCTTTTTTTTTTATTTCATCCCTTCTCATCCCACTGGATTTTTTTTTCTTTAGTCTCATTCTCGATTTTTCACAGTGAAATCGTTTTTTTTCTCTTTTTATTTTTTTTTCATCCTCAGAAGGATGCTCTTTGTAATGCCTTCTATTTTTTAATCTATTACTATTTCGTTGATTGCTTTCTTGCTCCTTTATTTAAATGTTCAACTTTACTTTTTTTTCACATCTTTTACCCATCTCTGTAAAAAGTCTACGCATACATAATTCAGCTTCTGTAGATTTGAATATATTCAGATGACAAAGAATTTTTATTTATGAACAAAAAAAAAAAATTACAAACATACCACCAGGAAAAACAGGCTCTGTAAAAATAGCAGAAAAGTCTGTGGAATTTACAGAAGCTTCTCTGTAAATTAACATATGTAACATTTACAAAATAAGACATGTTTCTTTTACATTGTGAATTCTGTAAACTTAAGTCTCCAGTTTTTACATTTTGAGGATGTAGTAATTACAAAGTGAAGTTGCCGAGTTCACAGACATATTAATGTGAATAATGCAGAGTGACTTATGTAAATATAATATCTCAGCAGAAAATAATACATGCAGGAGCAATTTTTTATCAAAAAATTTAAATTCTTAAATATTTAGTAACTTTTGAATATATTTTCTTAAACAACTGCTATAAAATAATTGATGAAAATTCAACTAAATAATGTTACAAAACATTATATTAAATTATGTTGAGAAAATATAAATAAAATTTTGAAAAATCCACATGTGCACAACTTACTAACTCATTCAAAACGTAATCAACAGATGATCCTCCTATATGCAAAAAAGTATTAAAAAAAATAATAATAATAATAATGAATATAATGATAAAGAGAAATGGCAGCAAAATTTTTTCATGAATTGCCGGTCTTAAGTTTTTATTTACTATAATTACACCAAATAGATTTGGATAGTGATTTTTAAAAGGTTTCTTCTATTTGAAGATTTAAATTTGATAAAAAATAAAACACATTAATCGATTGTTTATTTTTCAAATTATTATGTTAGCTAACATCCGCACATACTGACGGACATCACAAATTTAAAAAAAAATTTTTTTTTCCAACCATTATTTTTAAAAAAAGTCACTTAGAATTGAGTTCGTTTTATTCATTAATAAATTATCTTTCAAATGGTACACGCAGATTAATTTTTAGTAAAAATTACCCAAAAAATTTGATACTGTGAGGATATGTGGTAAATATCTAAATTTTTCCTATGTACATTGTAGTATATACTATTCGATAGCATGTAAATGAAGTGCAATCTCTATTAACAACATAGTAAAAATTTAGTTACTGGCTAGATGTCCTTGCAGTACCAAACTTTATGGGTAATTTTTGCTCAAAAATTCTCTGCGTGCTCTCTAAAAATGAATTAGTAAAATTCATTGCGAATCAGTGGATAGTCACTATCTCTACAACTATAAGTATGCCACTAATTCGACCAGCGGTATACTTACTGCTGTTTCCAAGTGAATATTCACCAATTCAAAGTGAATTTCACTGATTCATTTTTAGAGACTGTACGAATTGTGTTCCAGATGGGCATATTTGAATAAGTCTAAATATGATTTTTACGAAAGTGAATCAGCAGGGTGCAAAATAAATTTTCGAGAAAAAAAATCCAAAATATTCGAATTTGTTTTTTTTTTTTTTTTTGAAAGAAACTACTAAATTTATGAAATTACTCTGTGACGATAACATCATACTTATACACGGAGAAAAATGTTGGCTCAAAATCTACCAATTTTTATTATGCTGCCGACCAAACTTGAAACAGGAAGGGAAGCACCCAAAAAATTACTATGCTCATACGAAAATTATTATGCCGCATCACAATTATTATAATGTATAAAAGTAATTGTTATTAAATCTTATCGATAAGTTTCTCGCTCGTAGTAAGTATTGTGATACAGCATAATAATTTTTCGTATGAGCATAATAATTTTTTGGATGCTTCCCTTCCTGTTTCAAGTTTGGTCGGCAGCATAATAAAAATTGGTAGGTTTCGAGCCAACATTTTTCTCCGTGTATAGATTTTACATGAACTATCAGTAAATATAACATAAAGTAACAAACCTACAGAAAAAATATGCAATATTTACATAATTTCATACGTCACTGCTACATTTTGTAGTTGTAAAAATAAAATTTATGAAATTATACAAATGACATATTTTATCTGTTAATGTAACAGATAATATGATCAGTAAAATTTATAGATTTATTTCTGTAAATTTTACAAGACTATTTTTTCGAGCATACGTATCATACCGCATGAATAAACCACAATATTATATGAAAATTTATGATTAATATTATTGATTTTGATAGCGAATATAATAGGTTTACATTAAATTTTAGTTATCGTTCAATATCTACCGCAGATTTAATGCATTATACACACATGTTGATATTATGCAGTAGTCCAGTATATATGTATATATATATTTAGATATATATTTTTAGACATATATGTATATTATGTATATGCGCGATAGGGCAGAATTTGCATTACAACATGTAGAGATAAAGATAGATCTATAGAGCCAATTCTACCGTGTTCTAATTAACCGATTCTCATTACGTAGTCGTATTGATAGTTTCACGGTTAATGAGACCACCGCACAGCTTTCTCTCTGGTTGAATGTATGGATATGTATAGGATTTATATGCATATATTCTTCATGACACAAAGTAATACTTTGCTTTTCCTATGAATATACTCATTTGTTCTGACGAATTGCCCATTTACATACAATTGTTCATCAATATATACGTATTACAGCTGTCATTTTAAAATCATTTTTTTATTTACTACAGAATAATATTTTTATCCTCAAAGTAATTTTTCATGTGTGTTGTAATGCATGTGTAAATATATATAATAGATAAAAATTTTATATTATTTCACGATGAAATATTGCGTTGGCGGAAATATTATTTGAATTTCTGTGACGTATATGAAATTAAATGCTAGAACATAATTTATACATATTTATTCATATATGAATATTATCATAATGTCTTGAATGATGGAAAATATTTAAACCATCCACACTGTATACATATTGTGCATTTATTTAGTCTCCTCATGTTGTGAATGTATTAATTAATAATACCTCAAATCTGTTATAGTACTCATCATATATATATATATATATATATATATATATATATATATATATATATATATATATATATATATAATATCGAATCATGAATGTACTACTATACACATTAATGGTTTCGATTACAATAATTTGTACTTTCATTAGTACATATATTTTCATATAATAATAAATAAAATAATTTACATATTCTGAAAATTATCATAAAACTGATCATAGCTTTCTATATTTACAATTTTAAAAAGAATGATAAAATATTCATGCGATTTAACGCAGTTATTATATAACATTACAAATCGTAAAACAAATAACTATTAAATTCCTCTTTTGATAAATTCACCACCGTATTGTTAGACTATATATTTATAGTCATTTATGAAGCTTTAATTCATGAAAACTATACGAGCTATTCAATTCGACTACGTAATTACACAATAGACTAAAATTTGCCAATTAGCCATGAGGCAATTATAAATATAAATATCTATGTTAATATTATACACTATAAAGCCCTTGACGGCACATGAAAGATCAATATCATAATTTAGTTACGTTATCACATGTAGAACAGCTTCAGTTGCATACATTGTATAGTCGATGTTATAATAAATTTTTTATGTATAGCTTGGTGTAATATTTATTCTCTTTCACTGTTAATATGAAATAAATTACCTGTAATTAGAGCGAATAGACTATTGATTTCATATACTTTTTATCAAAATTTTAAACTTGCAATTTCATCTGTGTGCCTAATAAAAAATAGTCATAATTTTTAAAAACATTAAAATAATTATTAAGACCATTGAATATTAATTTAAAATAGTATTAAATTTTTGATTGATCAAGTAAACTGATCCATTGTAATTTAGATTTTTCTCAATTAATTTTTGTTTTAAATCATTGCTCAAAAATAGAATATATGTTGAAATGATCTGAGAAATATGATATAATTAAAGCTGAATTAGGCATGTATACGAAATTGACTTGCTGAATAATAAAAGTTGTATACTTGTTAGCAAAATCTTTCAAAATTCCGGTTTATCATCAGAGAAAATAAAATTGAGTAAAACAAGAAAGTAATTAATAAATATTTTTATTACCATATAAATTTAAAACTTAACATGCAGTCATTTTATCAAATCCAAGTATTTTACTAAATGTACACATGTAGAATCTATAATAGCTAAAATCACGAAACTTGTTCGGGGACATTCGACTTGACTCCTTTGTTATCTGAATACATGGTTGACCAGGGACGGTACCTATCCTACTTCTCCAGCTATAGCCTTTGGAGTCTGTATGTATGTGAGAAGAGTAAGCTATACCTAACGTATATATTGTCCTTCTCCAGTGATACTCGGCAATTTCGATTGGGCGAAAGCGTCGTTACTGCCACGCCCACCGGAACCTCTATGAAATCGCACCTATGTCTGTCTTCTTCTCTTGTTCTCGCGTTTTCACCCGCCCTTTCGCGCTCTTTCACCCTTCTTGCTCCTGTCGTCAGATGCTGGCGAGACAGCAGTGCGATTCTGTACTGCATCAGGAGCTCAAGTTGTTTCTTGAAAACTTGTTACACGTACGTTATACTCTTAACCAAGGAGCTGTATGATGTCATGTACTGATGTCAGCAATATAGCTTCTTGCTTTCTTACTTATCCATCAAATTATCATACATAATAAACAAAAATGTGCTGATAAACTCTTTCACTATTTAGTAAATGATTTTAATGATATTACTTTCATTTCGTTAATTTTAACAAGTTTTATTTTTGAAATAGTCCATAACAGTTAAGATTAGATAATAAAATAGAATAGATCATTAAATAGTTATCAGAGTTGATTAAAAGCCTAAGAGTTACTTTAAGATTCTGATGTTTTATGACAAGCTCCCTTGAACCATTTCAGTTCATCATCCCAAGAGTCCATGTATGCTAACAGTTGGATACACTCGTTATGTAGCCTCAACTGAATATTTCTTGATCTGATATTTGACAAGGATATACCTCTCGTCACTTTGATCTAGATAATCTAGTTCAAATCGAACAGTCGAAAGAAATTCAATCTGTTGCGTGACAATAGCAGTGTACGTGGTTGAATCGAAAACAGAAGCGGTTGCTGAGTTATCCGGCTAATCTACAATTGGCTAGCGGCAATAGCATATATATATGTATACGTTTTCCGGTATTGTCGTTTTGTTTTTCTTCCACCCCTCGTTTATATTTCTCGCTCTTTCTCTCAAACTCACCCCACACTTCTTTTTTCGAGTGTTTACGCAATAGCTGCTTTGTCCTTCGAACGATAAACGGTATTGTCTGTCTGTTGGGTTCGACCTATGGTCCGTTCGCTCTCGGCCCGTCTGTCTGTTTGTCGAATAGATCGTGGGATCTTCTCGAGCACGAGAGATGTACTTTTGTGCCTTTATGAGCGAAGAGAAGAGCGTGCCCCGAAGTTCGTCTCCTTTTGTTCTTTGTACTCCGCGGGCTTTTCGTTCTAAGATATTCGTGAGCCGCCGGCGATGAGAGAAAGGGAGAAGATTATATGAGAAGCAAAGGAAATAGGAGGTACAATACTCATATAAAAAACGAATTCTAGTAACATTTTTATGAATAAAATGTGCTTAGAATTTCATCTTTATAACATATAAATAAGTCCTACAGTAGTGAGATCCAAATTTATTAAATGTTTATAAAGTTGGTTTATATTTTCATCAGTATTCAATAATCCAGTATTTATGTGTTATAAATAAATTAGAATATTTCGAGAATCAATATATATGTATTAAATACTAACAAATATATTAGAGTTGCTAAAAATAGACACCCATTAAATATAAATATAAGTTATGAAAAACCCAAATATATATTTTCAAATCAATTAAGTCGTATTTTTTTTTCTTAAATTTGTAAATATTAATTAAGAAACAGAAAAATATTATAACCGTGAATATATCATTGATTAAATTATTTTGAAATGGACTTATATATTCGTTTCATATATTCTATGTCTATTTTGAAAGATCATTCTGAAAATAATTTTTTTTGTTTTTAAAAAATACATGGGCTTAAACAATGTTGACTCACGTTTTTTGGAATTACCTTAAAACGATTTTCTGTGATTTTCCTGAAAAAAACAGAGCTATGTTTCATATATTTCATAAAAACATAAAAGTTATCTATAATTATATTCAATTCTACACGGAGAAAAATGTTGGCTCAAAATCTACCAATTTTTATTATGCTGCCGACCAAACTTGAAACAGGAAGGGAAGCACCCAAAAAATTATTATGCTCATACGAAAATTATTATGCCGCATCACAATTATTATAATGTATAAAAGTAATTGTTATTAAATCTTATCGATAAGTTTCTCGCTCGTAGTAAGTATTGTGATACAGCATAATAATTTTTCGTATGAGCATAATAATTTTTTGGATGCTTCCCTTCCTGTTTCAAGTTTGGTCGGCAGCATAATAAAAATTGGTAGGTTTCGAGCCAACATTTTTCTCCGTGTAAATAATTATAATTCAAGCTTTCTTATCGACGATGCTGCTTCAATGATTTGCTTGTTTATTGTAATTAAGAAACACATGGGAGTCACGGGTGTACTTAATCAAACAATACAAATTTCTTAACTTTCTAACAACACAAAAAATGTGCTACATTCCGCACTTTCTGATCATTTTAACATAAAAAATCGGTCTATCTGTTGAACCTGTGGGCCAGCCCCAAAACTTCCCGCTGTTTTCGAGCTCTTTGAGCTCGAAAATACTTTGATATCCCGTTGCTCTCGAAAAAAAACGTATTTTACCATTTTTTCTTCAACGATATCTTTCAAACGAATCGACCAATTGAGATAGTTAAGGTGGCAATATCGACAGGTTTTATTGAGTTCTATAGCTGATCAGGTTTTGAAATTGATTTATCTAGTCTTTTTTGAGAAATTTCAAAAATACTAAAAAAAAAATTTTTTTTTTAATTCTTTCGACAACGGTTTCTCTTGAACGAATGAACCGATTTTGATAGTTGAGGTGGCATTCGACGCGGCTTATAAAATTTTAGAGCTTATTAGGTTTTGGAATCAATCAATCGAGCACATTACAAGTTATCCAAAAAAAACATGTTTGAAAAAATTTTTATTTTGAAATATCTCCGAACTTACTCGACCGATCAAGCTAAATTTTTCACAGCTTTTAGATATTAACAAACCGCATCGAATGCCTTTTTGACGATCAGAATCGGTTCATCCGTTCAAAACTTACAGATATTTACATACGTACGTACACACATATACGTGGACATCATCTTGAAATTAGTCAAAATAACTTCCTAGAATCTTAAAACGTCAAGATCTGTTTGAAATTCGATTTTCGAAAATCGGACCGAAACCGATAACTTCCCGAATTTTAGAAAATTTTCATTTTTGTTAGCGGGAAGTTGAAAATATACAAAATTTCTCACGGCACTCTAACCAAGTGCGTAATCAAAATTAAGACATTGATCAAATAATATTGAAACGTCATAAGCAATTTATACATATTTAATACACAGTGAAACGTGTTATAAGTGACTAAACATGAAACACATTTTATGTGTATTACAATAATATACACTCGTAACACACTTTGTTTTAGAGTAATGTGAGAATAATATTTTTCAGTGTATAGATATTCTCATAGTAGGGATGAATTTCGATTATTTACTTAGTGCAATTTCGAATATTATGTTTTTAAATATAAATAATTACAACTTCTTATTAAATTCGAAAATTTTTTTATTTAAAAAACTGTATTTGATTTAACTGAATTTTTATTAATCATGTACATTCTGATTAATAATGTATCGAAGATTAGCTTTGAATATAGTACGAGTTGTATGTTATATATGCACCAATTTAGTGTGTGGTACACAAGTAATGGTATTTACAACACTGAATAGTTGAATCAACTACAAGTGACTATCAATACCACAGGCAATAGTAATTATATCCCGTGTAATAATAACGAAATACAGTTAATGGTAATAGATATTTTCATCATAATAATATCGTGATATATTTCATGTCGAAAAAACATTTATAAATCTATGTCAATAATGAAGAGATGATAATATTTTGAGATAAAACTAATAAGTTCAATTATTGCTGATTTAAAAAACGTAATGTTCGGGTCTTTACTCATTTCCATCTAAAATCCACTGTTAAAAATTTATGGAGTGAACACGGATTATTATCCGGAGTGAATGCGAAGTGGATGATTTTTTATTCATTTGTTTCCCTCAGAGTGAAATTTGCTCCAAAAGGGAATTTATTTTAACATAAAAACTTCAAACCGGAGTGAATATGAATTGAATAAAATCCATATTATTTTGAACTGACTCTGCTAAAAAAAAATCCCTATTTACTCCTTATGCGGAATGATTATTCTTTTAACTCCAAAATTCTAAGTGACGAAGTAAATTTGAATTCAAATAAAATCCACATTCATTTCTAATTTTTTGAAGTGTATATTTGCGTAGATAAATAATTATATTAGATAATATATCAATTTAATGCACATCAACTAAAAAGTAAAAAAATAAAATTACTATAATTCTTATCACCGTGAATAATAAGTAAAATATTTACATTGTCAAATAAAACAAAACAAAAACATTTTGGATGTTTTTTAACAGTTTTAAATGCTTTTTGATAGTTGATAAGTTTTAAATTAAGACAATAATATTAAAAATCTTTGTAACAATTTAACGGAATATAATTTTAATAGCGAAATTTATTACTAACAGAAAAAGACTAATAGTCTTATCTTAGATGTAGATTTATATTTTCTGAATTAAAATTTGGTTTTGATAACAAGATTTTCTTTCCATCTACGAACAACAAAATACTTTAATTTGTGTAATACTTGAGTAAAGAATTACAACATTCACTATTTTATTAGAACAGCTACTATTACATTAATCCAATGATAACTATTGCTGCAAGACACATGGAGAAAAAAATTTACTTTTTTTCCAATAACCATGTACAGAAAGTTCCTATGCTGAAATGCTAAAGATTACGATGTCAACATAGGGATAATCCATATGTAAAAATGAGAGCAATTGGCAGGTAGCAGAGTATATTATGGGAATAACTGAATCGATCGCAGTGCTCACTGCGGAGAAAATTTCATTAAACCATGCTCTCGTTGTAAATAAATACGTGAAAATTAAATATAAAAATGGTCCATAATAGTTGTTGTGTTGTTAATTGCGGAAATATAGACAGAAATGGTCAGTGTAAATTTTATACATTTCCAAGAGCTAGTTGAAAATTAGAGAAAAGAGAAAAAGAATGGATAGATACAGTCAGGAGAAAAAAGTAAGTAATGTATAATCTAATTCTGTAGTATACGTTCTTAAGCTAGAGTGTATTTCACTATATAGTTAATAAGTTAAAAAAAATATATATGCGTGTAACAATAATTTAACTAAGTGATAGGGGAAGGGGGGGGGGGCAAAACGGGATACTTAACGAAAAATTTAGTTTTTAGGGACATAAATATAAATTGGCTTCATTTTGATTCTATTTGAAATAAATATAACGAATTTTAGACTGCCATCAAAAAAAAATTTTTATTTTTTGCGGGCAAAATGGGATACCCCAAAAAAAAGTAAATTTTTTTTTTTTTTTTTTTTTAAGTGAATAAAATTGATGTAATAATGTCTTTCTAAATTGATGTAAGCAACAAAATTTACTCTTAACATATTTTTACAGAAGTTTTACATTGTTGTTTTTTTTCAAAATTTGAAATTGGCGCCAATATGAACTTTAATGTTCATATATCCCACTGACAGCTCTATATTTTTCTCAATTTATCTATAAATTGTCTTATTGAGAAGGCTTGCATGCTTTAGGTTTCCACTATATTTAAATGGACGTAATTTAGTTAGTTTCCATTCCAACGAAATTATTTTTATAAGAGAAATCATTACATATTGAATATTAGAAAATTAACATAACTGTTAATAATGTGATATTATAGCACTAAAGTTATAAAATATTACAAAATTATGAAAGTTACAATGTAACGGTTATAATTATGATGATTACCAATGTTACAGTTTTAGACTTTTTATCAGTATTATTGTTGTTATTGTTCTTGAGTTAATTAAAGGAATAAATTTCTTAATTTGTGATACTCCATGAAAATAAATTTGTAGTACGATAAAATTTGTACATTTTTTTTATTTATACTTTTCGCAAAAAATATAAAAATGTTTTTTTTTTAGCTTTCGATAGTGTAAAATGATACTAGATGTCATTTTTGACCATTTTCGAAAGTTTCTCGAAAAAAAAAATTTTGACGAAATTTTGAGGGTATCCCATTTTGCCGGCCTATCCCGTTTTGCCCCCCCCCCCTTCCCCTAATTTAAAGTGCATTGCAAATAAAAAAATATTTTTTTTAGTGTTGAATGGATCACCGTGGACTCCAAAACCAACAGATACCATCATCAGTGATCATTTTATTGGAGGTAAAAAGTCAGAAGAGGAAAGAAGTCCAAGCTATATTCCAAAAATATGTCTTTCTAAACATAAAAAAAAAATAAGATTGTAGGATAGTACTTTCTCAGCTACGATTCACAAATAAATTATCATGAATTAAAATAAAATTATTAACTTGAATTTTGTTATAAAACTCAAATTAATATCCTACTAGTTTTTCAATTTCTAAGGGATGATTAATTTGATCAGGTTCAAAGATTAGCCCAATCGGTCGATTAGTTTGGAAGTTGTGACTGTTTGAAATTGTTTTCAATTTTCATAAAAATGAATTTTCTGGTTTTATCCTTAAATTACTTTTGAACCGAAAATGATAACTTAATTCTGTAAGAAGTATCTCAAAATTCGTACGATTAGCTTTAATTTTCACTATATTACTTGATTTTTTAAAGATCTTGTCTAACAATTTGGTGATCTCGAAAATTTCACAAAAAACTAAAAAAGCTTATTTTTGCAGCTTAGTCCTTTAATAACTTCGGAATGATAAGGCATAACTCATTTCCTTGAAATTCATGCTTAAGCTCACAAAATAAGTATTAATTACACTATTGTAGTTTTATTGTATTTGCATAAGAAATCTACCTTTCCATTCCGGGTAAGGCTGGATGGCTTTTTTTTATTGTATTGCTGTCATATATTATTTGCTTTGATTTTATTGTTTAACCTTACTCTATTCTAAAATAATGGTATTTGATATTTATTAAAATTTTTTATAATTACTCTCTTTATCAAAATACGTCCAATTTAATTTTTTCTATCAAAAGAACAATTGCACTTTGTTATTTATATCATTATAAATTTTTATGTTTTTTTTTATAACGAATTTCTATTTTTTATACGATTTTATATATCTCATATAATTCTCGAGTATGATTTTTTATAACCATCAGATGTCACTTTCGTCGTGCTTCATGCCAATACCTATATGTTATGGGTATTTTTCTTATATTTTGTTGGGATTTTCCTAAGTTAACATAGTATACTGAAAAATAATGATAACTATTACCATGTTGCAATGGCATTGATTATCATATTGTATGCACGGAAAAAAAAAATTTTGTTCATCGAACTATCTAAAATATAGCTACTCGTAGATCATAACCACAACAATACATACCTTATGTATACGACTTTTTATAGGCGCGCTGTGTAATCTAACATTTATTTTCGCGCCAAGTATGAAAAGTTTAATTGATTCTGGGTGTTTAATTAAAAAAATGAATTTAAAAAAAAAATTATTCAAATTTAAAGATAAATTATATATACATGTTAAATAGACTATAACTACACGGAAAGAAAATAAATATTATAAATTATTTTTATATTATCAAAATTATTTTTTTATCAATGATAAAAATGTTAAAATAGCTTATACATTTATAGTCACTTTGTTAAAGAACAAGGTTTTTTTTATAACGACTGTGTTTAAAGTTTAATTGAGAGAATTTTAATTAATTAAAAAAAAAATTAATAATTTATTTACCTACATTTAAATATGATATTATTTTATAGTAAGAATAACAAATCTTTATTTAGTTGAAGTAAACTGGTTTTTTAATGCCAAATAAAGATTTGTTAACTATAAATAACTATATTGCACACCTCAAGCACGAAAGCGCTGAGGGTGCTTTATGATCGCTCTAAATTTTTTGACTCATTCACTCACATTAAATTTTCTCTATACTCTTTTGATTACAATGCAATGGGTCAAATTGTATACCAACACGAAGACGATTTATTAAAGAATAATTTCGACCCAATCTTAAGTCGATCGATTATTCCATTAATTAAATATAAATTATTTTAATCCCAGTGACACGAGTCGTTAATTGCCCTGTATGAAACTTAGTAAACCAAATAACTCTCGATAGACACAATTAATCGGCCTAACCTTTTTTTTATTTTCTTTGTATTATTGATCGTAAGAACCCCTTTGAAAATCACTATTTAAATCCGTCTAGTTTAATTGTAATTAAATAAAACAATAAAACTGATTTTTTACGAAAAATTAAGCTGCCATTTTTATTTTTACTATTGTTATTATTACAAAAGTAAATTTTTTGTTTTTTTCTCCTTATCAACTACTGGGAGCAGCACTAGCGTAAAACAGTAGGATTGAAAAAAAGAGCGACATCTACAACAAAAATGAGGGATATTTAGAAAAAATTCGAATAAAAAAAATCGGTCTGTCGGTTGACCCTGCGGGCCAACCCCAAAACTTCCCGCCCATTTCGAGCTCCTTGAGCTCGAAAATATTGTCAGAAATACAGTTTCGAGCTCAAAAAGCTCGAAAATACTTTTGCATGCCGTTGTTTTTGAAAAAAATGTTTTTTACCATTTCTTTCTCCCACAAGATTTCATTGACAAATAATTTGATTTTCATGTTTGAAGCAGCAATCGACCCGTTTTGATAAAGTTTAAAACTGATCAGATTTTGAAATCGTTTGGTTTAGTTATTTTAAAGATATTTTCAAAAAACCGTTTTTCACCGTTTCTTTTTTCCACGATAGTTAGAAAAATAACCCGATTTTGATGGTTGAGCTAGCAATCGACGCCTTTTACTAAATTCTGAAGCTGATCAGATTTTAGAATCGTTTCCTTCAGGTGTTTCAAAGATATTCGGAAAAAATTGTTTTTTATCGTTTCTTTCTCCCACGATAACTCTAAGACAAATGATCCGATTTTGATGGTTGAGGTGGCAATCGACGCGTTTTAATAGACTCTAAAACTGATCAAATTTCGGAATTGTTTAGTTCAGTTGTTTCAAATATATTCGCAAAAAACCATTTTTCACCATTTCTATTTCCCACGATAACTCTAAAACGAATTATCCGATTGAGATGGCTAAGGACGAAATCGACGCGTCTTATTAAGCCCGAGAGCTGATTAGATTTTGGAGTCAATCGTTAGACTCGTTTCTGAGAAAACAATAAAAAACTAAAAAAAAAAAAAATTTTTTTTTTGTAATTCGTCAATATTTTCGAGTCTACGTAATGAAATGATCTAAAATTTTCAGAAAAGTTGATGGCCATCAAGCCTTTTCGATTGCCGCCTCAACCATCCAAATCGATTCATTAGTTAAAAAGTTATAGCCCGGTCACATACACACACACACACACACATACATACATACAGACACTTGGACATCATTTTAAAAACAGTCAGAATAGCTTCCTAAGACCTCAAAACGTCGACATCAGATGAAATTTCGATTTTCGCAAATCGGGGTGAAAACAATAACTTCCCGAAATTTTTGAAAATCATCGATTTTCTTAGCGGGAAGTTAAAAAATAACAAACTGAAATTAAAAAATGAAAAAATCAAATGAATAAATTGAAAATTGAATAAAAATTCATAATAAAAAAAAAAAGTAATGATTAAAAATAAAATGAGCGATTGAGGTGTGCAAGTTTGGATTTTCCAACATTTTTTCTAACTATACACATATCTATTATTTGATTCGAACGAGCCATATCTTAACCTCAAAAAAATGCATTTATTTGAGCCAAATGAATTGTTCTTGGAGTAAACTTTGGAAAAATATTTTTTTTTCTCTGTGTAGTAGGTTCTTATATGCTAGATGATAATTGTTATCATTAAAATAATAAGTTATGTACTATTTTAGTTATCAAAAATGACGATGTCAGCATTGTAAGTATTACTAACGCAAAAGATGATAACAGTTATCACCCAACATAAAAAGAACAACTATACGTATTGTAATTGCTAATATATCAGCATAGCATGCAATGGTCGAAAACTTTGCAATAGTAATAATTACTATTAAAACGAAGTAAAAACTACATTTTTGTATCCTTGTAAAAAATAATTTTTTTAATGAATCTATATAAATTTACAAGTAAAACTTAGGTAAAGAAAAAAATTAAAATAAAATAAATTTTATGAATTTTAATAATTCATTTATAGCAATTAAAATATTTTCATCACATAGATTTTGATGGGCTTGTAATCAATTCAGGTGGTAAACGTTCGCCGTTAAAATCGTTGCATAAGCGATCGTTATCACCCCCATCATTGAAGCTCTATAGAGGGTTAGGACGCCATTGTAGTCGCCATATTTACTACCCCGCGGGAGTCAAAACAACCGAGGGGGTCCTCAACATGTCCGCATAGTTGTCTAGCCACCATAAGTGACGTACAATCAAACCAAAAATTTTATATCTATTGTAAATATGTATACTAATATATATCTTGTGAATATTTATAATATTTTTAATGGTTTTATTTTACAAAAATATAAATAAGCAATTCAAAAATAATGTCACCTCCAAGTGCACTAGAGAAAATAACATTTTTCATTCACATATTTCACTCAATATTTTACAAGTTGTTACATTTATTACTATGGAGTTCACAGAGTTTTATATTTGCATTTGTTTCAGCTAGTCATTAAAAAATTGCTTATTATCGCAATGGTCGTCAAACTTTTTTTCTTTCAAAAGAATTCTCATGTTTTTTTTTTTTTTTTTTTTTTTTCGGCTATTCGCTAGTCATTGTGTTGAAAAATGAATAAAAAAAAAATAAAACAAAACAAGGCCTCGTTAAAAGTAACTTGTTAGGACCAGCCACTCTAGAAAACTAGACAACTCAAAACTACTTGGAGCAAACTACTCTGTTCTTGTATCTCCCACTTTTACAATGATTCCTCCTTCTTATCCAGTTTTATTTCCTTCCACTACTCTGCTTCTTTACGTTGTAAAATTCCGAAGGTTCATACGACCATGAGATTTTCACGTACCCTCAAGGTTCTCGTCTTTTAGTATAATACTCTTACTCTTCTGTGTAATCTGAAATAAAAAAAATTTTTTAAAAAAAAATTCTTTTTCTTTCTAAGAAGAAAGAAAAGGAGGCAAGACGATGACCAAGTACCTAGAAATCTTATCTTTAATTGCTCCACCCTTAGGCTCTGAGTAAATCATTTTTTATTTGCTTCTGTCATCATTCTTAACGTTAATGCTCCATTAGAAAAAAGAGTTAATTTTTTTGGTCAAATTATTTTTTAAATAAAATTAATATATTTTTTTTTGACCCAACTATGAAATAGTTATTTTTAATTATGTAATATTAATATTGAAAAAATCCTAGAAAGAAAAGCAAAAAAAAAAGAAAATAAAATGAATAGAGCTGTCTGAATATAGTCGCTTATGAAAGGTGACTACTAGTCGCGTCTGACGACTGTTAAATTTTTCTCCTTGCAACGCGTCGTTAGTCCGTCGAGACGCCGACAGCCCGAGCGAGCATACATACTGTTCATGACTGTATATCACGTCAAAGGAATTATTAATTAGCCTTGCATTCGGGGAATATGAAAAAGAAACTAAAGAAAATCTGGCATAAGAGAACTCTTAACGCAAACGAAAAAAATATTCGTGCCATCGTCAACTCATATTTCTTGTCTAGCAAAAAACGAATATAATATATTTTATTATAACTTAAATCCATTCACTAATTTTTCCTCTTTTGTTTTCAAATTTTCTATACATTCTTTATTTTAATTCGAATTATTATTATATTTCGAACTATATAATTTGTTTCAAGTTTTCATTTTTAATGATTATATCACTCTGAGAATTTCATGGTATTTTTTACATACAAAATTTATAGAAAAATGACTATAGTAATAGTAGCGTGAGGACAGTATAGAATTATAGTATAAATTATCGATAACGTAGAAATAATGTATATTGTAATTTTGACACAGTAACCAATTAAATTTTATTTTATAAATTTTCCCATTCGAAAAAATATATATGTGACATATATGCATCAATGCATTGCCTATACGGGATTATACATTATTTATATATTTTTTTGTGCGGGCTTACCAGCCACATCTTAATTGATTATGCTAAATTAGAATATTTAGTACATTATTATTAGTAAAAAATAAAATAAAAGCAATACATTTAAAAAAATTATAATTGAAAAAATGCTGAAAAAAATGGACACGTACATTCATTTGCTCTATATACATGCTATCACTCATTAAGACAGTATTCTACTTTGGGGGTGCGAAAATAAAGCTGTTTTTTTAAAATTTTTAATGAGATTATGAATAAAGATATACATGTAGGGTTTGTTAGGCTTAATAACTCGGCTGCCCAATTTCAAAACACAGTGAGGGACAAATTTTTCAAAATCGATTTTTTAGTGTTTTTAGTTCCAGTGGAGTCTTCTGGACATGATTCAATACGTATTAAAAAAAAATTATTTTTGTCAGTTACTGTGTTTTGAAATTGGGCAGCCGAACTACACTATTGAAATACATTAAAAAAATTTTTCTTACATATTTTATATACTTTTAACATACAAAAACATCATTCGAATACAACGCCTCGATTAGTAGGTGAGTCTACGCTTAGTGTTAGAATATCATAAATGGGCAATCTAAAACAGAAAATTTTTGAATTTTTAGATTCAAGATATCAGTATCATCCGGCTGAATTAAGATTTTAAATATACATGCAAAAATAACAAAATAGCAACGAAAATAAAGTTATTTTTTTTTTTTTTTTGTATATTTTCGTTATTCTATATGGTGTAGTAAAAATAGTTCTCTTTCATAGTACATTTTAATCAACTTTAATAAACATACTGATGGAAATAGTACAATTCCCAAGAATTTCGAGTTGCCTCATTGTTACACGCAGAAAAATTTTTAATTAAAATTACCCAAAAAGTTTTATTCTGTGAGGACATATGGTAAATATCTAAATTTTTCTCATGCACATTGTAATATACTCGATAGCATGTAAATGAAGTGCAATTTCTATTACCAATAGTAAAAATTTAGTGGCTGGCTAGATGTCCTCACAGTACCAAGCCTTATGGATAATTTTTACTATAACATTCTTTGCGTGCAGTAAATGTTTTTTTTTAACTATTTGCATTACTTTTATTAATACAATCGAGCATAACAACAAAAAAAAAAAAAAATTCAAATACATATAGAAAAAAATCAGTACAAAGGTTTTTTTTAAACTTTGAATTAAATATTACATTTATTGTTTGAATGAAAATAGTTGAACAATAAAGTAAAAAATAACAATTTGAATTGATTTAGAACAATGGTTTGAATAGATTTAAGCTAATCAAGAAATACCGATAGCTTAAACTAGACATAGCTAAAGCTTTTGGGAATCGTGAATGAATTGAACCATGTGCGCAGCCCTCTTGGAAACTATACTGCATGACTGATCAATCAAAACCCCTGTGGCTCTCTGGCGAAACCTATCGGTGATCTCCCATGGGCGTGCTAACTATTTACACGTGTACCCACGTCTGTCGATTTAACGAGTCTCATTAAATATAAAATTTCAGTTACATGCATCCAAACTAAACAGTTAATTGTTATACAATCCTCTTTATTTAAAATAAAAATACTCGTCAATAATATCGTATTTTATCTTTATTAATTAATTATTTTTTATTATGAAAATAATGCATATTTTTTCTATTCATATAATTTATCTACTCGGGGAAAAAAAATAGGGAACATTACTTAAAATTATGAGATAAAATTACTAAATTTGTATTGTAAATTTAAAACGCTGAAACTATACGCGTTTAGTGAAATTTATTATCCAATATCGTAAATTTTACTATATTGGAATGGAATTTAATAAAATTCATTTTGTATTAGTTTTTCAACTTTCCATTATTATTATTATTGCTATTATTTATGAGTGTCTTAGTGTTGGTATAAATTTTTATTCTTTAAAATCACTTGACTAGACCGAGATTCGAACCCTGATTTCCCGCTTACGAATCCTGTCCTCAGTCTGCCGGTCCGATGTTTCCTTTGCATGAAAGCCTCTGAACTTATAATACAAATTCGTATACGCTATCTGTACCAATTATTAATTTTATCGATCTGCTTTGGAAAAAAATTTAAAACCGTTTAGTAATTTTTAGTTGCTATATAGTTCTCAATTCTGCGCTATTCATCTATTTTACAGAAATTAGTATTGAAATAGTCCCTTTTCATATCGGATACTATTTAATACACACTTTTAGTTCATTTTTATATTTTTACAAAATACGAATTTTCAAGTCGTATAATAAAATGTATTACATATTCAACAATTAGTAATAATTGAATATTCTCTTTGCATGAATGGATATTCCATCAATAAAGAATATCAATGAAATCATAATAATATAACAATTTTTCTGATAAAAATACATCATTAATTGCCATTTTATTTTTGCTATATATTTGGTAACAAGTAATAAAAATAATGCAATTCTTAATATTTTATACTATAATATATAAAATTTACAATATTTTCGAGACAATGTGTACTTTATTGTAAAATTTAATTAATTCAAATTTAAAACAAATAAAATCTTGATGTCACATGGCGCTTGAAATAGTGAACAGTGATACGAAAGTGCCGCTCTGAAAGCGGCTAGACGGTTGTAATCGGAGAAGCCGCTGAAATGTGCTCTCGTCGCTTGCTCACTCGCCGCTGACGAACAATTCCCAATTTAAAAAGAGTCCTCGACCCTCATACACTTTGACTCAAAACCCGGAATCTTATTTTCATTTCTTGAATACTCAATGTGACTTATCTATATCACTCCCTTTTGTTAAGTAAAAAAAAAAAAGTTGAATTTATAATTTTATTTTGTTTATAAAAAATTTTTATTTCAAATAACTTATGATCATAACTACTTTTATTATTTATTACTCTTTTTTTTAGTTTAAATAATTTTTTCCAATGGGGATATGGTTAAAAAGATGTTGGTTTTTTTTTTCTTTTTTTTTTTACGAGTAAGTTTATTTCAGAGCAGAGTAAAATGAAGTATGTATGTATGTATGCTGTCGGAGAATTAAAAAAAAAAAAATAGTGAAAGAGAGTTTTGAAAAGGGAAGGTGGAGTCGCCGTCACTTTGCCCACGGCAAAAAATTTAGCTCGTGTGTAACGAACGTTTTTTTAACGATATATCGCTAGTGGTTTGTTTGTACACCTGGAGACGACGCGTCTTATTTTATGTATAAACGGTATTATCTTTACAATCTTGCTCGAATTTTTCTTAAATTTTATTTTCTTGATTCATGCTCAATGGAATACGTAATTTTTATATTTACTATATCAACTTTGTCAGCATGTAAAAAAAAGAAAAAAAACAATTTCATGCAAATTTATAAACCAAATATAAATAAATAAATTTTTATTTACCAAATAAAGGATTCATAATTTAAATATATTTTTAACAGCGTCAGTGTGAAATTTATATTTTCCATGAATGCAAAAGTATTAAAAATCTATGTTACCGTAAAACAAATAATTCTATACATATATTCACCATTCGATTTTCGCAATAACTATAACGTCCATAATAACGAAATAGAATTTTTTTTTTTTTTTTAAAGTTCACCTTTATTTATATAATACTGAGTTTTCGCGCTTTTTATATTTACTCAGTTAAATTTTTTGAAGCGAAAATTCAACTACATAGAATCGATGAATTTTATTATCTATATGGAATTTTATTTGTTTATATTTATAAATAATTCATGAAATATTTATTTAAAAATTTAGATTAAAAAAGTGAAAAAAAAAAAAATATATACATAAATAATAAGAAAGAAAAAGAAAGATTTTTTTTTGTATGTAGACAAGAGTCCAGTGAACAATGTCCGTGTTCGAAGGGTCCTCATTCCAATGTCTATGTCCACCATATTGATCGTGGAGGCGTAGGCACACTCGACCATTCTATGTATATACATATACATCTGTAACGGGATGGCTTTATAGGGTGGTATCGACCTCCCTCAGTCTCTCTATACCCCTGACACGTCCACCCCTTGGGTTCTAGGGGCTGGTAAAGCTCGATCCAACGAGGAAGAACGACGATGTGGAAGCAAGGGTAAGGGGTGGTAAAAGCAGAGTAGAAAGGGCGAGGACGAAACCAGAGAGAGATGAGAAATTCGGGTGGCGTTGGAGCCGACACTCGCGGGTGCCATCGTTGCCATGGATACTCACCACCCTCGCTGTGAACAAGCCCTCCACATCATATTGGCATAGTATATTCCCCACACCATAAAGCCAAATAATCTAACGGGTGAATCTATTCAAATTTACTTTTTTTTAACTTAACACTTTAAAAATTATAAACTTATCAACTACTATAGGAAGTTATTATAAACATGTAAAAAATAAAATAGTTGGATTTTTTATTGTTTTTTTTTTTTTTTTTTTTATTATTGAACATCAATTTTTTAAAATTTTAAATTCATTTGTCATCATATTTTCAAATCAATGCCCAGGTATATGGCTGTTTGTATAAATATTACTTTTATTTATTTATTGAAATTTTTAAATTATAAAATAATATTTTATATACAAAAAAATGAAATGTACGAGAAAACTATTCAATTAAAAAAATTTGTGTAAAAAAATTAAAAAAAAAATCTATATGCGAGAACATTCATTTTTTCGATGAAATTCAGTTAAGAATTTTAACACTTGATTATATTCCATTTTTTGAGTCGAAAATTTTTAATCAGTACTTGGTTACTTCAAAAATTGTATAAATACATATTAATATTACCATATGTGTTAATTAATAATAACAATCACTAAAATTTATTATATTCTGTTCGATGTTTCATAGTGATTTTTTTAAAAATACTAATTATTTTAAATGTTAATGAACAATTAAATGGGTATTATCAAGTCTAGATAAAAAATTTATCAATAAATAATTACTTTTATAAAAATAATTACTGTTAGTAAACTGATGTTAAAAATTAATCTGTATTCAATTTAAATAGGTAAATTTGAAAATATAACAACTTATTGGTAAATAACTTTAATATGATAAAGTGAAAACTACTAATTGATTTATTTTAAATATACGATAATTATTTCTTTTTATTGAAATTATCAAAGTAACATATTTAAGAAAAATAAAAAAAATACCAATTTGAAAAACTAGTAAAAGTTTATGTTAATAATTGACATAACAAATCAATTTTTCTTTAATCTGTAAATAATTTTGTGTAATTAGTTAAATAATTTCTAAAAATAATTTATGTAAGGTAAAAGACCCATTACCTGTTCACTTTTCATTAGAGTAAAATACTCACTAATTGCTAATGAATTTTGCTAATTCAGTTTCAGAGAGTATTGGCATCAAAAATTAAATATAACCCGGGTCACAATATCAATCTAGTCTCATCGAACCCAAGTAAGCCTCAATCCAGCCTCACTGAGTAAAATAGTAGCTTATCTATTGAGTGCGATCGTGTTTAAGACGCGAGGTGTGAACGTGAAGATTGGTGCCCGAGCCGAAGGCGAGGGTACCAACACACGAGCGTCTTAGACTCGATTGTACTAGATAAATACATTAGTTTTTGTGACAGATATATGTACTACATTTAGTGCCTATAAATGGCAGGTTATAAATCCACGTTTATTTATTTAGTAAGATTTGATTATTTGTTGAAAACGACAGAGAACTTGGTAAGTGTACGGATTAATTTGATGATAAATTTTGTCACAAGATGGCTCGTTGAGTTACTTTGATATTTTTTGGTCGTTTGCTATCGCACATGTAACCAAAAAATATTTTTTGATCCGTTGATGACGTCACTATTAGAACGATTAGGTATCTTTTCAACCAGCTGTGTCTTATTTAATATTTTTAGCTGCCGGTTATATGCACTAAATGTCATACATTTCAAGTGTCTGTCACAAAAAAAGCATTTTGAGCCTCAAATGATGTTCAAAGAGCCTCAAATAATACTAATCAAATTTAAATTACATAGTCGAGACTACACGGAAAAAAATTTACTATTGCTGCAACAGGAGGCAGGCATGTTGCAGCAACAGGAATTTTTTTTCCGTGTAGGTTCATTTATGGCTCATTGAGGCTTTTTGAACATCATTTGAGGCTCAAAATACTTTTTTACTCAGTGAGGCTGGATTGAGGCTTACTTGGGTTCAATGAGGCTCGATTGAGGCTAGATATTGTGACTCAAGAAGTTACTAGTGACCATATGGCTATAATAGTAACTATTTGTATTTTGAGTAATAGAGTAGAGGTGTCAATTGTGGACGGATTTGGCCACTGAAAAAATAAAAATAAAATAATTTGTAACAAATTCAATGACATTATAATCCATTGGTTAATCAATGAAAAATAGCCATTGGGATAAGTCGGGTCAATAACAAAAATGAAAAAATTTCCAATCGTTGAGCCTTAGGCAATCATCAACGATTCTATTTTGGAAAAATAATTCACTTTGATAAAGGGTGTAAAAAAGTTATGTTTACTCTCTAAACATGAATTAATGAAAATAAGTGAATATTCACTTATTTCACTTATTCATGTTTAGAGAGTACGGTTCTCCAAGTAATGATGGATAGGTTGTAATTTTCTTGTAGAGACCTTGTACAGACCAGAAATAAATATTTATAAATTTTAGATTAATTGCTTCAGCCAACTGTGAGAGAATATTCGTTTTGATTTACTTCGGAAATAAAAAAGAATAATTGTCTTTTTATCGGTCATATAATCATTAGTTCTATCAATTAATGGTTACCGACTTCATAATAAATTTCTGTTATTAAGATATTTTTCGGTTGATATGAAATATTTTGTATTTACTAATTTATTTATATCGGTTATGAAATTCTACAAAACAAGAACCTAGGGCGAAATGAGACACCATTTTTGAGAAAAATAATGGGGCAAGTTGACCAACTCAGCCAGTGCGGACAATATAAATTTTTCAGTAAAAGAAAATTTTAATTAGTGTTTGTTATCTGAATCGTATTACTGGTGACTAGATAAAACTGCTTTGAAGATAAAATGGGCCACGACTAAAAGTGTTTTATTTTTTTACTTAAAATTTTTAATTGACCACTGTGTAGATTGATCAACTTTTCTCATTTTTTTCTACAAACCGTAATAAAGTATTTAAAAAAAAAAAAAAATCGTTTGAAGAATGGTGTCTCATTTTTATTTCCATTGGGAATTTTGACTAAATTTGAAAATATTTCAATTAAAGTATTGTGGTAATCGCATATATTGATTATTGGCCAAATTGATAGTATTCAATTTTGTGAATATTTTTATGCATTCATTGAATTTTATTTACAGTTTCTACAAATTTAAATATTTTAAAACGTTTTCAGTGCAGATATGAATCGAAAAAAGACCGATATTTTGAATTTAAAATTTTATCCCTTATATAGATCTAGTTTTACTTTTTTTATTTAACTTCTATGAAGTCTGGTATCAAGTACTCAACCAATTAAAAAAAACTCTTCATAAGTCAATTAACAGTGGCATTGATACTTGGATATCAAAATAATTGGACACGTGATCAACGAAGTATGAATTTTACAAAGTTATAAATTTATCGCGATGAATGTTATCAATATGTCAATAACTTTTACTACAAATTATTTTAAATAATTATTATTATTATTTATTCAGTATAAAAAAAAATAAAAATAAATTAATCTATAAAATTAAAGTCTTCATTACAAATAAAATAAAAACGAAAAAATATGTTGAATACACATTAGTGTCTCATCAGTCAGAAGCTTTTTCTTGAGGGTTGTGAGGACAGAGCTGAGGGTTGGCATGTTGTCATCGTAGTCGTAGTGAATGATAGTGTATAGTAAAGAGCAGAGTGAAAAGCTCACAATTCAAGAGAATACATTGACGAGGACGTTGACAGAGAAGCCGAAAGGTAGAGCAAGCGAGAGGGTGGTAGGCGAAGCGAGGCTCATTTTGTCGGCAATGGATGGCGGAGTTGGTCCCTGCGGGCGCGGGTGGCACCGGAGGTGGTAGATACGCCGCGGCGAAGAGGCAACTTGCAAGGGTATGGAAGGAGCGTGATGAAGGGAGTTTTGTAGGATGAAATGATATAGGAAGAGGGATGAAGTGCGGGTGAGGAGGGTGATGGAACTGGGGAAACATCGAGGAACGCCTGGCTGGCGACATTATTAGACGCCCCCGGTGAGTGAGTGTAGTATACTAAGAATAGAGGGGTTGAGAGACAGCGACTGAGTAATGAGAGGAGAGTTCTGTTATCAGCTCTTTCGAGAGAGATATACGTACATACATATATATATATATGTACATACATATATATATGTTTACATATATATATATGCAGTTACTTTCGTGTATATAGGTATACCTTAAAAAGAGCCAAATATACAATTCAAGAACTTTTTGTAGCCTAGTTTGTCTATTCTAGTATCAACGAGGTCTAGAAAGCTGAAGAATGAACGATCGAGTGGTTTGTCTAGAGGTCGAAAATTCAGTTCTTCATGTACATTAGTATGGATATATAGAGAAATAAAAGTGCACAGTAAAAATAAAGAAACAAATAGACGTTTGCAATTTGTACGACTCACTTATGGTTCTTTGCATCGAAAGCAGACGAGTCTTCTTTCTGTCAGCAGCCACTCTCGTTCTAGTTATTACTCTCTGATTCCACAGATTGCGAAACGATGAGGGAAGTAACGGGAAAAAAGTCAAGACAAAGAAGTTTCTTTCACTCTCGTTACCCCCTGTGAACAGGCTTATCGCTTGTACTCCGGCAACTGCTGCACTAGCTGGATTTATCCTGAAATTAAACGCTGTCGGTTATCCAGGGATTTAAACGAACGCGGGTAGACGAGTGGAACGGCTTTTATTCGATTCTAGATGCGACGGCCGAGATAGGCAGACTCACCCCATCGTATGCTGGTAGTTTAACATTCGGAATATGCTAGTACAGTCAAGAGAATTTAAAAGACCGAGGGATAGGGTAAGAGAGAATATAACTGGAGGTTGAGGCCAATATATAGTCTCTATCACAGGGAATGAAAATCAGCGGGACACCCTCGTTAGTGGAGAAGAACGAGTCAGAATTAAAATGGCTGTCACACGCAGCCGGGGATTGCTCTACTACATGTCTCAACGCGGGATAACTTCGCATTTACCCCTTCAGCCATGATAACGTCAAACCATTTTTTGTTTTTTTCGTTTTTTTTTAATACGGTCTATAGTCTTTTTGCATCCATATCTCCTGAGTTTTAATCTTCTTTTTAATCTTTTCGTATTTTCTCCTTGACTGGTGATAGTATCTTACCATAGAATGATCCACGACATCATTTTCGTACAAAAGCACCATCATGATTATATATTGCCTTTTTCAGGCGAGACTATAAATTTTTAAGAAGTTAGATATCTCGGTAAAATTATTAACGCTTGGGAAAGATAATAAAAAGCTGCTTATTATTCAGTACTCATTGAACAAGATTATCAAAAGATAGATCTGTGACATTTTACAGTTCTGTATAAAAGAATATGTTTTAATTGATTTTTTTACTTTACTTTGTCAGAATCAAAAATTTTAAAAAGTAAATTATTGATTTTACTTCTATTTTTAATACTTTTCATTTTAGCAATTATTCATAGCACGAAGTCTTGAAAATTATTTCTGATTATTTTTAAAATAAAGCTTTAATGAGTGTGTATGCCAGGAAAGTCTGAGAAAGTAAATTCATTTTTTAGCTCATAGTATGTTTCGAACAAATTAAAAAGTTTAGATGGTTTTTACAAGAATTGAAATAGTTTATTGTGACTTAAAGTTGATCAAGTATTTAGTTTGATAAAACAAGTAGTTCTTGAATCATCGTAATATTTTTTTTTTTTTAACTTTTCTTAAATAATCTGAAGACTACTTAAACATTGGTACCACTTGAAAGTGATTATATTCAATGTAAATGTACACGTAATAATTTTTATCTTGAAAATCCCTATTGATTGAGATATAATTCCAAAAAATTTTCCATTTTCTATTCTTTTTCTGTTTTGAGTGATTGAGAAACTATCAATTTTATTAGTCTTAAAATCCAATGTGATATTAGTCTTGATAAACTTTTTTAATTATCTCAATCCTTGGAAAATTTTAAGAATAGTATATTATGTGACTAGGATAAAACAGCGTGAGTTTATTCCAAACCACACAATATATTTTTCTTATTTACCTGGGTATAAGCTGGGAGTTTCCATGTCTGAAACCAGTCGATATTGAAGTATTAAAAAATTTCATTCTGATAGGGTTGCAATAAACTCAGAAACTAAAGCAACGGGAAAAAATTAGTATATTACACATCTCGGGAGAAAAGTAGGACATTCTGACCCGCGAGCCGATGGTGAGGATTGGGATGTTCTACCTCCCTCCGTGGTGTGTATACAATTTTTCACCAGACCTGAATCTGAAAGTTTGAATTTTTGCCTCTTTTTGTGAGAAGAATGGCGCATACGCTAATTTTTATCATTTATTATATCAAAAAAGTAAAGAACGCCTTTCTTCCTTCTAAACAGGGTAGGAATTTAAACTTGTATGGCGAAAAATTACTTTTCATACCACCTGCATTAAAACTGCGAGTTCTAATGCTTGTTTTTCCAGACGAAATAAACGATTTTCAGACCAATACTATTTAGCAGATAGAAATTGATCAGTATATTCCTTAAAAAAAAAAAAAAAAACTCATTGGTTTCTATCCTCTAGATTAGTTTCTGACTTTCGTTCATCCCCGTAAAAATCGCGTTTGCTTATTATAAACCTTTAAATGTTTATGTCCTTCTAATAATTAATCAAACTGACAGTTGTGTTTGAAAATTTAAAAATAAGTATGAGTTCCAATAAAACAAAAGTTTTAAATTAATAAAAAGCATTGATGTCCTTGTTATACTACTTAAATTTGTCAAAAGACAGCATTTTTTTCCGCGTTATCAGTGAAATATTAGCTCGTTTCGACCTGATGCTTCATTCATTCCTAGTACCATACGAGTAATTTTTAAAATATACACTCTAAGTGATATATTTAGGACTGATTCATAGTAAATATTCACTGATTTGCAATATTTTTCATTAACTCATTGTGATTAAAAACGATTTCAGACTTCGGGTGGTGTCAGTCAACTTCGTCCACATCTGAAATCGTCTTGTTTCATCTCTTGTCACGCTATATACTATTTCTTCTCTTGCTGTGATATTTTTTGTCCTGCACTAATTAATATTAAAGGAAATATTTTCCTTTTCGAGCTAAATGAAATAAAATTAATAAATTTGACGAGATATACGGATGACTTTTTACAATAACTTTTTAATAAAAACTGCCAGTTATCGGATATTAATCAAATAAACAATTCTAAACTAAAAAATGGTACAGCATTACATTATTTTAAATCACCTTTCATAAATGACATTTATAATTATTAAACAAAACAAGTAAAAAAAACATAAGTAGACAATACGATAACATTAAAATATTTAAAATTATTTGAAGGAAATATTAATAAATTAAACACTAAAAAAAAATTTAATAAAAATTCTTAACGATTTAAAACCTTTATATTTCTCTACTGGAACAAAGAGTATGAATTTTTGCATTTACTTACACATTTAATTAAAAAAATAAAAATAATAATAAACCTGTGAATGTTGCTGAATCAAGTTTTCAAAGAGATGAGTATATTTGAGACTCCCTCATGCTGGTTCATCGCTCATCCTGTAGTCCTGCCTAGGGGGTTGAAATTAAAATGACAACGAGGGCAGGAATTGTAGGGTGGCGAAAAACGTGTTCTCCCCGTCGAGAACCAATCCTCTACCAGCTTTTATGGGGACGCCATTGCCTTCACTCACACTCACTTTCATCTAGCTCTTTTTTTCCTCGCCTTTCTTTCAACCCTCCAGGCTCTGAGGACCTTCTTGTGGTTGGGGTTATATGCACGAAACAGCATAAAAAGAACGCAAAAGTTTGGAGAGCTGGGAATCGATATAGAACCGTATAAAAATAAATAAAATGGAGGGAAACTTTTTTTTTCTTTTGTATATTGAGGAAAAAAAAGCTCTCATCATTTCTCCATTTAAATCACGATCGTCTAATTTTTTATTTTTTCTTTTATTTTATTTTTTACTCTTTCTGTCGACTAGTTTGATGACACTTGAGAAGCGAAGGAAATATCGATGCACAAAGACTGAATTATTATTTTATAGCGATTCCTTAATAAAAGATTTTATTCTTTTATTTATTAAATTTATACACAAGTCAAAAGCTCAAATCTCTCCATTTTATACTAACTATTAAAAGTAATTATCGCTTGTTTTCCCAGCAATATTTTATTTTAATAACTTCATAACAAAGTTCGAAAAAAAAAAAAAAAATGAGTTAATTGGTTAAATATTTCGCGCCAATCCCAAAACTTTTTCTTCTTGTTGTATATTGTTAGTTTATTAATAAAATGAATATATTATTAATTTTATGTAAAAATAGACGAATTTTATGTATACATTTTTTATGCAATCCGTATTGAATTAATGACATTTTTTTTTTTTAGTAGTTTGTTAAATATGTTTTCTTACTTATAAACTTATAAAATTAATTGAAAATAGTAAATTAATATTTATCTTCTCTTTTATAATTAGATTCCATATTTAAATTATTTATCTTATTTTAAAATTTTTTTTCTTTCTAAGAATTTTAATTTTTCTTTTTTGCCTATTCATTTTATTTTAATTTTTTCAATTTCCACACAGAAAAAAAAAAATTCTTGGTTGAAGGTAAATATTTTTAATTCAAGAAAATTGTTTTGGACACCTAAACTTTCTAAGATAAAGTAGTAATTTTATCTGACCAAGATAAATTCACTTAGCTCAAGAAAATCTTGACTTGGTTCCCGAAAACGGTGGTCTTCAAAAATATTTTCTTGACTCAAGATAACTTTTTTTTCTGTGCATTAGCTGTTTGCTCGAAAAATCTCTTCCTATTATGTTCAAATTAAGAATTATTTATGAGTAAAGAAACTGCAGTAAAAAATATAATGAATATTTTTCACTTCGAAAAAAAAAGAAAAAAAAAAGAGTACTGTTTTTATAATTTACTCTCACTGTTTTGTTTATCTATTAAAAGCACCCCTCATACCTGCTTTTTTTATAATAAATCCTGCAGCACCCTTAAATATCTCTACCAGGTAGAGATAATTTAGAATATTTTTTTTTTTAATAACCTAAATTCTGTATTCTATATTTTATATTTCTTTATTCCTTCGGCACACAAATATGTAATTTAATATACATACTTAAAACGGAATACATTTTCCTTTACAAATCTCAATATTATTAGAAATAATTTGATTTCAAATTTTTCTCTCGATCAAAATTTAAATAAAAACGTGTCCCTAGGACGTGTTCACATTATGAGTCCCAAAAAATCATTTATTTTTTCAAAAAAAAACGTCAAAAAAGTACATGTGTTTTTCAAAATAATATGTTTTAAATGGATCGACTAATTAAAATCATTTTCAGGGCAGTTAAATAAGTTAATCAAGACTTTTACTATAATAAGCACTGACAGATAAGGAATAACTATATTACTTTATTTAAAAAAATTTAATTATGAGAAATTACAAAATAATTATTTTCAATCTCACAGTGTGGCCATTACTAGAGTAATGAAAATTTTTTATATTAAATTCTTACGATAAAACTATTTCATTGACGACCATCAATCAAGTAATTTTTTCAATCAAGAATATTTATTTTGTTCAAAACATTTGAACTCAGCAATATAAATCACATAATTTTTTTGAAGCTCATACCAATTATCAAAGAATTAAAGCAATAAATAGGAATGGGGCTTTTTTTGTTTGAAATATGACGTACATAACAACTATCATAATTTATATAAAAGATCTAATCCTGTCACATTTATATTAGTCAAAGTTTGTTACATATCGCGTTACTGATGCCATAAGGGCGTACCAAAAATTTTTTTTTGGGAAACGATGTAGTTATGCCTAAAACGGGCAGAAATGCAAAAAAAAATTTTGGTACGCCCTTATGGCACCCAGGGTACCTACCGGGAGCCATAAGGGCGTACCAAAAAATTTTTTTTTCGGGAAACAACGTATTTTTACTTGAAACGCGTAGAAATGATGAAAAAAAAAAATTTTCAAATTTGAGATTTTTTGATGCGCCTTTATGGCACCCGAGATACCCACTGGGAGCCATAAAGGCGTACCAAAAATTTTTTTTTCGGAAAAAACATATTTTTACTTGAAACGCGGAGAAATGACGAAAAAAAAATTTTCTTCGAATTTTAAATTTTTTGGTACGCCCTTATGGCACCTGAGGTACCCACTGGGAGCCATAAAGGCGTACCAAAAATTTTTTTTTCGGAAAAAACATATTTTTACTTGAAACGCGGAGAAATGACGAAAAAAAAATTTTCTTCGAATTTTAAATTTTTTGGTACGCCCTTATGGCACCTGAGGTACCCACTGGGAGCCATAAAGGCGTACCAAAAATTTTTTTTTCGGAAAAAACATATTTTTACTTGAAACGCGGAGAAATGACGAAAAAAAAATTTTCTTCAAATTTTAAATTTTTTGGTACGCCCTTATGGCTCCCGGTAGGTATCCTGGGTGCCATAAGAGTGTACTAAATTTTTTTTTGCATTTCTGCCCGTTTCAGGCATAACTACGTCGTTTCCCGGAAAAAAATTTTTTATACGCCCTTATGCCTTTTCAAGGGTATTTTTTTGCGGATACGCCCTTATGGCATCAGTAACGCGATATATACAGAACTGATTTAATATCATTCACAGAACAGAGAACGTCAGACTCATATATGATACAAATAAGTTTTGTTATACAACATCAAACTTATTTTCGTGTACGGAATTTCATATTCAACTATTGAATTATCATATAACTAATATCGTAATTATTCAGACAAAAAAAAATTTTACATGAACATAAAAGAAAAATTCTAGGCTACCATGAATTGAAAATAAAAATTTTCTTCTCGGACAAGAAAAAATTTTTTGATCTAAGCTACTTCCCCTTTCTTTCTCCGCCCTTTCAGGCGCTCAAATTTTCTCCTGATGCTCATTATAAGCATCAACCATTTTTTGTCTGAAACAAATTTTTAAAAATAATAAATTGGTGTAAATACATGTTATTTCAATTTAACAACATTTGCATCCCATTAACTATGACTTGTACAGAATAACATATTATGCAACAATTCACATGCGTAACGCACACATGTAGCCTACGCACTGAAAACTAAGATGTAAACCGAGAACCATGCCTTTGAAATTTTATTATTAAAAAAATAAGTTATTTTTGTGTTCGAAATTTTACTAATATCATTTAATTATGTACAAGTTTATTATAATATAAATACATACGGTTTTGTTACCTTTTATTTAAGATACATATAACATGCTATTTTGAAAATGCACATATGTACAGGTTTTGAAAATTGAAATGGTCTGTTAATTAATATGATAATTATAGTATGCAATATTAGATTTAATCATATTTTCTATAAGATTCTTAGTATTCTGAATAAGTTTAAGACTTAATTAATAACATATTGATTGTGATTTTAATTATTTATATTCGTTCAAAAAATAAAGCAACATTGATTATTGTAATAATTATTTTACTAATAAAATATAAAAATATAAGTTATAATGTAAAATTAAACGTTTAAAACATTAATATTAGTCGATTAATAACACATTTTCAACACATTTCATAAATATTCGACATCCACTCTTCATCGATTGTATTTCGAGGCTTGATTTGAGCTTGATTTTTGGTTATCTGAGGCTTGGACCAGTTTTCATTTTTTGTATTTCAAAGTTCGGTCCAAGCCTAATTTTTTGGTTTTCTAAGGCTCGGTCCAAATCTGATTCGTACGTTTCTGAAGGCTGAACCCAAGCCTGGTTCTTTTTTTCCCGAGACTCGACTTAAGCCTCGTTTTTTGGTTTCCCGAGGATCAGCTCAAGCATCGCTTTTTTGTTTCCTAAGACTCAGCTCAAGCCTCATTTTTTTGTCTCCTGAGACTCGGAACATAGCTATCATCTAAGGCTTGAACCAAGGCTCATTCAACGGTTCGACCCAGACTCACGCCAGGGCTTGGCAGCATTGGCTGACGACTGGCCGAGGTATGGTCCTAGCCTTATCCAATGGTTCCTTCCTACCAGAGAGCTGCCAGGATTGAACGAAGGAGCCTTACTTGGCCCAGCACTGGGGAACCTAGCTTTGGCACGCCTATATTGGCCCATGCTTAGGTCAAGAATGGTTAATCCTGGTCATTCCAATCATTACCCGAGTCTGAGCCGTCTAGGTTCCCCTATCTTAGCCGATCCAATGATTACCCGAGTTTAAACCAAGACCGGGTTCCCTTGCCTTGATCATTCAATGACAACCCAGACTTGAGCCATGGTAGGATTATCTAAGTTCGCCTGAACCTATGGTTACCCATCCTTGGACCAGAACTGGCTAACCCAGGTTTTTTATTAATTTTTCAATTAACTTATTAATATGGTTTTTTAAATTAATAATTATTTATTTTTGAATTACAATAAGTTTTAATTAATAAATATTTTAACATTCCAATTAAAATTATTTACAATTAATTACTTTCTAGTCGGGTAGATGTAAGTCAAATGACAGTTTGTGACTTAGTGAAACTATGTTAATGATGAAAAACGACAAATCTAATTCTGTACCTTCATAAGCGTGAAAGTTTTCATTATTATCTGCTTAAAATCTTTTTAATTATATTTCGCGTGAATATATGTAAAGGGAGCTCATAATTATATTCGTACTCATAATAAATGTCAAATGATAAAAGACCTCACCTCACTTTGTATTAGTAATCTAATCCTCGAGTTTTACTACGGTTTCACTCTGCGGAGTTTTTTTATAATTAATATTTTCTAAAACTCCCCTTTGGAGTGCTTTTCACTTCGAGGGGATTAAATGAATAAAAAATCATTCATTCCGGAAAAACGCGGAGTACACTCCGCAAATTTTTTACAGTGTAGTAAAAAAAAAATAAATAAATACGTACTACTAGAAAAAAAAAATCATCTCAAGTACGTAGCAAATAATAATAATTACCCATAGTAGAAAATGATTTGGGTAGTTTTTGATCGAGTAGTAAATGTGTATATGAATCAAGATCCCGCGTCATTCATAAGAGGCTTCATAGCAGCGGTAACTCGATTCATTTTACAATAATATGACGGAAACGTCAGTCAATTAATAAACATAACGAACCTGACCATAATTTCCGTTCTTGTTGTTGCAGTCGTTGAACATAAGAGAGAAAACGTAAAAGATAAAAAAAGATGGGACTAAAAAGAACAGGGAAAAAAGCTTAGAGAGGGTGCATATAAGGTGAAGAGAGACCAAAACAGCATTTAAACCGCACGGAAGCGCCAGCTATTATATATGCGGCTTTATGATTGGTCAGATTCGTATCTCGACAGCCGGTTTCCGCTTTTCAATTCTCTCTTGGTCCTGCCGCACGTCAAAACTTTCGGAACAGAACCTTTTAACAGCGTGCACGTGCCGCGAGAGTAATAGCTGGCTGCTGCACTCTCCTGATGTTTTACCGCTTATTCTATCCTTCTTTGTTTCAATACTTTTTTTTCTCATTTTTATTTTTTTTTATTAGACCTCCTCTTGGACCTCATACACTTAATCTCCTCACTTTGACCTGTTTTATATACCTTTTCATTCACTCTGCTATTCACAAAGCTTATCTTTTCCGTTTATTTTCATCAATATTATTATACCCTGCTTTTTCAACGTCTCGTGCCTCTTTTCTATATTATTGGCAACTATTGTTTTTTTACTATGACTTTATTCCTTAGTTCCATTGTAACCTTTTTTTCTTTTATATTGTTGTACTCATCGACTTTGCTTTATTGACCTTTCATTTCCAAACTCTTCGACTTCAGGAACCTTTATTATACAAGATGTCAACTTCTTAATGTTTACCATTTAAAATCATTAAAAAAATTTATTTTTCTTTGTTATGCTTTTTAATTTTCATTTCGATAAATTAGAATCTCAAGTTCACTTGATGTTTATTTTATTCTCTATTTTAATATAATATAAACGTTACTACGAAGTGTGCATTTTTACAAAACAATTTGATTAATTTTTGTTGTTTCCATCGTGAATTATTAAGAATAAAATCAAAAATTTTGAAAATCCAAAAGTACACACCTTAAACGGTCATGCTATATTTGAATAATTAATTAACTTCTATAAATTATCTAAAGGTGTATTTTTTTTTCATGAGTTAGAAAACTAAAAAAATTTTTTATCTGATCGAATACATGAAATATTTCTCGATTGTATAATACCGACAACTCTTCTTTACTTAACCGAAAAAAAAAAACAGTTTCAAATAATGAATAAAACAAAAAAAAAATAATAAGACCTAAATACAGTACACAACGATACTTAAGGTAGTTGTTGCGTGGATTAATTTAATGTAGGATTTTTATAAAAATTTACCTGATTGTTCTTTGATTGACTACGAATCATATGAGACTAATCTGAGTAACATTGACCATCCCAATTTTATGAAAAACGATTTCAAAATATTGCTATTTTAACACAGGCTCTTATGGAGAATAGCGATTTACGGGCAATGTTTTTTTAATAAAATCAAAACGCAATGTAGGATCATTCTAAAAATTTTGTGTGTTATCGAAACTAAAATTATAAACCATATAAAAAAAAATGAAAATTATTGACCACGTCGTTTCTGAAATATAATTCATTAAATCTTGAAACTTTTTAAAAATTTCAAAGATGTACCAAAACAGTGGTGCGATGTGGCAACAGCGCTTATATTATAGCCAAATAGGCGCGGGAAAATACAAACAGACACATGATAAAAAAAGCTAACCAATGAATAAAATTAATTAATTATTCTACTATTCAAAAAAAATTAATCAATAATATTAAATTTTTGTAAATTTATAAAAGGCAATCGTTTTATAAATTTATTTTTTCAAACAAAATAAAAATAATTTAACATTTATTTTTTATTTATTCTAAAAATAAATAAATTGTTCGACATACAAATGCTCTCTTACTTAAAGATTTCGTTTGTTGATAACTTTTCAGCGTTTATTATAAATTAAATAGAAAAATAATAAAATTTATTAATTAATAATAAGTAAACGTTCATACATTTCTAATAATTTAATAATAAATAGCTTAGTTTATTTTCACGGTTAATTTGGTTATGTCTTACGACTACATTAATAAAAATATTACGGAACACAAAAAAGATGCACAGTAACAGCGAACGGCGTTGCCACGATCACTTCTCGAATATTATGGATGTATGTGTATATAAACGTATTGACACTACTTGGATGTATGTAAGAGCATATGACTGTACTTTTACAAAAGTTTCCAATGAGCGGCGTTCAACTAACCGCTTCAGTTATGCTGTTCTTTTAATTCGGTATGCTATACTTTTGAACGTGACTACCTCGAAACAACTACCTTAAAACAATCTATTAAACAAGTTAAAAAAAAAAAACAAACAATTGAATCAGCCATGTTTTTTTTTTTTTTTTTTTTTTTATAAAAATTGTAATGCCGGTGCTGCTGCCCGGTGGCATACAGCAACAGTCAATAAAAAATGGCTCCATAAAGTGTTCTTTTTACATATAAAATTTATTATAAATAAAAACGAAAAGTATTACAGAAATGATTATCAAAATAAACCATCTCTGTGAGGTTTTGAAGATAGTGAAAAAAAAGGTTGTTTTATTAAGTAGTTCTCGAAATATCTTGCTCGATATTAAAAACAATAACCACGATTCAATGTGAGAAAATGGGATGTCTTTGACACTTCAAAAGTAAAGCCCTACCGATTCGAATCGCGTTCGAACCGTGAAAAATATTTAATCGTTAACTGTATTTCTATAAAAGATAGTGAGGCAAAATAAGACACTGTTTTTTAAAAAAAAAAAAAAAAAAAATATTTTTTTATAATGTCTATACATAATTTTTATAATAAGTATGGAGTACGTTGGTCACTTCGAGCAATGAGTTATACGATCTTTTCAAAATTTTGACCAAAAAAAAATTATTTAGTGTTTACTATAAAATTCAAACTCGTGTAATAGTAATACTGATATAAAAAATAGAAAAAAATTTTTTAATTCTGTGTTGAAATTAAAAAAAATTATATAAAATATATCAAATATTCAAGTCATAGCTACACTGAAAAAAAAACTGTTTCCAAGTATCTGCGTGTTTTTATCCCGCTAATTAAATATTTGTTTAATCGTAATAAAAATATATTTTAAGCGAGTAATATTTTCTTGATTTAAGAATTTGTATACTTATTTTAAGAAAATATTCTTCATTGGAGTGCATTTTTACTGAGATAAATCAAATGATTTTTTCGGGGGGATACAAACACGCAGATATTTGAAAACAGTTTTTTTTCAGTGTGATACTTATACAATATTTCTTTTACAAACTTTACAAGAAATTGGAAGATTTTCAAAAAATTCGGGAAGTTATTGTTTTCACCCTGATTTTCGAAAATCGAATTTTCATCAAATGTCAACGTTTGATGTCGTAAAAAGTGCGATTCGGACTGTTCAGAAAGAAGTCCAAGCCTGTATGGAAACTTTTTATAACTTTTTTATGAATTAACCGATTTAGATGGTTTTGGCAAAAATCGAGAGCTTGTCAGCCATCAATTTTTCGCTAACTTTTATATCAATTGATTGAATAGACTCTGAGATATTTAATAAAATTTTTTTAGTTTCTTAAAAATTGCTGAAAAACGATTCGATCGATCGATTTAAAAATCTAGTCAGCTCTAAAACTCAATAAAACGCGTCGATGGCTGCATTAAACACCAAAATCGGTTGATTTTT
Organism: Microplitis manilae; assembly: GCA_030273425.1. Classification (NCBI taxonomy): domain Eukaryota; kingdom Metazoa; phylum Arthropoda; class Insecta; order Hymenoptera; family Braconidae; genus Microplitis; species Microplitis manilae. The sequence goes on from CP092722.1 coordinate 8,312,708, forward strand.
TCGAAAGCTATGGATGACAAAACATTAAAAAAAAAAAACAATTTATCTTATTTTCTCTAGATACCTCAAAATGTAATATGCTAAATATTTCGAAAATGATACTAGATTTTTATCTGCATGGTCTCTTTTTATCATGGCATAATTTATTGCAATCGGTTTGATAGTTTAGAAAATATCAGCAAAACATTTAAAAAATTTGAAGTTGCTTGAAGAGCTCAAAATAACAAATTTACTTAAAATTGGTTTCTCAAGCTTCTTTGAGCTCGGAAACAGCTGAAGTTTTGGGGTTAGTCCGCACGGTCAATCGTTTTCCAGATTTTTCTTTATCAAAATTTTGCAATGATCGTTATATTCGGGATGACAAACTCACCTTTTATTTTTTCAAGATACTGAGTATAAACATTCATAAAAAAAATTTTTATTTTTTCAAAAGTGGTGCTTCATTTTACCCCCGAATACTTACGAAAAATATGCTGTCTTATTTCGCCCCATTCCTTTTATAAATATATATTTTAATATACCTCAATAATACCCAGTAATAAAAAATTCGTGAGATACTACTGGCCCTTAAAATTGAAAATGCGGGTGGCTTAATATGAACACACAAGGGATGATTTTAGGGATGGCGAAGCGGTTTCATTACTAAGTCTCGCGAGGGACAATATCCTAGGATCCTTTCCATTCCCAAAGGGGAGACCAAATTCGGATGTCGACTCCCATGAGGGATAAATGCTATCGGATCCAACGAGTGGGATTCAGTATCATCTCTTACATATAGTTCCCTTGATCATTCCTTCCAAATATATACACTTACTTTCAACTTTTCATTATTTTATGCATCCATTTGCCTAAAAGTAATGGACAAAAAAAATCTCTTTGAACTGTAACAAAAATATAAAGTTAAAAAGAATTGTTTGTTAAATAAATATCATCCGGAATATTTATTGAGTAAATGTTACAATATTTTTGCACATTTTATATAGAAAGTTAATGTTTAATATTTCAAAATCTCCATTAAATCATTCAATTCGATAATCGTTTTGCATCTACATATATGCATTCGTTTGTCGGCATTTATTCAACTCATATATATAGCGGTTCCTTTGAAGATCCCAGTAACGTTTCGTTTAAATCGGTACCACTATACACATCACACGATAAAAAATAAAATAAAAAAGTAAAAAGAATACGAGTGTATTCGGCATTACGATTAGTATTTAATACAAACATTTAAAAGAGAGAAGTATTTTTACCTCGGTATCAGATGTGTACGCCAGCCCCCGAGGGTTTTAGACCAGTTATTAGCCATCTGACAGGCCCATAATCTCTCAACTCTCAAAATATAATGCCGCGTAACACGCTGAGATCTCTTTCAATACCCAAACACAAGTATAATATTCAACGGCTAAAGTAGGAAACTTTTAAACGTTTGAATATTATGCCACACAAAATATAAGCAATATCAATCATTTATAGAATACGTTTATATATATATTAACTATACTTTATCATAAGTCATAAAAATCAAACTCTTCAATTATCGCAACTTATAATATTTTGTAAGAAATGTTATTCTCAGTAAACAACTTTTAAAAAAATTTACTTAGGAAAACTTTTTATTCTAAGGTGCGCTGTATGCGTATATTTATTTATAGAAGCAAACTACGTATATTATATGAAACATACACATATATAAGTATGAAGAGTTTCAAAATAAACTGAGGCAGAGCCTCTGAATTTCCGGTTTTCAGCACCCATTGTACCTCTATCATAAAGAAGGGATGTATTCGCGCGTAACGAATAATATTGCGTAACATATTCCAATTCATTAGAGCGCGAAGAATTGAGAGAACTGCAGGTATATTAAATGGCAACTGAGTTGTAGATAATAATAATCATAATAATAATAGTGATAATAATAACAAACTAGAAGAGAATTCACATCTGCCTCCCTCTATAAATTCTTTGATATATCACATGCTTTTTTATATTATATTAATCGTAGTATATAATCACCACAATTCTATCCTATTCTATGTTCCACAACTGAAAGAACAAAACAACTCAGCATATTTTACTATCAATCGATTATATAATCTTGCATCCAATCTATTTTGGGCTGTCCACTTGAAAACTCATCATTGCCCAAGGTATGTGTCACATGACAAAAAATCATAATAGAGTATGAGAGAAAAGAAAAAATAATCTGTCTCGAGGTCCAGATGATAATGATGATGATGATAGTGATGGTGATGATGTAGAAGAGGCGTGTTTGCATGTGCCAGCGGATTGAGGGAACGTACGTGAAACGTGAAGACGAATTGGCGCCCGAAGACCGAGGGGTTGGGCAACGGTTGGTCGTCATGACGACTAGCAACCCCTGCAATCCCTCGGAACCCCTACAGTCGAGCTCGGTTGAAAGGGTGGCCCAGGGCGGTGCGGACCAGGTTAGGTTAGTCTCAGTGAATGTCACACGAAGAGGACAAGGACGGAGATTCCTCGCCGCACCAAGATGGCTGACTTGACACCACCATGTCAATAACACCCTCTCAGCCGCCTCATGCGCAACCCTCTTTCTTTCCCTTCCTCGCGTCTCCAACACACTCAGCCTACCACTCTCTATTACTTTCTTTTACTCTCTACACTCTTCTCTTCGTAAAATATGTGCGTAATACTATATTTCTATGCGTATACGCTAAGTGATATAAAAGCTTAAATATGCTTCGAAAGATAGAGGAAAATGTGTTCTCTTTCAATGCGTATACTTCATCATTCCGTTTTTATTTCCCTCACTCTACCCGTAATTAATGTTCGTTGTTGAGAGGACGAGTTGAGTGAAGCTTAAAAAATACGAGTTTTTTCTTTTCTTTAATATATATACTGTCAATATAGATAGGCTTGTGAAATACACTTTTATTGAGTGTTTGATAAAAATTTACAAAACCAATTTTATTATGATTATTTTTTTTTTTTTATTTCCAGCAATATTCGTTACCTTCCTTTGTCATAAAAGCTTTTACATGACTTGTCCGATAGTTTTTAAAACGTGAGTGATGTTAATTAAAAGGTAAAAAAACAAGTAAATTCTATTTGTGAATGTTTTAAAGAATATTTTTAGAGCATTTTTAATTATAAAAAATAAGTTACAAACTACGAGAGCTCAATTATGAAAATAAAATGAAAAAATAATCTGTAAATGAAAGTTTTTTGATTAAAAGACCACTTTAGACGAAAAATATATGGTCAGTTGATCTTTAACGGATATTTACAACATAGATAGTCTAGGTTATATAATAGGTCACACGATTGTGCCTCGGGATCTCGAGGGTGCGATAACTTTCGTGGTGAACTGTATCCGACGAGATGAGACCCTCATATAGGGGTTATCTCCCCTCGGGTGTTGGGTGTGTTTGGTTGCTTGGCAACGACACCCTCCAAGTCCGGACTGCGATTGGCTCCGTTCTCTTTTCTGTCTTAGTTCTTGCCTCTCTCTCTTTCTCTCTCTCCCTTTTCATTCTCTCTCGTTTTAGCTTGTCTCACCTTTGTATTGAATCCCCCTCATTTATATCAGTAACTCCATCAGTGTAGTACACCCTTCGGACTACCATCAACCAGTGGACCCGTTCAATTTACCATCCTCCTATCGACCTCTCCATCCCCTTCTGTATGTCACCAATAAACTTTGTTGAACTGAAGAACCAAAGCACTCAAAACATCACTGATGCAGCACATGTACCAAGCTAATAATTTCTTGTGTACGTCGTCCATAAACCTCTCTCTTCTCATCTACCTCTCGCATACATTTACTTTCAATCAACTCTATATATACGTCATTTAATTAAATTTTATACTCGTACCCTTTCTTTGATCTCAAGCACTAGCTTAATCGACTGAAGAGTGCCACATTATTTTGTCAAAATATTTTTTATTTATTTTTTAAATTTATATACGAACTTTGAATTTTCACCAAAAGTTATTAGAACTCTTTGATAAGTGATAGAAACAAACTTATATGGTCTTTTTTTTTATTATACGCATTTCAATAGTATATTAACTAAAAGGATAGGAATATTGTCTAACTCATAGCATTGTATGCTCGGTCGACCTCTAGAAATCCGATTATAGACAAATGGCAGCACAAACGTTTAACGATAGTACGCGCCATTGAAGATGATTCGAATATCTTTTCTGACTTAGCTTGGAATTTAACAAATGGCTCATGTCTGGCACTCTTCTTTGTTTGTTATGATTTAAAATGAATAAAAAAAAAAAAAAAATAGTCCTTTGAATCGATGAAGGTGCAGACACATTCTACCATTTCATATACTGAAAAAGTTTGGCCTACCACTTGGAGGATTAGGTCTCTCGCTTTCGCTCCTCTCTCCACAATATACCATTGATATCCCTAAATGGATTTTCTGTATAATGTCCATTCAATCTAGAGTCTCGAGTATGTTTTGACGCTTGTGTCACTCGCTCTGATCCTAAGCTTTTTTGTGTACACTTAACCCTTTTTACAGTTGTCGTGTCTTTCTTAAATTGTTGACAAAACTAAATAATCTGTCAATGCAAGAAAGACTTGGCTATTATTTGAATTTATATATCTATTATTCTCATTTGTTCAATAATGTAAGAAATAAAAAAAAAAAAAATTGATAAATATACTACATTAGCTGTTGGATTACAAGTATTATTTTTCACTTATAAAATTACATTTTATTATTTTCAGCGCAATATTCAATTCAGTTTCAAGAATGGATTAATCAACAATGTAATGCAGGTTTGTAAACTATTTAAATTTATAGTAAACTGACTATTAAGTAAATACACTGTTAAAAATTTACTTTGAACTTATCAGTCTTTAACAGTTTATACATATTATCTTAATTCTAATACACTGCGATTTTAGAGTATCTCTTAATTAGTGAATTAAGTATATAACTATTTATCAATTATATTGCCATTTAGTTTTATGTATTATAGATTAAATATGATATATTTTCGTGATTGTAGCTGACGCCTACATTTTTTTTCTTCGCAAGCAAATTACTATTTATTCTTTGTTACATATTTACTGCACGCTGAAAAAAAAGTAGTAATACCCCCATCTTAACGAAGTGTTTCCATCTTTACATTTGAAGATTCTCATTCTTTTATGTTAACATTTCATATCGAGTATGGTAGCCATTTTTATTCGAAACGATAATCATTACTATCTCAGATGGCACAATTCATAAATTTTTCGGATACAAGAAATATTACTATCTAATATCCTATAAAAAGTAACTACGTGGAAAAATTTATGGTAACAATTAAAATATACTATGACATTATGGAAATGGTTCCCATACTACACTGAAAAAAAGATTTATTTGAACCAACTAAAATTTATTTGAGCCAAAGATATCGTATATTTGGATATGGCCAAATAAATATTTAATTGTGAGAAATAGACAATATATTTGAGTAGCTTAATTGCGTGAAATAAGTGATTTATTTGTGGTAAAGAAATGGTTCAATTGCTACAAATAAATAAGGGCTTCAAATATATGTATAGTATCACCAAATTTTAGGTTATTTGTCACAAATTTAATATCTTTACCACAAATATATCAATTACTTACCACAAATAAATGATATGTTTTCATCAAATTATAAAATTATTTGAATCAACTGTCATATTTAGTTGTACCAAATATATTTATTTGTCATTAAGAAATATTTTTAAAAAAGTCACAAATAAATTGATTTATTTGGGACAAATATTTCTTTTTTTCTGTGTACATGGTAACGATTACCATAGTATTATGGGAATATTTCAGATATATTATGGGTATAGTTACCATAATACATAGAATATATTTTTACCATATTATATTGAGTAATATTTTTGTTATCACAAAATTTGAATACTTTTAAATATTTGCTCAGTATCTTAATTTTATTATTAATTAATTTTAACGTATTTTCAGTTACTTAAAGCAAATATTTACTGTTATATATTGATTCTTAGTAATTTTTTTATTTCAAATTAATGAATTTTATTGTTTCCATGACAATAATTCTTAAAAAACGAAAAAATTTTTAACAGTGTATTTTCATTGGTTGATTTTATTGATTAAAATTAATGAAGTATCATTTAAATAGCAATTCAGCGAGTTGAAAAGCACAATTGCTTATTAAATTTAATTGAAAACTGTAAAGATTGAATAATGCAAGTAATTATCACAATTTATTTACAATTCTTTTTTTATTAATTAAATCAAAACTAATTGATTTTAATTATCTTTTAAAAATAATTATCACCGTCTTTAATATTATTAAATTAATTAATATAGGAATTAAATATAAAATACATTCAATTATTTAGTGAGTAAATTGATACAAATTTTATTTAATTAAAACATTTCATGGAATAAAATTAATTAAATTAATCTAGAATAATTAAGTTAATTAATTATACACGAGAAGAAATTTATGGTAGCAATTACAATATATTATGGGAATAGTTTCCATAATGCACGGTAATCGGTTTTTTTGAAATGTCTTATACAGGAACAGCACCCATACATATTATGGTTATCATTTCCATAATAGTATGTTAACCATTACGATAATATTATGGTAATTTTCACCATGTATTATGGTAATAGTTACTATAACAATATGTTAGTAATTAAATTTACTAAGAATTTGACGACCGAAGCCACTCTCAAAACCTCCTACTACTCTTTGAACTCGAAAACAATATTTTGGGTCTCGTTTCGAGTTTTTTAAGCTTGGAAATTTTTTTGCAGTCTTGATAAAATAATATCAATTTGATAAATTATTTTAATTTATAAATATTATCGTAACCATTACCACAACAATATAGTCACCATTACCATAATATTATGGAAACATTTCATATACCATAATATATAGGGTTTATTTTCATAAATACTTAGGAACCGTTATAATGTAGTTATAGGATTTGTTCCCATTTGCTTATGGGAACTATTCATGTGAGTATGGTAATCATTACAATAATTCTATTACCATGCGATATGGGAACTGTTACCATAGTGATGGGAATTGTTCTCATAGTTATGGAAACTTTTCTCAAAAGGCATGAGCCTACAACCCATAATTTCAAGTAATTATTTCCATAACGGTATGGGATGATATTTCATAAACTTTCTAAGAACGGTTACTATAAATTTCTCTTCGTGTACAATATAATTATTGATTAATTTTGAATCCGTATAAATGCGTTTATTACAAAAGTTCTGGTTTCAATTTTTACTGGCAATTTTTTCTTTTATTTTGTTGCTATATCGATTTTCGATGTTTATAAAATGTTAAATATGTTGTGACAATTTTTATTAATCAATGAGCCGCAAAATCTTTTAATATTAATTCAACTGCAAATTAATTCATTCGGTTCAGTATAGAACTACTGAAAAAAAAATAAAAAATAAAAAATACAATAATTATTTTGCAATCATTTTAGAGTTCAACGACGTAGAGATGGACTTTGAAGAAATGCCGGTGAAAAAAGTAGTTAATAATAAAGACAAAGTTAAAGCATCTGTCGAGGAGCCTAAAAAAATCCCTAAAATATATTATGGATCAAGAACTCACCGACAAATTTCACAAGTGATAAAAGAACTTCGCAGAACAGCATATGCAGATACTAAAATGACAATATTAAGTAGTAGAGATTTTACATGCATTCAACAGTCAAACAAAAATAAAACTGAATTATGCAATGAATTATTGGATCCTATTAAAAAACAAGGGTGTCCATTTTATAATGAATCTAATAAACGTACAATATCAACTTATAAAAATTTAGATAGAGTCTCGTTACCGCAACCTTGGGATATTGAAGAATTAGTTGAAGTGGGAAAAGAATATGGCTGCTGTCCGTACTTTGCTGCGAGAAATCTTATGGTTGAAGCAAATATTATTTTTTGTCCGTACAATTATTTAATAGATCCAAATATAAGAAAGAGTATGCAAATTTCTTTGAAAGATGAAATAGTTATACTGGATGAAGCTCATAATATTGAAGATATTTGTCGAGATAGTGCTAGTGAGACATTCAGGGTCGATGAACTTATGGAACTTATTAAAGAATGTGAACACTTAATACTTAATGTAGCAAAAGACAAAATTCCTCCTTATGCAGCTGTGATAAAATCTTATTGCGAAGCTTTCAACCAGTTCATTGAATTGACTAATCTTGAATGCAAGGTAAGCTATTTATTATGTTTTTGAGTTTACAAAAATTTTAAATGTTTTGAAAAAATATAATTTTACCAAGTTTGTTATTTGTAAATATTTAAATAACAAAATGTGGTATCTTCAGGTATTTTTGATATAACACGGAAAAAAAAAATTTTGTTTGAAGAATAATAATTCTTGCGTTAAAAAATTATTTTGCTGAAAATTTGCAGTTAAGTCATTTCGTAATACAAGAAATACTTTTCTGAACAACGAAAAATTATTTTAGCAAATGAATCACTAACTCAAGTAATTTTTTTTAGAATTAATTAATTTCTTTAAAATTTGGACTAAACACTTTCATCATAGAATTTATTTCTTTGAGTTAAAAGATATAGTATATCAACGAATTTAGTAGAAAGTGCTTTTGACGAGTGTGATTGGTTCACAATCTGTTAGTTATTGTAAATTACAATTCCTCTATTCTAATGCTTGTTTTTTATAAATTATACCGACATAAAGCACAAAACTTTTTTTTGTAGAAAATTCAATTCCCTATAAAATGATCTTTTTCAAATTCAAATGAAATTTGAATGTACCTGAAGATCGGAACGTTTTTCGCGCAACGAAAATGAGAAAAATTATGTAATTTGACAGCTGAAGGGGTAGTTGGGGCGGCCTGCCATTTCCTGCTGACATAATAATACCTATGCAAAACATTTCAAAAATCTAGATCCAATAGATTTTTTACTTTTCTTTTTTTTTATATTTCGTTCCGCGAAAAACGTTCAGATCTTCAGGTACATCAATTTGACTCAATCAAAATAATAATGATAAACAAAAAAACTAATTTCTCATTAATTTCAGTTTTGTTAAAAAATTTTTTGCTCTATAACTTTTTCTTTTCATTGATTTTATGAATATGATTCGAAATACTTTTTTTTTATCGAGAATTTAATTTCCTAAAAAAATATGTCTCGGTCAATACTGTATTTTCACCCGTTAGTAAGTTACAACACTTCAAAGTTTGTTTCAGAAAAATACATATATATATTACTATTTAAAACTTTTATTGCCTTGGGAGTCATATTAATATTAAAATTAAAAACTCTTTCTCTTCAGAAATTGCCTTTTTGCATATTTTTTATGACCTGTAAAGTGCGCAACATTAAGCTCAATAATACCTAAAATAAAGTCCACTTATTTTATTTGGCCACTTCAAATTGATGTCAAATCTTAAGTTAACGATTTTGAATTTTTTCGGAATATTTTAATAATCAAAACTATGAAAATTTATTAGTTGACTGATATTTGAACATATTTTTGCTTAAATGCATTATATTTGTTTAGTATGTTCTGAAAAAGTTCGAAAATGTAAATTAAAAATTATTCACCGTTTCAAATTCAAATTTTGATTATTACGATCAAGAAAACATCATGACAAAATATAGATAATAATTTTAAATTTAAAAGAACATTATATTTAAATTGTAACTAATTAATTTTTCAGGAAGCGAAAAATGATCAACTGACAAGTAAATTTTGGACTAGCCGTGAACTATTGGAATTAATGAGCGTAAATAATTTAGATGTACGTTTTCATTATCAGTTTAAAAGTGCTTCATTGAATGCAATTGATAAACATAATGAAGCCAAAGAAAAATCACGAGAACCACCAAATTTACATGGAGATCCCAAAAAACAAGTTGTAGCTCCCACAGTATCTCCTATTGCTGTTCGTACTCTTGAAAGGCTTAATTTTGCTATCGATATGTTAACATCGGAACAATATTCATCTGATTTTCGAGCATTAATCAGAGAGGTCCCTGAGAGATTTTGTCAAAAAATAACAACCGTAAGTACAATACTATTATTATAATAATATTTTTTAAATGTAAGATCTTTATAAAAATAAAAAGTATACTTAATTATTTAGAGATCACCAAGTGCCAGTCAAAAACCACGAAATCAACGCATACGAATGCTTGATTTATTGTGTATGAATCCAGCAGTTGTATTTTCTTCATTAGCTAAATCAGCTCGATCAATAATATTAGCATCTGGTACATTATCACCAACAACTTCCTTTTCCAGTGAATTGGACACTAAATTTCCACACATGCTTCATGCTAATCATGTAATACCTAAAGAACAGGTTCTTGTTAAAGCTGTAGGTCAAGGACCAAACAATGTTAATTTACGAGCGACTTATGCAAATGTTAACTCATGGAAATTTCAAGATGAATTAGGACAAGTTCTAGTCGATGTGTGTGAAACAGTACCTTTTGGAATATTATGTTTTTTTTCATCATACACATCTATGAAAACATTGACAAATAGATGGTGGCAAAATGGTACAATGACTAAAATAAATCAATGTAAACGTATTATTGAAGAGCCACGTGTCAGTAAAGATTTGTCTGAAGTTATGAATGAATTCCGTACAGTAATAAAAGAATGTACAGAAGGTACTATTGATGATCAAAGAATAACTGGTGCCTTACTTTTTGCAGTATTTCGTGGTAAAGTCGCTGAAGGAATTGATTTTAGTGATAATGAAGCACGGTGTGTTTTAACTATCGGGATACCTTTTGCTGTAAGAAATGATCCCGCAGTTGAGCTTAAAGTTGCTTATAATGATTTACATTCTAAAGAAAGAAAACTATTACGTGGAAGTGAATGGTATGCGGTACAAGCTTACAGAGCACTGAATCAAGCTCTAGGACGTTGTATTAGACATAGAAATGACTGGGGTGCTATACTACTAGTTGATGATAGATTTTTAATAAGCCATAATCAAAGTTATCTTCCCAATTGGGTTAAATCTATGTGGAGTAACCGTAATAATAATTATAATTTACGTCACGAGCTTAAACAATTTGTCAACGAAAGGATTAAATGTGATGAAGAACGTAAACTTAATAGTGATTAAATAATTTAATTATGATGATGATAGAGATTTATTTTAATACCCTATAATACTAATTAAATCATTTAATTACTTGTTTCTTTATTTATATATTAGTTTAAAAGAAAAAAAAAGTATTTTCATTTTGTTTATTATTAAGTGTATAAAGTTAATGTAGTTTTTGATAATTATGATGATGCATTGAGTGTATCACGTTTTTCTATCATTCGTAATTGTTTCTTCTTCATTCTCTTTATTTTTGCAGTATTTTTTATCTAATGATCAAAAAAATTTATAAATAATTTATTAACTTACTATTTTATGACGAAAAAATATTTTTTTTAACATAAAAAAAATCATCAATATTATTGATACTTACTACTTGGACAATTTCATTTTTCTTAGCATTCTCTTGAGCTCGTTTCAAATTTTCAATTCTCCGTTGCTTTTTAGCTTCTTTTTCAGCTTTAAATTTGTCTTTTAATGCGCGTGATTGTTCTTTAACACGTTTCAATTCTTCTCTCAATTTTTGTTTCTTCTCAAAAGAGATACGTAAACCTCTTGTTTTTATTAGTGAAGAAAATCTGTATAAAAATAAATAAAAATAAAATAGAATAATTTGTTTAAATATTTAAAATTTTAATAAATGCTAATAAAAATTATTATGTGTACTGAAGATATTGATAAAATTTTTATACCAAATGTTCAAATAAAGATTTTTGATACAGCTTGTTATTAATTTAAATTTATTTAACATAGTTTTAAATCTTTACTTATTATTATCTATATTATTAAGAGAATAAGGAAAATTTTGTTCCCGCCATATCTATATGATAAATTTAGTTAATGTTATTGAAATTGGTATCATTAGATAGGTCTTGACTTGAACTTGTGCTTTTTCATAATTTAAACTCTTTTTAATTGCCAAGTATTGAGATACATAGATTTATCTATATCATTCGAATTACATTAAAATTACGCGAGAAAAAAGACGGTCGTATTTATTTTCTTTAAATAAATTAATACTTTAATTATTCTGTCACTAAATATGACTGAATGTCACTGAATATATAGCTATATTATTTAAATCACGTTACTTTTTCCAAAACGACAGATTTTTATACTCTTTTTTGGTTTAAGGAAGCTTCTCAAAGCCAAAAAAGCGTGCACAGAAAAAGAAAGGATTCATTGATACAAAAAATCTTTACTCGCCTAAAGAAACTTTACTTACCCCAAGAAATTTTTCGCATTGTGAATTAAAAACAAAAATTTATTTAGAACTAGAAAAAATTACTTGGTGCAAGGAATTATTTCTTGCCCAAAAAATCTTTTCTCGCCCCAAGACAATTTTTATATTTAGTTCATATTACATAAAATTTTTTGCGTCAAGAAATCCTTTTTTTTTGCGTATTTTATAAATTTAGTAGTGATATTTGAGCGGTCACGTAGTGACTACATGTTGCTAGTCTATATTATTAAGAGAATAAGGAAAATTTTGTTCCCGTCATATCTATGAAATAAAATAAGTCATTTTTATTAAATTTGGTATCATTAGAAAGATCTTAACTTGAATTTGTACCTTTTCATAGTTTAAACTCTTTTTTTATTGCTAAGTTTCATGATAAATCAACTTATCTATACTATTTAAATTACATTTAAATCACTCGTAAGAACATGACGATCATATTTATTTTCTCAAAATAAATTAATATTTTAATTTTGTCACTACATAGGACTAAATATATGAAACTATTATTTATATTTATATATATATAATTGAAAGAAAATAAAAAAAATATAGTCTATGCATGCTTTCTATGATTATGAAAACTTAGCAGATTTAATTTGATATCAGTGAAAAAAAAATATATTAGGTGACTAACACCAAAAAATTTAACCATGTGTAGATTTTTTTTTAAGAATCCCATGTTTATATAATCATTGAAATCAATCAATTTGCGAATCAATGATGAGATTAGTCTTATTAAATTTTAATGATAACAGAAATAAACAAAAGATTCTAGAGTATAGTTTTCAATAAATAGTTAAATTCAAATCATGTTCAATAAATTTTGCAGTAATACTTGAGAAGTTATGTAGTGATTCAGGTTGCTCGTTATTATTATTATTATTATTATTATTATTATTATTATTATTATTATTTTATAGTCAAGTTTCATTTCTAATTATTAATTGAAAAAATCTTAGTTTAATGTATTTTTAAAATAAAATTAAAAATCTTTTTCCTCGTGATTTAAAAAATGATAAATTAAAATTATAAATGTAAAAATATATGAGCTCTTATTAAGTTATCAAATTTTATCAGAAGAAATTTGACCTAGAGAAAAAAATTGTCAGTACATTATGCATTGTCTACGAAAAAGGATGGAGTTTTTTTTATTAGAAGTTATTATGGGGGGGGGGGGGGGGTAATCGAAAACAATATCATGTGATACAAATAGATCTCAGTTTTTCGTACAGAAAATTTTTATAAAATTTAAATCAATGAAAATTCACTTGAAAAAAGTATACATGGCTAAAAATATATGATATTAAAATTTGCCGACGTCTAAGAGCTTTGGATTTTTTCAAAAACGATAATTAAAAAAACAAAACAAAAAAATATATTTCAGAAAACTGCACCTATTGTTTTATTAATTTTCTACATGTGCATATTTTTAGTTTTTTAATGTAAGTCATTGAAAAAAAAAAAATCTAAAATTGTTACTTGTCTGCTAACTTGAGGATCATAAAAATACCCTGTTTAAAAATATTGATTGAAAAGAATTAAAAATGATTAAATTCGAAATCTTTTCAATAATTTCAATTCTTTTGTTTGTATATATAGATATTCAGTTTGCATGGAGTGACTGCATCTCAATTCTTTTCAATCAGTATTTTTAACCAGGGCATTGATAACACCTGACATAAATTTTTTTATTTTTCTAAATAAATTACATGTCATTAAAATAAAATATAATTACTGTCAAATATACATATAAAGCTTTGAAAGTTTTGCGTATGGATTTTTAAAAATTTATTTCAATCACTGTTGAATTCATCCATTTCAAAAAAAAAAAAAAAAAAAAAAAAAAACGTCAGCTGTCATTGCTTTCATTGTCATCAAACTCATCGTTTCGGAGCATTATTGCTATTATTAAAATTTTAAATAAAAAAAAACATTTACCTCTTTTTTTGAGCCATTGACATTAGACACGTGTTTCTGTTTATTTACTCAAGTTCATAAGATTATTTAATCTGCAATAATAAATTGAAAATTAATTCAATTATAAATTCGTTAATTTATCAGTAATAATTATTTCTTACCGAAGATTTAATTATAATAACTGAAGCACATAAATATATTACAAGTTAAAATAAAGAAAGGTTATAACAACTCACGTGGACCACCAGTATTGATTACTAACAGTTGCTTTGCTCCTTTCCTTACTTTTATTTTTTCATACAGCCGTTACGTGATTTCTATTGGCCAAAAATTATCTAAACTTGTAGATGATTTATTCGTACAATCCTCACATTCTATTGGTCAGGATATTAAATTTTTTTTCTCGAATAGTTTAATAGATATTAAATTAATTTTAGGATTTAATTTTGCTTTCTCTACATTAACAATATATTTTTATTAATTAATGCCATTAATTTAATATTTTTAAACATGTAATGCAACTATTTAATTTTATATTTTATAACTTCATATATTTAAATAAAACTTACAGTTGGTAAGATGAGTGTGAATTTAAATGACATTTTAAAATTTTTTAAATTTTAAAATAAATAAATAAAATGTAATTAGAAAAAAATTTAAAAACGCATATTTAGACAAATAAAAAATCAGTATGCGCATTTTCTTTAATTTTATTATTTAAATTGATATATATATTTATTCAAAATTTATAAACATTTTCATGTCAGCTACGTTCATACTCATGTTGGTAAGACTACTTTAATCTACCAACACAAAATTTTTTTATCAGTTGTTAAGTTACCATCTTATGATAAACATCTGACAATCAAATTATATAGAGGTATATAATATATAGAATAAAATATAAGAGTCATCACTTGTTGACAATAACAACTTGATGACGGTTCTTCACTCTGTTATATTTTAATAAAAATTTATCATTACTTTTATATAAAGTAATGACTTCATTATTTTTATCTCTTAACTAATATATAGTTTTTTTTTAAATTTTATCTTATAAATATATATTTTTAAATATATTTTATATATTGTATTTATATATGTTATTTGTTATATTATAATACAATTGTTTGTTAGTTTTCAAATGGTGATCCACGTCATTTAACCACGTATAATTTTATACTTTAATAGTAAGTAACATATTGTAATAATTATTTATTAATTTTAAAGCAATAAGTATCTTTTGTACGCGAATTTAATAAATTAATATTTTACTTTTCCTAGATTAAGTAAACAATTACTCGCAATGGAGCGTATTGAATCGAAAAATTCTTTAATTGGAAGCCAGGGTGTTCAACAAATGCACTTGTCAGTAATTAAACCACAACCCGATTCGAATAATTCTTCAATCATAAATGCTGAAAGTACAACTAATCATTCTATTGAAAATAATGATGATAAAATATTTCATTTGAATCACGAAGATACTGTCATTGATATTGATGGTAAGCAAAAATATTACTTTTCCTTTATTTACTGATTTTTAAATTATAAATTACAACATCAATTTTATTGATACTTCATCTAGGTCAATGCTATTTACTCTTACTTTTAAAATATTATTTAAAGAAACCATAATTTCTTTTCAAAACTTTTTCGTTCCCGCTATAACTGTAATTGAACACAATCCTGAGAACGATGATTATATCCAATCATATATAATTACATATACAGTTATATATTATTAGATCTAATCATGTTTGACGAAAATTAGCTTTTATAAATTTATAGATGTTTAGATCTAATTAAACTTGAGTGATAATCCTATATACACTAGTCACAAAAATTAAGGTACGTTACAAAAATTATCAACCTGAAGATTGGAACGTTTTTTGAGCAACGAAAATATAAAAATTTATGTAATTTGACTGCTTAAGGGATAATTATCCACGTTTAGGACCTAGGATTTCCGGCTCACATACCGTTATCTATATGCGAAGCATTTCAGTAATCTAGTCATCAAATAAATTTTTTACTTTTTAATTTTTTTTTTCGTTGCGCGAAAAACGTTCCGATCTTGAGGTTCGCAAGAATTCCGAATTTTTAAGTGATTTTCAACATGCTACAACTTAGAGGGAATGATCGTACAATAAAAACAAAGAAAAGCGATATATACTTCAAGTGTCTAGTTTATTTCAGTTCTGAACTTGAAAATTTTACATCATGCATGGTTTTGGAGCGATCCAAAGAAAAATCAACAAAAAAAAAATTTCAAATTTTTACTTGTTTTAAAAACGGTCTATGGGCTTCAAAAATTTTTTTTTCGACAATCTTATCTTAAAGCTCTTTTCAGTAATTTAATACTCTTTAAGTTACCGCAGTTGAAAATTCGCGCCCAGAAAGGCATATACTATATGTAAATCTAGCATTAGAGCTAAAAAAGCATATACATTCTTTTGTCATGAACCTGAAGATCGGAACGTTTTTCGCGCAACGAAAAAAAAAATTAAAAAGTAAAAAATTTATTTGATTACTAGATTACAGAAATGTTTCGCATATAGATACCGGTATGTGAGCCGGAAATCCAAGGTTACCCTAAACGTGAGTAACTACCCCTTGAGCAGTCGAATTACGTAAATTTTTATATTTTCGTTGCGCAAAAAACGTTCTAATCTTCAGGTAGATTTTTTTTCACTCAACCACTGAGAAATGATTTGAAATGTATACTTTGATCAGCGTTTTTGCTTTTAAACACAATGATTATTAATGCCAAAAAATATATTAAAAAAAAGTAAATTACCATACAATTATACTCGCTAAATTCAAATTTAAATACACTAATGAAAAAAATCAAAGTTGAAAAAAATTTTGAAATTTTTCGATGATTTTTGAGATGCTGTATTTAAGTGAAAAGTAGTCGCATCAGAAATCGAGAAAAAGTATTTTGGTGTTCCAAGATTTTAGTTTTCAGAATTTTGGGTCAAAAATGTTTAGGAGCTATTTATCGCTTTAGAATCACGAAATTGATTAAAAAACTAAATTTAAAATATTAATGACATAATGGCCTATAACAGTAAATATATTCGTTTTTGGCATTAATTATATTTTTAATTTTTTAGTTAATGTTAAAAAGGCGTATAAATAAAACATTAATAAAACATTCAATTGTATAAAGTACAAAAATCGAAAAGTTTTTAATCGTTATTGCTGTTAAAAATTTATCATTAATAGTATTAGCATTTCGATGGGCTATTTTTGTTATAGTAATTTTTGGTTTTATGGCCCATTAAGTTCGGTTATCATTTCTAGTACTGCGAAGCATTGTGATGTTTTATCTTTGCAAGTTTTTAATATACACGGAGAGAAAAATATTGTCAGAATAACTATCCATTGTATCCTCAAATGCCGTATTGTCAGAATAACGATTCGTATACTTAATTTAGGAATACTCTCATATTAATTTAATAATCTATAATATCGCTAAAATAAATATACGTATTTAGGTTAGGATAGGTATTCGTTTATTTAGTTTGACAATACGACGAATAGCCGTTGTAACGATATGTAGTTTCGTTAATATAGGTATCTGTATAGCCAGCGTGAGGATCCGTATAGCTAAATTGGCTATACGTATCGTCGTTCTGGGTTTCCGTATGCCTAAATACAGAGTATGCGTAATAGTTACATCAACGATTCATGAAATGTCTAAAATAAGGATACGGATCGTCATTTTGACGATCCACTCTGAGGATACTCCGTATAGCTGAATTAGCTATACGGCGTATCGTTAAGTAAGTTAACTATACAGCGTATAGCCAGAATAGCGATACGTATAGTTAATCTGGCGATATTTTTCTCTCCGTGTATTGTTGAGTTTCTTAAAAATATTTATAATAAATTTGATACCACATAATTGATGGAGCATCCGAACTTCTTGGATCAATTCGGTTGTATTACTTATATCTATGTTATTGCTTATTACATTTCCTTGTCTAATATTATTAGCGTTACTATTACCTATTACTTTATTGCTAAACAGAGTGTTGTAGTTGGAGTAGAACTTTGGATAAGGCGCTGTTGCACTGGTGTTGCGAGTGTCTCTAAAGCTGGACAGTTCTTGTTGGTGGGCTCTGGAGAAGTTCGATGATTTTTCGCATCTTTGGCTATTTGTCGTCGTTGTTCTAACTTTTGAATATGTGTTTGATACGTGATGCAGCCAGAAAAATTGGTTAAATGCTCTTCTCCGCAATACGCGCGGGTTAATTTTTTGTCATTGTTATAACACTTGCAGTCCTCTATCTTTTGAGCATTTGGCGCAACGTGGTGGACGATGACAATGCGATGTTCCGTGTCCATAACCTTGACAGTTATGGCACTGAGTAACTTTTCAATAATTTTTGAATTTCTCTATTTTTATGTTCATTGATAAAAAATATCTACTGCTGTATACTACTGGTACGTCAATTTCGGGTTCTGTTACCAAATAGTACATCACGACTGCATTTTTCTGAATGCTTTTCTTTTATCTGAGTTACTTGTTTACACGGAAAAAAGAGCAGTTGAAAAATTACAGTTCCGTATAGTAGTAAAGTGCTCCGAGTCCGAAACTGTAAAAATTAAATTTTTTATCAGTAAATTCGACAGAAATAACAAATATTACAGTTTCAAACTCGATATTGACGATTTAAACTGTAAAATTTGCTACTTAAAATTGTATTAATTTTATTGCTACAACAAATTTCTAAAATTACAGTTTGAACTTTAATGTTTACAGATTTTTGCCCGGAAAGCCTGTTTTTACAGTAGAAACTGTAATTTTTCAACTGCTCTTTTTTGCGTGTAGGTTGCACTCCTTGGAAATTTGATGTTTGGGTTACTTCTCGTATTTCTACTTTATGCAGTCCTTGTATAACAAATTTTTGTTCTTTTCCTGTCAAAGGGTGTATAGGTAATACGAGATGCGTTTTCAGCTTAAAATATAACTGACTGTTTCATAGTCTACCTTGCTTAAAGGGTAGAAAGTGAGACCTACTTTAGGGAAACTCATACACTAATAGAAAACTTATCTTGATTCAAGAAAAATTTTTTCTTCAAAATGTGGTCCTTGTTTCAAAATTTTTAATTGTTTTAATTCAAAAAATGAGTCTTTGAACCAAAAAATTGAAATTCTCGGATAGAGAAAAAAAATTCTTCGTTTGAGAATTTTATTCTTCGATGAAGCCTTTTTTGTTTCGAAACAAAATTCTGACATATTTCGCTTAAGAATTTCTTGCTCTTGGATTAAGATAGGCAAAATGTAGGTTCAAGACATTACTGACTTGTTTCGAAAATGGCGCGATTTTTAAATCAAGATATCAATTTACTCAGCTTAAAAAAAAAACTTTTTTTTTATTTTAAAAATAAAAAATTTTTAAGAGATTTTTTAGGACTACATTCATTTACTTCAGATATGTTAAAGTAGAAATTTATTTAAAAAAAAAAAATTTTTTTTCATTACTTTAAAAATATCTTCCATTGGGGAATTATTACTTGAACCAAACATTCAAAGTTCTTAAAATAACAATACGACATTCTTAGTTGAAGACAAGTGGTCTTGCTTGAAGAATTCAATAGTTTCGATTGAAGATAATATAGTTTCGGGTCAAGACATGAGAGTTATCCATTAAAGATACAAAATCTTTAGAGCCAAGAAAATCTAAATCAACCCTGATAACACGAGTTGGTCGTGAAAAAGTTGGACATTCATTAGTTTCCGACCAACTTGACGACAAGTTATCGACAACTTCAGCTTTTACAACTTTAGGCTACAAGTTACTGCCAACTTTCTCAGAAAGTTGGCGCCAGTATAAAGCCGCAACTGGAATGCAAGTTTCTGTGAAAGTTGAATGCAAACTTACCGTCAACTTTCTCAGAAAGTGATCATCAACTTATTGAATTTCCAACTTTTGCCACCAAGTTTCTCAGAAAATGACTATCAACTATTGGAGGTACCAGCTGTTGGCGGTCAACTTAGTTTCCAGTTGTGGCTGCAAGTTTCTCGTCAGTTTCTCGTCAACTTGGCTATCAGGGAAGACAAGAATTTCTTGAAGCAAGACGATTGGTTTTCTTCAGAAATAAATTTTTGGCCCAAGAAAATATTTCTTGAGACAATATAAAATTTTTATCAGTGTAGTTATGTCAACTGTTCTGATATCACAATCTCTAATTATAGCGTCAACTGCTTGCTTAATAACTGCAACTATTGGTAGTGTCTTTGGTGGTGGAGCCGTAAGTAAATCCATTTCATGTTCAGTATCACTACAAGTTCCATCTCCCAGTGGGTCAAATTTGTTTTGTATAGTAAACTTGGTATTGACGAAGTGTTCGTTTGATTTTGTTTTGCCGCTCGATCTGCCAAAGTTGATTCGAGCAGTTTCCATTTGCTTGGTTTTTTGGAACTTTTGTCTTCGAAACTTTGGTCAGAGCCATTCCAATAATAAGGTTGAAGCAGGTTGGGTCTGCTAGTTATGTTGCAACAGCGTTTTTCTCTGCTTGCACTTTAATATAATTGTATCTCTTTAGATATGTGTTCACTTTGAAGGTTTACACTCGAATCTTATCAAATGATGGAATGTAGTAAGTAGCGACTGACGTAACTTCTCTTGACGTAAATATTTTCAATCGGTAAGCGCGATCCAGTCACAGCAATGAAAGTATCCCCTATACCACTATCAGTTTTCCAATAAACTTGCTGATGACGATACCGTCAATATTGTTATTATTATGAGAGGAACCTGCAAAGTAAAATTTTTTGCTAATTTAAATGATTAAATCTCGAAATATATAAATGGTCGCAAAATAAAAATGAGTAAAGGACATTATAATTCCGTGATTTTCCATTGAACACTTTAAATCTGCCACTATCATTTCCAAAGAAAACAATCAACTCGTCGAGTTCAACGTAGACTTACTCAAAGTACAAGTCCGCTAAGCAGCCAATAATAAAAAACTAAATGTTCCTTTTCATTGTCAACGAATTCTGGATGCTCAGTGTAATTCATAAGTTTTCACGACTCTATTCTAATTCAAACAACAATCGAAGATTAGAAAATTTGACCTTGAGGGTCAAAATAAAAACATCCTCTTCAGTTTACTTAGAACGTCCTCTATCAGCTGTTACCAAATCATGTCCCAGTGTACGACTGCCAACCAATTGACTCGTAAACTCTGACTAGTCGAAGCAGAAAATTACAACCGGGCTTTAATTATCGAAAATACTTTAATTTACTTATAAACAAAATCATCTCCGGGTAATCTTTATAAAATGATAGTTCGGAAACTTAAAATATTCTGTAAATAAGGAATTTTACTGTCATTACGGTCGACTTCGAGAGTAACACTTGTGCTTGTTCATCTACTATCATAAATTCATTTTCCCTGGAAAGTGCGACTAAGATGTTTGTAATTAAAATCTAAAATACGGACTTTCTCGAATCGAAAAATTTAGATCAAGTTTGATTTTAAATCGGTAAAAACAATGAATTTCGGAGTCAGCTCAAAATTAAATAAGTGCACATGCTTACTCATTGATTAAGAGTTTTTATTATTGCAGTAAAGAAAATTAAATTGAACAAAACATTCTTACGCTCCACAATACTGTATAGACAATAAATTATATGTGAGCTGTAAAATAAAGAAACGATAATAACTTAAATTGTTTTTTACATATAAAAAATTTAGTGTTCCTGAAAAAAAACCCTTTTCTACTCAAAGTGCAAAAACATAAATATCAAATTATAAAGGATCTTGTGCTGAAAAAGAAAAAGGCGGTAATTTTTTCCAGTACTTTCGGCCAGAATGGAAATATATACATCTTTATAAATAAAAATTGCGTGTCACGTTGTTGTCTGCGATGGACTCCTAAACTACTGAACCGATTTTAGATTTTATTTGCACACCGTGTGCAATTTGATCCAACTTGAAAGATAGGATAGCTCCCATCTCAATAAATAGTCGCTATATTGTTTTATTGCAAATTATATGACTATTATTTGACAGTCACAATTGTCTGTTAGCTCCGAACGATTCTAATAGATGACGATATCTGTTGACTGGATTATGTAAGTATTCAATAGATGGCGCTATGTTAATAATGCTAACGTTTCATATGTTTTTTTTGAAACAGACTAATACATATATATTAGACTAGGCCAAAAAAATCGACTATTTTTTTAACTTCCCGCTTAGAAATCGATGATTTTCAAAAATTTCGGGAAGTTATGGTTTTCACCCCGATTTTCGAAAATCGAGTTTTCATCAAATGTCGACGTTTTGAGGTCCTAGGAAGCTAATCTGACTATTTTCAGAATGATGTCCGAGTGTCTGTATGTATGTATGTGTGTGTGTGTGTGTGTGTGTGTGTGTGTGTGTGTGTGTGTGTGTGTGTATGTGTGTGAATGGTCTATAGCTTTTTAACTAATGAATCGATTTGGATGTTTGAGGCGGCGATTAAAAGAGCTTGTTGGCCGTCAACTTTCCTGAAAATTTCAGATCGTTCGATCAAGTAGACTCGAAAATATTGGCGAATTACGAAAAAAAAAAAATTTTTTTTTTTAGTTTTTTATTGATTTCTCAGAACCGAATTGAACGATCGACTTCAAAATCTAATCAGCTCTAGAACTCAATAAAACGCGTCGAATGCCGCCTTAGACATCTCAATTGGTTAATTTGTTCGGGAGATATCGTTGGAGAAAGAAATGGTAAAATACGGTTTTTTTCAAATATCTTTAAGACGGCTGAATCGATTGCTTTTAAATTTCAATCACCTCTAGAATTCAATGAAACGCGCCTATTGCCACCTCAAACGTCAAAATTGGTTAATTAGTTCAAAAGATATCAGTGTTGAAAAGTTAAAAAAATAACATTCTATGTTATTTTTTCCAGATAAATCAAAATGTACTGTACTAAAATGTGTCAAAAATCTCATAAACTTTTCCTCCTTATGGTGTCTTTTGATCATCGTATAATACCGTAAAACTTGTTCTTTTGTTTAAACCATATTATCAACGAAAAAATTGAAAAAACACCGTTTTTAATGAATTTCTCCGATATTTTATATATTATCGCTCTGACCTAAGCTAAAACTCATTCGAATCTTGATTTTGATCACTGACATTGATTTCTGCATCAACATATTTATTTTATTTAACATAATCGGGAATTAAAATTTAAAAACCGCTTGTCCATTAATGATTTTCGATTCTTAAACTTTTAAACTTTAGCACAAAGCATAACTTGTTAGAGTTTGAAAAACTCATAAAAAAACAATCGCATGCAATTAGATTTTCGAGCTCGAAGAAAAAATATAGTCTCATTAATATTTTGGATTTCCTTGAGCTCGAAAACAGCGGGAAGTTTTGGGGCTGGCCCGCAGGGTCAACCGACAGACCGATTTTTTTTCTTTCGATACTATGAAAATATTATTCCTGACGACCAAAAAAAATTATTGTGCAAGTTTGAGCCCTTAATATTGATATTAAGAGGTGTATCGTTACAAATATTCGTTTTTTTGACAGAAATTTCAATTTTTACCCAAAACTCGTAAATCATCTGTCTGAAGAATTTGAGCAATGCATATTCTTGAAGGAAATTGAATTCCCTACAAAAAATCTCTCTTAGTAAATTGAAAAAAAAAAACGAGCCGTTTCCTTGTAACCATGCCTTAAATATTGATTTGTTTTTTGAATTCTTTGTTTTTATTTTAGATTTTTGTAACTACTAGAAACATTAGAATTTTTTTTAATCAAGATACATATTTTTGAAGGAAATTTAATGTTCTACAAAAAAGGTCTCTTAACATTTTTTGCTAAATACACTCTTTCAAAAGTTATTTAAGGTTGAAGTTGAGTAAAAACGACTTAAATAACCTGAATAACTTTCGAAGGAGTGAATTTAGCAAAACATGTTAAAATACCTTTTTTGTAGAGCATTAAATTTCCTTCAGAAATATGTATCTTGACTAGAAAAATTTTAAATATTTATAGTAGTTACAAAAATCCAAAATGAAAACAAAGAATTCAAAAAACAAATCAATATTTAAGGCATGGTTACAAGGAAACGGCTCGTTTTTATTCAATTTACTAAGAGAGATTTTTTGTAGGGAATTCAATTTCCTTCAAGAGTATGTATTTCTCAAATTTTTCAGATAGATGATATACGAGTTTTGGATAAAAATTGAAATTTCTGTCAAAAAAACGAATATTTGTAACGATACACCTCTTAATATCAATATTAAGGGCTCAAACTTACACAATAATTTTTTTTGGTCGTCAGGAATAATATTTTCAAAGTATCGAAAGAAAAAAAAATAGTCGATTTTTTTGGCCCCGTTAATATATATACACTAATGGAAAAAATTAAAGGATCAAAAAAAATTTCAAATTTTTGGGTGATTTTCAACAGGCCGTAACTTCGAGAGAAATGGTCGTACAAGGAAAAAAAAAAGGAAGTCGTAGCTCCAAGTGTCTACTTTTTGAATTAGAACTTCAAAATTTTTTTGCGTCAGCGGTTTTTGAGTAATCTTATAAAAACCTACGACACAAAAATATGTAAAATTTTTTTTACTTTTTTTTTTGGTCTACGGGCGTAGGAAAATTTTTTTTTGCTTAACCACTATAAGGATCGGATACCTTCATTTTTCAGCTTTAATTTCATTTTTTATAGACCTTGATACGTCCATTTGTCGCCGAGATATCGGACTTTAAATGGGAAAGGATCCTTTTGTCTTTGATTATCGATATCTCTTGAATGAATTCCCTTAAATGATTAGCCATTTTTTTCTCGGAAAAAAAAATTTTTTCCTGTCGTCACATGAATTTGCAAATGCAACAAAAAAAGGGCTTTTGGTGGTTTTTTTTAAAATCAAGCGCTGAATCAAAAATATTGTGGAAATCAATAATGTTGAGTGTGCATTTTACAGTTCAATATGCCCACAAAAACAACACAAAAAGCCAGACTAATCCAACCAGCCGTATTTCCGTTTCACTCGATCGAATTTTCGAAAAAATTAAAGGATCACTTTTTTTGCTCTGAAAAGCTCATAATCTTTAAAAAAAAAGAAAAAAAATTTCCGAGCTTCTTTCACATTTTCATCCTAAACAGTGCTCAACTTTACAAAAAATAAAAAAATTTCAAATAAAACAAAAATTTCAAAGAAAAAAAAAAAATTTTCTTGAATTTTTTTTTTGAACAACTTTAAGGATTTCGAAAAACCACGGAATGAAGCAAGGAAGCGTTTTGAAAATGATTGGGCGTTGGTCTCTTGAATTTCTTAAAGTTGTTCCAAAAAAAAATTTTCAAAAAAACCAACGCCAATCATTTTTAAAACGCTTATATATACACATATAATTGGCAATAATACTTTAGGTGTAGATTGCAATAATCCTTGCCTAAGTTGCCGAGTGTCAGAGAATGAAACGTTGTTAGTGATAATAAAAGGAGGGGGATAGAATAAGGTATTTGTGTTGTAAGATGCGTTTCGTCTAAGTATACGATAGCTACGACTCCTCACTTAGGTGTGTTATCGCATACTTCACTTCAGACGACATGTTGGAAGGTTCATGTTGGAAATGTTATGCATAGGGACAATTTATTGCGAGAGGTGCGAGTTGCGATTTCCATCACGTGAACTGAAGCAAAACTACCAAATATATATATATATATATAATAACTTATATTTGAATAAAGGGTACAAATTAATAATTTTTTATTATGCTTTTTGTAACAGAAAATTCATATTGAAAAATGGCTAGGTGGAAAGTTCTCTGTTAATGTTTGTTTAACTTGAAAAGTTTTTTACGTTAAAAAAATTTGGTGGCCCTTAAAAGGGCCGTTTTTAATCTAAAGTTCGGTGAATTGGGTTTCTAATTGTTGTAGATCATCACCTAGAAATACAGTCAGCTCAAACTGTAGAATTAGAGCTCCCTCAACCAGTAGTCCGCAAAAATCGTTAAAGTCGTGTCGTTTAAAGAAGTCGCCAAGGTATATCATATTGTCATAGTCGCGAAAAGGTTTAGTTTCTCCAGTCAGTCGCAGTAAGTTACCCTCGCGATCCATCGCACAGCATTCAACCTCAAAGTTAATTTCCGAATGCTCCGACTTCAGTGGAAGGATACCTAGGGAAATCCAGTGTTCGTCGTCTTCGTCGTGGCTAACCTCCACTTTGAATCGCCAAGTGTCGTCAACGTGGACACCTGACGAAAACTCCGTAAATAACGGAGTAACTGTTCCAGTCTCGTTAGTGTAAAGTAATTGACTAAAGTTCTCTAATAGAAAAGTGCGAACAGTCGTGTATGTCATATTTCTGAATTCACAGTCCATGACGTTTCAATAAGTCGATCGATAAACAATTAGGAATTTAAGTAGCGAGGTTTACAGCGTCAAGTTTCGAGCGTAATGATCGCTTCTAACTTAATGACCGATATACTTTCACTACCCCCTCCACTAAGATTTGACCGATGCTAGCAAGGTAAAATTTACCCCCACTCTTGAAAATAGACCAATCCTGACAATACTGATTTTTTCTCTCTATTCTCAATTGTTACCATTACAAATTTACTCATTGCGTAACTATGAAATATTTTTAACGTGAGCGGAGTTTTTTATTAAAATTAATCTTCACTGTCATAAGGAATCTAGCCAACGGAGAAATTATATGCATGTTAATATTGTTAATTCCAATTATTCTCAAATTGGAATGTTGATAATAATGAAAATAAATGTAGAAATTTGAACTATATATATATATACATATATATATATATATATATATATATATATGTATATATTATTGGCTATGATACACTTTAGCAGTAGATTGCAATAATCCTTGCCTAAGTTGCCGAGTGTTAAAGAATGAAACGTTGTTAGTGATAATGGAAGGAGGAGAGATAGAATAAGGTATTTGTGTTGTAAGATGCGTTTCGTCTAAGTATACGATAGCTACGACTCCTCACTTAGGTGTGTTATCGTATACTTCACTTCAGACGACATGTTGGACGGTTCATGTTGGAAATGTTATGCATAGGGACAATTTATTGCGAGAGGTGCGAGTTGCGATTTCCATCTCGTGAACTGAAGCAAAATTACCAAATATATATATATATATAATCTGAAATACATAATAACTTATATTTGAATAAAGGGTACAAATTAATAATTTTTTAATATGCTTTCTGTAACAGAAAATTCATATTGAAAAATGGCTAGGTGGAAAGTTCTCTGTTAATGTTTGTTTAACTTGAAAAGTTTTTTACGTTAAAAAAATTTGGTGGCCCTGAAAAGGGCCATTTTTAATCTAAAGTTCGGTGAATTGGGTTTCCAATTGTTGTAGATCATCACCTAGAAATACAGTCAGCTCAAACTGTAGAATTAGAGCTCCCTCAACCAGTAGTCCGCAAAAATCGTTAAAGTCGTGTCGTTTAAAGAAGTCGCCAAGGTATATCATATTGTCATAGTCGCGAAAAGGTTTAGTTTCTCCAGTCAGTTGCAGTAAGTTACCCTCGCGATCCATCGCACAGCATCCAACCTCAAAGTTAATTTCTGAATGCTCCGACTTCAGTGGAAGGATACCTAGGGAAATCCAGTGTTCGTCGTCTCCGTCGTGGCTAACCTCCACTTTGAATCGCCAAGTGTCGTCAACGTGGACACCTGACGAAAACTCCGTAAATAACGGAGTAACTGTTCCAGTCTCGTTAGTGTAAAGTAATTGACTAAAGTTCTCTAATAGAAAAGTGCGAACAGTCGTGTATGTCATATTTCTGAATTCACAGTCCATGACGTTTCAATAAGTCGATCGATAAACAATTAGGAATTTAAGTAGCGAGGTTTACAGCGTCAAGTTTCGAGCGTAATGATCGCTTCTAACTTAATGACCGATATACTTTCACTACCCCCTCCACTAAGATTCGACCGATGCTAGCAAGGTAAAATTTACCCCCACTCTTGAAAATAGACCAATCCTGACAATACTGATTTTTTCTCTCTATTCTCAATTGTTACCATTACAAATTTACTCATTGCGTAACTATGAAATATTTTTAACGTGAGCGGAGTTTTTTATTAAAGTTAATCTTCACTGTCATAAGGAACCTAGCCAACAGAGAAATTATATGCATGTTAATATTGTTAATTCCAATTATTCTCAAATTGGAATGTTGATAATAATGAAAATAAATGTAGAAATTTGAACTATATATATATATATATATATATATATATATATATATATATATATATATATATATATATATATATATATGTATATATTATTGGCTATGATTCACTTTAGGAGTAGATTGCAATAATCCTTGCCTAAGTTGCCGAGTGTTAAAGAATGAAACGTTGTTAGTAATAATGGAAGGAGGAGAGATAGAATAAGGTATTTGTGTTGTAAGATGCGTTTCGTCTAAGTATACGATAGCTACAACTCCTCACTTAGGTGTGTTATCGTATACTTCACTTCAGACGACATGTTGGAAGGTTCATGTTGGAAATGTTATGCATAGGGACAATTTATTGCGAGAGGTGCGAGTTGCGATTTCCATCTCGTGAACTGAAGCAAAACTACCAAATATATATATATATATATATATATATATATATATATATATATATATATAATCTGAAATACATAATAACTTATATTTGAATAAAGGGTACAAATTAATAATTCTTTATTATGCTTTCTGTAACAGAAAATTCATATTGAAAAATGGCTAGGTGGAAAGTTCTCTGTTAATGTTTGTTTAACTTGAAAAGTTTTTTACGTATATATATATATATATTATTGGCTATGATACTTTAGGAGTAGATTGCAATAATCCTTGCCTAAGTTGCCGAGTGTCAAAGAATGAAACGTTGTTAGGGATAATGAAAGGAGGAGAGATAGATAAAGGTATTTGTGTTGTAAGATGCGTTTTGTCTAAGCATACGATAGCTACGACTCCTCAGTTAGGTATTAATTAATTAATGTAACGGAACCTAAGTTCACCTCCGCCGTCTGGAAGCCGAGGCCTCGCCCTTTTAGGCATACTCGCGCTGCGCAAATCCCCTATCTTCCACCATTATATTATAAAAGCGAAACATTGAGCAAGCTCAATATTGGCGGATGTTATAACCCTTAGAATCTGAGATTCTTTGCGTGTGGGTGCCGAACCAACAGCTACTACGAGTCCAACCTCAAACGGGCCCATGCACTCCTCCCGTCTCAGGAAATAAAGAGACTATTGGTCGAAGTGGGGCTTGGAATGGGCCCCCCATAGCACCAATTTCATGTATTGGTCGACATACCACTAGGTCAAGAGAGGCTCATGGTTTTCTCCCCTGCCTTCCTGGGAAGACACCCAATTAATTTTACATTCATACATCCATACTTCAGCACATTTACACACACACCTAACTTCGGACTGACACCCGGGATGCACAGAGTCCTCGCAAATCGCGAGTTCTGTACACCCATGCCCAGATGCTCCGACAACATCTGAGTGGATGCCAGTTAAACCGCGATCTAGTAGTCCTCTCCTCCTTCCTCTCGGTGTTGGAATTGGCTGCTGAGCTTGTGGTGGAGACAATCCTTGCTGAAACCATTGAAAATTTTAAATGAGTCTGGGGATGCGGCAAGAACCCGCCCGATTTGTGGCTACTCCGCGACCCACCCTTCTATGCTTTGGAGCACCTCACGCTGAGGCTTGAACTCGGTGCATTTTAGCAGTAAGTGCTGAACGGTATCCCACCCTTTGTTGCATTGGGGGCATTTGCGATCCTTTGCGAGTCCGTACTTGAAGAGTCTATCCTTAAAGCAGCCGTGACCGGTTAAAATCTGGGTAAGCCAGAAATTAGGGCTGATGTGTTTGCTCGCTAGACGTTCAATAACGTCGGGAAAGAAGTTGAATGTTGTTCGTCCTGTTTCCGCTGTGGACCACTGTTCTTGCCATCTGCGAATGGTTTCTTTTTTGAGGGAGACAAGGCCTTCTTCGTCATCTGGCTGCACGGTCGCGGTTCCAAGGGTTGCCTGTTTGCCAATGCGAAGATTGTAACGGGCGCAACATTCGTCAATCACAAGCCGAATGGGCACTGCCCCCGCAACTACACAAAGTCCCTCATACGATGCCGTCTTGTATGAAGACGTCATCGTAATCAGGGCTCGACGTTGCAGGGCCCTAAGAGCCTTCCATTCCTCTACCCCACATAGATCACTCCAGCCTGCTGCCGCATAAGTGACAACAGGCAGGAAATAACCCCTGTAGATAGTGGACATAGCCGGAAAGCGCAGTCCCCATTCAGTCCGTGCGAGACGGCGTAGACGACCAAAAGGCTTATCTAATTTCGCGCGCCTTGTCTTTATGTGTGTTGTTGGTTTGAGGTCCTGGTCGAAGTGTACCCCTAGGTAT
This sequence comes from Microplitis manilae, assembly GCA_030273425.1. Lineage (NCBI taxonomy): Eukaryota > Metazoa > Arthropoda > Insecta > Hymenoptera > Braconidae > Microplitis > Microplitis manilae. Next base: position 8,343,417 of record CP092722.1, read on the forward strand.
CTAACGCTCTTTTTGAATGCTATTTTTGTTTTACCTATTACGATTTTCGGTGGCTTTGAATCATACTTGGGCTTTTTCTGTCTCTTCGCTTCATAGGGGTACGGACTTTTGTCCTTGCGTGGACCGCGTCGGGTGTACTCTCTCTTGAGGAATATCGCCTCGGTCTTGGATTCCGACAACGTAAGTTTTGCGGATCGACACCATTCCAGTATCGTGTCTACTACCCCTTGCCCTTTTCTTTCAATGTCGGCACGTGACGTGCCTTCTATGATGACGAGGAGGTCGTCAGCATAGGCTACAAATTTACTCCCGTGTTCTGTTGTCTCTAATTCTTTTAGTAAGTCGTCGAACATAACGTTCCAAAATAAAGGTCCTAATACTGATCCTTGTGGGCATCCCCTTGTTGGCTTTTTATTCTCCTTTCCAAATCCCCATGACAGTGAGACTATCCTATCCTCAAAATAACTCTGAACTACCTTATATACATTTTTGGGGCACTCTCTTTTCTTCAGTCCTTCGAGTACTCGCGGCCACCACACGTTGTCAAATGCGCCAGAAATATCAAAGAGAAGTCCGATTGCCAGATTCTCTGTTGTCGAATCTAGCAAGCGACGCATCTCAACGATTGCATCTTCAGTCGACCTTTTGGCCATGAAGCCAAATTGTTGACTGGAGATCCTATCCCCAGCTAAGACTGTGGTGGTGAGTCTCGACTTAATCAATCTCTCAAACACCTTCCCGATTACCGATAGTAAACATATTGGCCTATAAGATTTGGGGTCACTCGCGTCTTTGTCACTGCTCTTAAGGAGCATGATAATCCCACCCTCTTTCCATGACGTTGGGAAAACTCCTAGCTCTAAACATCTGTTAAATAGTTCTAAGAACTCCCCTGACAAGATTACTCCCGCCCTTTTCATCACCTCATTCTCTACTAGGTCTGTTCCGGGTGCTTTTTTATTTTTAAGGGTCTTTAAGATTCTGTGTAGTTCGCGCGGGGTGAATAAATCGGCGTCCGCGGTGTCTGGTGGCGTCAGTGAATTTAATCGCGTAGCTATCTGCTCTTCCGTTTCCTCCTCTGGGTTGTCGTCGACAATGTGTGTCTTGAGAAAGCAGCTAGCTGTGTCCTTAAAGCTTTCTGTGGATTGTCCATCACGCCGGAGTGTGGTGAGCACTCTGTTAACTCGGTGCTTATCTGCCTGGAGCTTGTAAACGATGCCCCAGTGCTCCTTGTTGCCGTTCGACGTGACAAACTCTCGCCAGCTGTTTTCTCTCTGTCTTTTCACGTGTTTTGAGTATGTCTTGCAAATTGTCAAGTATGTCTTTTTAAGTTCTGTCTTTACCACGTCTACCATCTCCTTCTGATATCTCCTTCTAGCCTTGTAGACCACTCTCTTTTCTCTGGTTAGTTCTCTGGTCCACCACGGGTATGATTTCTTGTGCGGCTTTTTCCGCGGGATAGCAAATTCACATGACTCTACAATCGTTTTAGTAAGTGCAACAGCGTACCTTTCCACGTCCTCGATCGACTCCAGCTCCAGACCTTCAAGATTCACTCTTGCGAGCTCCGGTAGTTTCTCATGGAACTTCTCCCAATCGGCCAACGCAATGTTGAAACGCTTGGGGTCAGCCCCATCGAGGCCCTCCCGGTCTCTTGGCATACCTAGGCTGGTGACGATCGCATAGTGGTCAGAGCTTTGCACCCACTCGCGTTTGATGGACCAGTTTAATACGTACCGTGCAAGTTTTGGGGTAGCTAAGGTGACGTCTATGTATGATTGTCCTGAGGATGATGAAAAAGTTGGGCCCTCCCTCTTTATGTTTAGTACCTCTAGCTCATAGTCGTCTATAAAATCCTCCATTTTTTCTCCCTTCTCATTTGTTTCTGGGCCCCATCTAATTGACCTAGCGTTAGCATCTATCCCAAATAGTACCTTTTTTCCCCTTAAAGCCTGAACTACCTTTTCTAGTTGCGTGATGTGAATCTCTATTTCTTCGCGACACTGGAAGTATGACGATACCACGTAGAGAGAAATGCCTGGACCCACAATTTGAGCGCATACGCAGTGTGCTGTACTTAATTGAGAGATGTGAATCATCTTGTACTTAGGGTTTGTTAGGCAAATGGCCGCAAATGGCCTTTCCCCAGTTGTAGCAGCAATTTGTACATTGCTGCCAAAACCAGGTATTCTAAAGCACTTGTCATTTGTTGCTGCGTATGGCTCTTGCAGAAGAAGGACATCAATACGTTCCTCCTCCCACAAGGCACCTGTCTCCAGTGTTCCCGCCTTATCATTTCGCAAGTTTACCTGCAAGACTCGAAGACCGTTAGCTTTAAATCCTCTCTCTCCTCCTCCTCCTTCTTTTCTCTCTGCCGGTTTTGGGGGGGGGGGGTGGAATTTCGTTTCGCGTACCGAGCCCTTCTACTGTTTCTCCTTGTGCTGCGAGCCCACCGTGGGCAAAGTTACTCGACCCCGGACACTCACGTCGGTTTGTGCCCCGCGAACAAAGTTTCCCGTCTGCTAATGAATTTACTTTAAGTGTTTCCCGTTTCGCGTTTTCTAACTCAGTTGGTCGCGTGATTTTACCTGTGCGCGTCCGCGTTTCCCGGTTCGCGTGCCGACGATTATTAACGGGGGTACCAGGGGGCTTGGCGATCAAATTTGTAGCTAAAACACGGCTTGCCACTCTGGCACTCCTTCGAACGAGCGTGGTGTTGGTGTTGGTTGCCGTTGCTGATGATGATGATGATGTCTTGGAATTCTCCTGAGGATAATTGCCATGACCTTCCCCTCCCTTGAGGACCAGTCCCGCACAATCCGAACGCCGGCCCATTGGTGCGGATAATTTTTCAAGAGAAGGAACTGCCATGTTTGTTTTATTTTAGCTGTTTGAGTCGCCAAACTCCTGATTGTAGCTGTAGGGAAGAAAGTTGGAATTAGTGTTGCTGCTGCCGCCTGTGAAAGAGAAAAGCATAGTTAGTGTTTGGGAAGGGAGGAGGATGTGAGGTTAGGTTTGTCTGGGAGCTGATACTTGACCGTTTTTGCATGAAAATTCTATACGTATTGCTTTCGCAAGTTGTATGATAATCAAAAATTTTTGCAGGGCCTGGGCCTATTTACGGTGGTATCAGTCCACTGTCGACATATAATAGCTTTTGACTATCATTGCGTTCAAAATCGATTAACGTGAGAAATTTCACTTCCTGCGGCAGTGCATGAAGCTAATTAGTCACTTATATATTCAAAATCGATTAAAGTGAAAAGCCCGCTTCCCCGAAGGGAGCAGGCCTTATCACTTTTGTATATATTCAAAATCGTCATTCAAAATCGATTAAAGCGAAAAATTTCGCTTCATGCTGCAGGGCATGAGGCTAACTTAATCGCTTATATATTCAAAATCGATTAAAGTGTAAAGCCCGCTTCCCCGAAGGGAGCAGGCCTTATCACTTTTGTTTATATTCAACAATCATTCAAGTTTTCCATTGATTTTTGAGTGATTGGCATCACTTTTAGGGTTGGCAGCGTTGGGCTACCTACCCAAGCCTATGTGCGTTCTGTTCTGCCCCACTAGAACATACATTGCACACAGGCTGCTACACTCCACAACAATACTTCCTGCTCATAGTTTCCGTGACAAGGTCCGCAGCGTTGTACAAGTACAAATTATAACACGTCAAAGTCCGGATTGGGGCGGCCTAATAAGAGCCTCGGAAGTAGACGTGTGCTGTTTCTCCTAAATCACTTCCGCCAGAATTATTTGCGTGGAAGTATTGTGGTAGAGTGCCTTTCCTGACCCTCGTCACTTCTTCTAACTCGAAGGTTGTTCTTTCTAAAGAAGAGATTCGGGACGGCTTGGAAGTACCCGCTCAGGCTTGTGTGACCCGAATAGGTCCACAAGTTTGTGGTACTATACGAGGTTTTTGGACCTCTTTGCGTTCGAGTTGAATACCAGCTCAGGTCTGTGTAACTTCTTTGAGTTCACAGAATCGTAGTATTCTTGGAGTCTTTTCGCTCCACTATCGCAAGTATAGCCACTCCGGCTTGCGTAACTTCCTGGTCCGCAAGATCGGGCTACGCTTTTAACTTTGTTAACCAAGTTCAAAGTTTACTTTTTAAGGAATATTTAGAGCCAAAGGTCGCCAATTTCGAATGAACATTATTCCCAGGCGTGCATACACTTGCACACGCACACCCCAGTGTGTTACTTCTCTCTCTCTCAAATCCCACGGTCTTTTTGGGGAGAGTTATTTGCCCTTATTGTAGGGCTGTATGTGCCCTTTATAGTAGTCCCAAATCAGCATAAACTCACAATCTCATGAACCCCGGCTTGTACTTCAGCCCATGAAACCTATATCAGCTAAGTTACCTTATCCTGCGTAGCCGTCCACCTATGAAGCTAGGTGGTCATAGCTCGGGACTGTCTGAACCATCGCACCATAAGTAGTGAGAACCGAAGTCCCTGACCTCTAGGTTAACACCTTAAACTACAGTTTGAAGTCTGAGTTTCTCAAGCTTTTTCCAAGCGAGCACAGCTCTCAGCCCGTTTGGCCCTGCGGTCCACAGACTTTCGAGGTGCTCTAGGTTAAGAGTTGTTTGTTCAGCTTCTTATTGACAGATCCAATTGTCTTAATTATTTATTTATGTGTATAAGAGCTATTAATCGATAGTCGTAGTCCGTTTACTCAAGGTAAGCGTCTAGACGTTCCTTGTATACCTCTTACTCACATTTTCACAATCATGGCAATTATTTGTTTATTTGTACATATGTATTTGACACTGAAATGTACGCATACGTGCATGCACACACGGGGTTATTCGCATATGTTTGTTTGTTAGGTATTTATACCTTTTTTATGTATGTATGTATGTATGTATGTATGTATGTATGTATCCCGAACCCTTGGATACTCGAGTCGGCTCTCTGAGAGATCACCGCTCATTGGCTCCCTCTTCAAGCAGTAAAATCCCTCAGGGACGGCATTGACATCGTTAGTTTCCCTTACGGTACTTATGGTGGCACCGCGAAAAGGTCGATGTTTACTTGCCCGGCCCATCTTGGCCACTTTTGGGCCTCGCCACCTCAGTTAGGTATGTCATCGTATACTTCACCTCAGATGCCGTGTTGTAAGTTACATGTTGAAAATGTTATGCATAGGGACAATTTTTCGCGAGAGGTGCGAGTTGCAAATGCCTTCATGAGAATAGACCAATCTCGACAATACTGATCTTCTCTCTCTATTTTCAATTGTTACCATTTAAAAATGACACATTGCGTAACTATGTAATATCATCAACGTGATCCGACTGTTCATAATAAATTTAATGTACACCATCATAAAAATTGAGCCAACATAGTAATTATATCTATTTTATTATTTTTATTTCCAGTTATACTCAAGTCGAATGTTAACAAAAATAAAAATAGGTTTATAATCATGATGAAATATGATATATATATTATCTAAAATACATTATAAATTATATTTAAATAAACGTTATAAATATATTATTATTCATTTTGCATTTTATAACTGAAAATTCATATTATAAAAGTGTAGGCTTAAACTCGTGTGTTGTGTTGTTGAATTAAAAATTTTTTTCGCGTTTAAAAAACATCGTGGCCCTGAAAAGGGCCGTTGTTTTGGTTAGATTCAGGATAGTCTATATTATAGCGTGAAATTCGCAAACCTTGAATAGTTTTACGTGACGTATTTGGTGAGTTGTCGCTTAGACGTGACTTGTAATGGCCGTGTGATTGTCGAAAAATCTCTGATCTTTACCTTTCCCACCACTACACTGAAAAAAAAAAAAAACTTTTCTCAAGTATAAATACTCCATTTAAAACTTATTTACTCGGTATTGTACAACCAAATAATATTCTTAATCATAGTCAATATGTACTTCAACCGAGTGATATTTTCTTGATTTTCGAATTTCGAGACTGATTTTAAGAAAATATATATACTTGATTGGAGTATATTTTTAGTAAAATTAAAGAAATATTTACTCTGTACGATACAACCATTTATATACTTGAAAACAGTTTTTTTTTCCCAGTGTAAATTTCAAATTACTGATTTTTGATCTGTTTGTTGCTCCCGATGTCACATTCGTTGATGTAAATATTTTATATCGGTAAGTTGATCCAATTACATCAAATGAAAATTTTCCTTGTCTGCTATCAGTTTTCCAATAAACTTGCTGATACAGATACCGTCAATATTGTTATTATTTTTAGAGCAACTTGCGAACTGAAATTTTCTTTTCATGATACCAGCATCGAAACTTGAAGTTTCAGTGTCTCTACAGCCCGTCGAAACAAGCTTATTTCAAGCTGATGCTGCAAACAACTGCTAGCGAATTTGTAATTCACAAATCCCTTCACAGCGGGTAGAAACATTCGTGTTTCCTACCTTTGGAAGAAACAAAATTGTTTCTGCCCTGTGCTAGATATATTTAATGTTCATTTGCAGCTCTATTACTCTCATTCGTTTACTTGTCACTTTAGCTTACTCATTTCATTTTTTAAGTGATAGTTTTAATTAACCAAATAAAATTACTAAAAAATTAGTGAAAAGAATATTTTTGTATTATTTACTATTTAAAAAGTGACTGTAAATCATATATTTCTCATTCTCTAACAGCTCTCTGCATCATCGGCTTGAAATTAACTTGTTTCTGACTGGCTGCTGATATTGAATCTTAAAGTTCGGTTACAAGTAATCATGAAAAATATAGTGTGTGACTCAGGATAAAACACGATTTCAGACTGTGGGTGATGTCAGCCCTCGCCTGCGGCTCGGGCAGCCAACCTCACCCTAGTCTGAAATCGTCTTGTT